>CM071587.1:5152469-5317296 GCA_036426205.1 Ascaphus truei
TCTCACATATTGTGATCTAAATTAATGTAAATGGGGACGTAATTTTTTATTGGGTGGAAATCAGACTTTTATTCTGTTCTGTTCACAGATTAATAAATCCATGTGGGCTTGGACATCTCGGACCCACAAGAAAATTGATACTCTCAGAATTCTTCATCAATTCCCATCGCACGATATGGCAGGGGGTTACTGGCAGCTCATTCAGATCCCTTAAGACTCAAAACATCCTTTGAGATAAGAAGATTGCACATAATTTCAGAGTTTATTGTCCTTGTCTTGCTTTTGTAGAGACTATGAGCTTATTCTATATCGGGGAAATCGGAGCCGATCGGGACGTTTTTTCGGCTGAAATCCTATTGATTTTCAAAATAAGATCCTATATAATTATTTAGCTGAAACTCTAAAATAAGAGCAGCTTGGTCAACTACACTGTCACTTGTAGTTGTGTAAATGTTGTTTATCTTAATTATCTATCTAAAATATATATCTATCAATCAAAATAATAATAATAGCGTGTGCACATATCCTAAAGGGAGACGGATATATATCACCCATTCAGGAACGGAGAGAAAAAATGTTTCGTGTTTGATATGGGACCTTAATCAGGGATCAGGAAGGTCCCATGGGGGATCGAAAACGTTGGGTTTTCACTTGTAGACTACTCTCTTGGACCGGCGGATGTGCTGACTCAGATAATACCGTAATAGCTCAAGATTTTATTGTTTGCATCTCATGACGTGTAAAAATAAATGTTCTCTTTATATTTGTCTAATTCCGGAGTGCCGTGTGTGTCTCCAAACAATTGGTGGTAGTAACTGGGTGGCATACCAATAGGAATCCAATATAGAGGATTCCTTTGACCAATACTGGAATCTATATTATCCACACATTGCGAGAACATTCTATGTTGCCAATTGTAGTCCAATTTCAGCATCACCGGATTACGTTTTGGACTTAATACGGACAATAAGTTTATGTACTTTTTAGTTGTATATCATATTAATTATCATTAGGTATATTGATTAAGCTTAATCAAGGTTCAGGTTACACAATTGTGATTATTATTGTATTTCATTTTTGTTGTTTTGTTTCTATTTTATTAAATGTCCATTTTCAGCTTATATAAGATGTTGTATGATCTGTCTCGGGGAATCTCGTAAACCTTTATTGCCAACGTAAACCACTATTGTAGTTTTTAGGTCCATGCGCCAGGGTGTTCTATCCATGCATATACCATGCAAAATTATTGCAAAGAACAAGGAAGGTGAGGTTCTCCAACTCAAAATCGGGAATATTAGAGAGAGCGAGAGCGGAGAGAGAGAGAGAGTAGAGAGAGAGAGAGAGAGTAGGGCCGTCGCGTGCAATAAAAGGATCTCTGCCTCGTGCTCTGGAACATCAATAACGAGGATATAATAAAAGCAATAAAGACCTGCAGGTCTTTATAAAGGTCCGTGTAAGGACCGAAATGTTGATACACTGTCACACCAATAAATCTGTGTACTTTTTTACAAGACATGCAGGAGGCCCTTATTTATTATACATACTGTACATGCACAAAACACACACTATATATATATATATATATATATTATATATAGATATATTTTATAGATATGTAGAGGTACAGTACCGTGTTAGCCGAGTTTCAATAATCAAAAATAAATTGATGATACCGTTCTGTGGCTAACGAAATGCTTTTATGTGCGAGCTTTCGAGTTACACTGATCTCTTGTTCCGGCGAGTTACAATGAATGAAAGCAAGCAAAGGGTATACTTAAAAACAGTGTCTCTTGGAATGTTATCTGTGCTTGTCCCTCCCCTGTGTGTGGATGTGATTTATGGCTAGAGGTGTTAAATGGTTCCTGAAAGTTAGTGCTGTAAGTGTGTGTGTGTATCTGTTTGAATATAAATGAATGGAGAGCCCACAGTGTATACAGTGCTTTACAAAAGGTGTGTGTGGAGTGGGAGTTAATATAAATGGTGTGGTTAAGTGTGGAAATATGAGAGATTGCAGCATAACATATATACATACATATATACATACATACATACACACACACACACACACACACACAAAACCTGCAGGAGGGTAGATATATAAATAAAATTGTCTCTACAACTACTGTACTTTTAAAAAGGTTGCTGAATATACTGAATATTCAATATAACCTTGGCTTTGAATTCACCAAAAATGAGTTACATTGAGATAGATGCGTTAGTCCAGATGCATTTGTGTCAAAATAAATGCAGGCGTAAACGGTAACGCCTAGCTCATTGTTCAAATATATATTAACTCTCACTAAAAATAAAAATATTATTAACATAAAAAAATTGGAAATTCAGCAAGGCACTTTTTATAATATATAATATATCTCTATCTATATATATACTTATAATATATATATCTATATCATATTTCTCACTAATATAATATAACTCTATCTATCAATAATCCTATTCTATCATATACAAATAACAAACAATATGTGTGTGTGTGGTGTGTATACCCACACACACACACACACACACACACCCCACACCTCACCACACACACACACACACACCACCACACACAAACAGCACAAACCTACACACACACCCACCCCACACACACACACACACTAGAGCACAAAACCTGTTATTTCTTGTTGTTGGTGGAAATAATTTTACATTTTATTTTGTAATTTTCTTGTAATTAAGTAATCATTTTGTTTTTAGATATTGTTCTGAAAAGTTTCCACATTGAGCCCGCCCAGCTAAAAGAGAAGTTATTAATACTGTATGAACACAAGGAAGGATTAACCGATGAACATCTCACAGAGCTAAGAAGGTAAATGATCAAATTATTAGCGGATCACTGGGTCTTCCTCTGTAAATTGTGATAGTGACGATTCTCCACCGCCGCTGCCGCCGCTGCCGCCACCACTTGAAAACTACCATTTATGTCACCGGGACTTTCTGTGTGATTGAATAAGGCCCGGTGTCTTTGCAAACCATTGAAATCTTGTTGGCGATGGATATTGCTTGAGGTTTGGGACAATTGCAAATCAATAGGGGAAATATTCTGGGCATGTGTAGGACTCAAAAAAGTAATCATCCATGAGATTTCATTTATTCGACATATAAGGAGGAAGAAAGATATAGAAGAAGTACTGTATGTATTCAATACTGTGAGAGGTATAAGCAAACAGAAAACACATCTGTCCTTAGGCTCTGGGCTATGTTCCATACACATGAGAAATATAGTATTGTGTTTACTTAACACTACAGATGTGCAAATCTTTGCAGGATCATAAATACACACTTCTCGTTTTTACAATGTCACTATAGACAGAATTCACATATTTTCACTGCTATTCACCAACGGTGACCGATATTTGCCAACAGTCGGCCGTTTTGAGCAGTGCCTCGCGTCCTTGCAGTTTTTTGGCTAGCCGTCACAGTCCTACATTGGTCAAGCTTGGGAATTTCTGAGAATCACATCACCGTTTAATACAGCTTCGTTTGAATATTTATGTTACTGGTAGAAGGATGAGTCCCCGCACACAGTGGGGAATAGTAATGTCAGGACATGAAAGTATTTGTTGGGATATGAGCATGGAACATCATGTTGAACACAATATACCGTAAGTACAAATATAGGATAAAGTATCTGTCGCCTAAAAGTAGCATAGGGTGAACTTGATGGACGTACATATTTTTTCAACCTCATCTACTTTGTAACTATGTAACTATTTAAGTATGTAACTATGTTGCACGGGTAAGATTCCACTTTTTCAAGTAAAGTGCCTACATTACCCAAAGAAGACCTAAATGTATAACCCAAGGAAATGAAATATTTAATGTTCTAAAAAAATATATTAAACTTTGTTTTGATGTGTACAGTGATACTTCCTTCAACTAGGATGGTAGTAACAAGTTATACAGCAATTAGAGATTACCTAAGGGGAGAGTCAATAAGCTCTGATGCGGGGGTTACCTGTCCATTCCTGGAGCAAATTTAGATGCATATAATGAGGACCCCCAGCAGAATAACCCTGCCTTTATCAATTACATGCAAAATGACAGGAATGCCTTAGTATATCAATAGCACCAGCATCCACCTTAACATAAAGTCTTCTCCTTAGCCATTGTGTCTAGATATCTCTCTACATAACTGTATATAATATCCACTGTTTCTATACTTCTGCCAAACCTGATGACGGGCCCTGTAACATATCAACTACTTGTGGGTTCAGTAAAAGGTATCAATACCTGCTCCCCTCCTTCCCTTATTTTACCACAGGAAACGACCAACACGACTCCCCAACCTTCTTTACCTAATAGATCTCTGTAACTTTTAAACTGACTCAATTCAATATGCAGAAAAGGTGTTTTCCCCATGCTGGGGAAGGTTTTAGCCCCCCCCCCGAAATGTATAAGACTTTTATCTTCCCAAACATGGGGAACATGGATTCACATCATATTGAATAGGGGCCAATTATCCCTGAGTCTATTCACTGAAAAAGATAAATAGTGTTAAACCGAAGCAAAGAAAGGCCCGGTACTTAAATATTGCCACTATTCAATTACTATTGAATCACTTGTCTTACTTCTAATAAAAAACTACAGCCTCATAAATTCTTCATGACATTAGCTGCAAAGAGAATGAACAATTTAAAGATTAAAAAGATTTTAAACTCAGATTGTCATTTTAAAATTCATAGCACCATCCAGTGCTCCCGCACCCTCCGTTATTATAAGAATTCCAGCAGTGTGGGTTATTTGTTTGCTGTGTGCAATGCTAGAATTTCTTTGTGTGCCTCAGCAGAGCCGTTGACAGCATTCGGGGGGCTCAGTACTAGGGTTTCCACCAGGGACCCCTTGTGTTGGTGGTCTTGTGAGCCTTCTCTCTTTCTCTTACACTTCCCCCCCCCTCTCTCCCTATTTCTCTCCCCCTTCTCGTACTACCTCATTCTCCCCCTCTACCCCATGTATTTCTCCCCCACTATCTCTTACTCCCCCTCTCTCTCTTCTCCCTCTCACCCCTGTCTCTCATGCCCCTCCTTTTCCACTACTCTCACTCTTCCGTTTTCTCACTCCCTTCCTCTCTGTTCTTTCCCTTCTCTCTTCCACCCTCTCTCACTCACTCTTCCCCCCTCTCTCCCTCACTCTTCCACCCCTCTCTCTCTCCCCGTCTTACATTGTCTCCCTCTCACTCACTCTCTACCCTCCTCTCACTCGTCTTTGGTGTCGCGAGCACCATGGTCACGTGACGGCGCCTGGCAGGGACCCCGATGTTATTAAGCTTTACTACATCTGTAAAAAGATACCTAAGGACAGCGGTGCGCCAACTGGGGGGGATTATTTTGTTGTGGGCGTGGGTGGTTGCAGATGCCCCGCGCACTTCCCCGAGGCATTTAAATTAAATGACCTGCAACCTCAACTTATTTTCAGTAGGCTTCAAATTCAGTAGGCTTCTGGACACGTCGCCATGGCAACGCAGCATCAAATGACGCTGCGTGGTCATGTGATGTGGCATCACATGACTCGCGGGTCACAGGAAAGGGAGGGGGGCCACGAGCTCGAGGGCTGGCACACAGGGGGGTGCAGCTCAGAAACTTTGCGTACCCCTGCCTTAGGACATCATGCAAGGACTGTCAATGCAGTGGTATTTAAATATATACAACAGATGAGAGAGAAGCACAATGCTACATCCAACATGACAAAAATACACCGTAAAATACTTATATATTCTCTTGAAAAAGGTTCTCCCTCCTAATAGAGGTAAATGAGAATTGTAATCCTAAAAGAGATATATTAGTATTTTATCTGGTAGTGTTAGGACTTGCATACAGGTGTCTGCCTTGTCGTGGCTCGCAAGCTTACAACGCTTTGGCCAAAGGGTTAAACTAAATGACCATTTTCCAAGAGAATATATAAGTATTTTACTGTGTATTTCTGTCATGTTGGATGTAGCATTGGGCTTCTCTGTCGTCTGTTGTATACATATGCCACGCTCAATAGCATTCTTTTTTGACACTTATATACATATATATATTTTGTGGGGGCTCAGGGGTCCCCAAAAAGAGCTTGCTGGGGTTTTGTATTTAAATATATCAAGTGACAAAACTACAACATGACTTTAACTCATACTTCCCTTCCCTGAAACGGCCAAGGGGTTTACTCAGGTAGCTTCGATAAGGGCTGGGACCCGCTGCGCTCTGCGGCGCAGACGGCCGCGCGAGCGTTCACCACCAGCAGGGGAATCCTCCCTAGCCGGTCCCAGTCCCCCCTCGCTGACGGCTCACTACGCACTGTGACGCGTCAGCCGGCAGGGGATTCAAGAAAATTGTGATCCCGAGTGGTGACGCGTCACGTGGTGCGCTGATGAGCCAATCAGAGGTGGGGGCGGGAGCTGTCATCAGGCAGCTTCCTACTCAAGGTAGTGTGTGTGTGTGTGTTTTGTGGCAGAAGGGGGAGGGAGCTGCTTACCTTACAGCAGCCCGCAGCAGCTCCCTCCTGCAGCCCGAGCCCGTGGAGGGAGAGAGGGGGGGGAGTAGCGGGTCCCTCCGCTCAAGCCACGCCCCCCCTCCCGCCCACCTCCCGCTCTGGCTCCCGCTCCCTACAGACCGCATATCGCGGTCTGTGTCTGTCAGCGCCCCGCCTCTCTGCAGTGCGGGCGCGCTGACTGAGGGAGCGGGGCCTTAGCCTAAGAGACTTAACGCTTGTTAAGTGCACTTTCAAAGCGATTTTGCACGTGTAGCTATTCAGAACGTTTCAATAACGTGACAAAATTGCTTAGAAACTGCATTTTAAAGAGCGTTGGCGCTCTTGCTCTCGCAAGCGGTTGCTGTAGCTCTAAAATGGCCAAAACTCGCACTTTTTTTTGCCAGTATCTGCTATTCAGGGAGCTTCGATATGCACGTCGCACCTTGAACCCGCATATTTTGTATCCGCCCCCTAAAGGGTGGCGAGACCAGATTCGCGATGTACATAGGATTGAAGCCCGGGGGTCTGCGGTGCTGACCCGCATTAATATCAGCTCCGGAGACCCCCGGCTTCAATTGTATGTAACACAAATAAAATGACAGCACAGTCATTACCTCAGTGGCTAACCGCTAAGGTAATGAAGGGGTTAAATAGCCGTTACTGCTTGGTTGGTGGTAGAGGGGATGGGTGGCGGTTGTAGTTGCCCCAGGGTGGGTGTCTTGGACCCACCCGGGAGGCCTACACAACCCACCCCATGCCAAATACCACCTTGACAGATGTGAAAATCAGTGGCTAGTAGCAAATGTGCTGGTCTTTGAAGTGGGATGGTCCAAGGCAGAGGTCTTGGTTTTTTGAATCTGTGGCACCAACATGAAATGTCATCTCTCTTGAGCAGGGAACTAATGTTAAACATCATCCATGTTCTCTTGGCCAAAAGATACCGATGGCTACTTCATTGAATCATTAGCAGCTGCTAAGTGTTCTTCATTGCTGTTTGTGTTCCAGATATGTGCCAACAGTGAAAGATAAAAATGTGTACCTAGCTTTTAAAGGTAATCCTTCGGAATTGCACATTGTGGATCAGTTTATGTTGGAGGTAAGAATTCATATCTGTGTTAAATTCCTGCGGATCTCATTATTTCCTTCAGTGTGACGCACGTATCGTAGATAACATATCTCCACTGACAAGCTTTCTCATTTACAGTGTATCAAGAATGCTGGTTGTATAGACCCATTTAAATACTACAAACACTTTAGGCCGCGTTTATAGTGCCGGCGACGCGACGTCGCCCAAAAACAAATGCAGTGCCGCCGCGTGCGCTTGTAGTGCGCGCGACGGCGACAGACAGAGCGACTTTCGTGTCGTGAAAACTGGTAGCTGGCAAAATTTGATTTTTCAATGGCTGTCGCCTCATGTGACGGCCCTTGAACCAATCAAATGGCCGGAAACCCGCGCCGTCGCAGCACAGCGAGATATAACTTTCGTCGGTGGCACCATAGGTGTGGCCTTAGGCATGTAATATAGTCCTCGCTGCTGTTCGTGCGGGTGCGCACCCGGTGTTGTGCGTGCACGTGGCATGCGCGTTTAGTTGCTAGGGTGCAAGCAGTAACGCGCGCGGTTAGGGGGGGCGTGACTCTGACGTCACAGCGTTAGGCTGTGATTGGTTCGCGGCGTGGCAGCAGCGCGAAAATACAATTTTATTGTATTTTCCCTGGTCTGCCGCGCCACCGCTCACGGCCGCGCGCGTCTGAAGTATAGCAAGTGCAGGCTTATACCCGGCAATTATAATTGACGCATGCGCACATGGTAGCGCATGCGCGGGGACAGACCATGCTAGGTCTGTGATACACAGGTACATGATAAAAACTGCTAATTGGAAAGTGGGGCGGGATGAGCTTTAACCCAGCAAGCTCCAGAACCCCAAAACCCACCCTCACATCTACTATATATTTCTGAAAGCACTGTATGTCTGCGTCCCTAGCGGCAATCTCATTGGTCCCTTGGCCTGCCCGCCCCCGCACCTCTCATTGGCCTGAGGCAGAGTGACGGGCAAAAAAAACACACACACACACACACACACACACACACACACACACACACACACACACACACACACACACACACACACACACACACACACACACACACCACCACACACACACCCCATCACACACACACACACACCACCCCCCCCCTCACACACACACACACCCTCACTCTCCCCCGTCAGTTGGGACCGCAGCTCACTTCACACACACCCCCCCCTCCTCTCCCGTGCCCTCACTCTCTCCCCCCCTCACCCAAATCCCCACGCTCAGCAACCTCCCCAGCAGCACCATCCACTCACCGTGGCCGCGGCCCTCCTGCTCAGCAGCAAACTCCAGGCTCCCCCCCCTCGCGGCGCGGCCCGGGCCTCCTGCTCTCCCCTCACTGGGCGCCGCCACAGTCGCTCCCACTCACCCCCAGTCGTTTCCCACTCAACCCACCCAGTCAGTCTCCACCACCCACCCAGTCAGTCTCCCACTCACCCACCCAGTCAGTCTCCCACTCACCCACCCCGTCCGTCTCCAGTCCAGTCTGCCACCCAGTCGTTTCCACCCAGTCAGTCTCCCCAGTCAGTCTCCACCCACTCAGTCATCCCATTCAGTTCCACTACCCACCCATTCAGTTCCACTCACCCCACCCATGCAGTTTCCCACTCACCCACCATTCAGTCTTCCCACTCATCCACCCGTTCAGTTTCCACTGATCCACCCGTTCAGGTTCCCACTCACCACCCGTTTTCAGTCTCCCACTCACCACCATTCAGTCTCACACTCACCACCCATCAGTTCACACTCACCCACCCATTCAGTCTCACTCACCACATTCCATTCACACTCACCCACCCATTCAGTCTCACACTCACCCACCCATTCAGTCACACGCACCCACCCATTCAGTCTCACACTCACCCCACCCATTCAGTCTCAACATCACCCACCCAGTCTCACCCAAAAACCACCCACCAGTCACTGACCCACCCACCCATTCACGACCCCACCCACCCTCTCACCGACCCCACCCACCCACTCACCGACTCCACCTACCACTCACTGACCCACCAGTCACCGATCCCAGTCATGACCACCCAGTCACCGACCCTGAAAAAGTCACCCAGTCACCGACCCACCCACCGACCAAAGTACCACCCACCAAGTCACCCCACCCACCCAACAACCAGAGTAAACCCAAAGTCACCCACCCACGACCCAAGTCACCCACCCACGACCCAAAGTATCCACCCCCCAGACCCAACTCACCCACCACCGACCCAATCACACACCCAACCCACCGAACCAAAGTCACCCACCGACCCAACTCCACCACCAACGACCCAAAGTCAAACCGACCCAAGTCACCCACCCACCCACCGACACCAAAGTCACCCACCCACCAACCCAAAGTCACCACCCAAGACCCAAAGTCACCCACCACCGACCCAAAGTCACACACCCACCGACCAAAGTCACCACCCACCACGACCAATTCAAACCGACCCAAAAGTCACCCACCCAGTCACCGACCCAAAGTCACCCACGCAGTTCACCAACCCCACCCACCCACTCAGTCAAGTGTCACCCACCCAACCACAAGTCACCCACAACACAGTCAACTCAGTCACCCACCCCAGCTGTCAAGGGGGTGGGGGGGGAAGCCTAACCCTGTCGTACACCCCCTCCCCCAAATTACATCCCGGGCAACGCCGGGTCTCTCAGCTAGTCATATATACAGCATATATATTTGTGTCAAAAAGCAGTGATACTAAGAGTGGCAAGATATACAAACAAAAACAGAAATGCCCAGCGCAACTTACAAAGTGACACAACAATCTTTGTACATAAGACACGCACTCATGCAGAGCCTTTGTTTCTAATCATTTAAATGGCTCATTATATGACGTTTTTTTTGTTTTTTTTTACTAAAGTTATGCACAATTCCGGACTTAAACTCAAGACTGGATGCCTTACTGGCAGTACGAGAGCTGCCAGCGTGTATGAAAGATCTCCATCCTGTAAGTAGTCAGAAATGTAATATAACATTGTATATACTATACCACAATGAATAGGCAATTTAGTTAAAAAAAGAATAGATACAGAGAGATGAGACCGCAATCGCCAAATGAGGAAGCAAATAGGCAGGTGCTTGGGAGGATAGTATAGTTATTTGATCAGAATTGATCCAAGAAGGATCAGAAAGATCCCCCCTATTGTTTCCACTCCATGCCGGACATCAGTAGGTGGACATAATAGCCCGACAGTGAATTACTGAAAAACGGGTCTATTGACTCAAAATCACCGGAGAAACCAAAAATAATAAAATTTTATTCATTCTAAATTGAAGTTATAAACACATATAATTTTAAAAATAAAAAAAGAACTAAGAAATACATAAAATATTGAGTAGAAACAATGCCTTTGCAGGATACCTGGTTGTATAGTGTGGTCCCTTCTTCAGGCTCACATATAGTTTATTTTGTGTTCATGTTCATCAAAGTAAAGTCTGTGTGCTTGATTGGAAAATTCGTTTTCATTTCACATTTGCTTCCTATTTTGCGATGTTCTAAACCTGAGACTTCAGCATGAGTTTGCTATTTAATTTGAAGTTGATGTTTCACCCGCACAGAGAGGGAGGAGAGGGTTAGATAATTAATTATAAGGGAAGAACGGGGAGGGGGGCATCTAAGAGGATTGGGGAATTATCAAGTCTGAGCCACACACAGAGTCCTCTTAAGGGAAGTTTTCATTTTGCAGAAGTGAAAATCGGTTTAACGATGTACAATAATGTTTGTAGCCTTCTTATAATCTTATTTTTAAGCAAATTTATTCCTGCATGCCTAACTGTTTTACTAGATTATAGATACGTACGTATGTCCTAAAATATGAAACTGTGAGGCCCAAGATAAGCGTCCTTTAATCACGTTATACTAGACCACTACAGTACTCGCCATGTTTTAGGTAAACAGTATATGCCAGTTTTAAATAACAATACTTTATGCACAATGTTCCTTAGGGTTTATCAAACCAAGCACGCTGCAGGATGCTTTGATTTTCCATAGAATGAACATCTGCGCAGTGTGTGGTATTTAAACCTTCTATCCTTTACCACTCAATTGCACTGCAATTAACACCTTCACTGCTGATGCATTACCACATGCCCCAGTAATTATGACTGTTATATAGGCATTGATTAGGAATGCTGTAAAAAGGCAAAGGAATCTCTGCGGTGTATGAAACCTAACCCACACACAATCGTTACCTATGATTAATGCAACTTCATGGAAATTCGGTCCGCAGCTCATATCCCAGAAAATCAAAGCATGTTATCAGCTGCTAACAAGCCAGAAATTCACAGCACTGCTAACGTACGTATTGGCCATGGGTAACTACTTGAATGAAAACGCGGGGAAAGAGAGAGCGAAAGGTTTCCGGCTATCCTCCCTTTTAAAAGTAAGTATTGTTTTTAAAGTGTTTGTATGGAAGTAACTGCAAAGCTACACACTAGTGTAGGGATTTGTTCCCACCTTTAGTGGCTCAGTGAGTAAAGACACTGACTGGCACTGAGTTTGCAGCCGGGGAACCTGGTTCTATACCCAGAGTCAGCTCCTTGTGATCTTGGGCAAGTCACTTTATCTCCCTGTGCCTCAGGCACCATAAAAACATAGATTGTAAGCTCCACGGGGCAGGGACTGTGCCTGCAAAATGTCTCTGTAAAGCACTGCGTAAAACTAGCAGCGCTATACAAGAATATATTATTATTATTATTATTTATAGTGTTACTTTCCCATGTTGCTCGGGAATTCTAAGCAACCCAAAAATACTGAGATTTTATAAATGGATCATTACATTTTTGAGTACCTTAATTATTATTTTTTTATGTATTTTTATTCTAATGCTGTTGGATAAACTATATGTTAGTTTTTTCCATCAGGCGCAAAAACATATATATTTATTCCAGTTCCCACTCTCTAGCATCCAACATAAAGTTACCAATGTGCAAAACATGGATTTTCTCCATTGAGCCCAGCTACTTACAATCCTGGCGAATTTGGTTAAAATCAGTGCAGTTTGAAAGGTTCAGCCCGCCATCTTGATTCCAAGTGGCACCCAATTGTATCTAAACACAGACAAAAACCTGCTCCTTGATCTCAGGAACCATCATGCAAAGTGTGGTTATGATACTGTAGTGCCAACAGTTATTCTAACACAAACCAGTGGCAATCGCCAAAAAGACCCAGGTACATGCTGGGTACATGCTGGGTACATGCTGGGTCTAGTTTAAGGCAAGTTTAAGGCATTTCAGCATTGACTAATGGCCCATCAGATTAACAGCGGGGGTCCCTGGCAGTCCCATTCAACTGAATGGGACTGCCAGGGACCCCTGCTGTGTTAATCCGATGGGTCATTAGTCAATGCAGAAATGCCTTAAACTAGCCAGGTTACACCCAGCATGTACCCAGCATATAACCGGGCTAGTTTAAGGCAAGCTTTAGAATACTCGTTGTCTCGTCTGTATCTTAAGAGGTGTCCAAATGCCTAGCGAACAGACAACCAGCTTACCAACATATATAGCAGATTTAGGGGTTAGTGCCACCAATTTATACTTGTGATCATAGCAAGTTAAATGTAGGGATAATTAGAACTAGGTTAATCAGTTAATGGAGTGTTATAGAAGTATTGAAAACCTGGCCTGTTGTTTTCTCTTAAGGATTGAACGTGGGGATCCTTGCACTGAAGTGTGCTAAGCATTGCTGATTATTGATGGCCCTTGTAGTGTATGGCTTTGTAACGATTGATAATGCTCTGGCCCCTCGGTTAATAAATTCAATGCAATGGGTCATTCTAAGATGTCATCTTCAGAGTTCTTCTGAAGTTTGCGAAGGGAGAATTCAGTTTCATTCAATTCACCTAATGTAATCCCATCCCTACAGCAGCAGCAAGCACAATGAGACCCATTCATCTTCAGCAATCACATACTAACTACACTATGTAGGACAAAGACACAGATAAATGGATGGGACCAATTGACCCGCTAAGTCTTGGCTATTTTCCTTACTTTGTGTTAAACCTTAGACCAGGGGTGCTCAACTGCAGTCCTCAAGCCCCCTCCTTACCCCCTCCAACAGGTCAGGTTTTTAGGATATCCCAGCTTCAGCACAGGTGGCTCAATCAGAGGCTCAGTCTTCGACTGAGGCCTCTGATGGCCACCTGTGCTGAAGCAGGGGACTGATTGAGCACACCTGTCCTGAAGCAGGGATATATCCTGAACACCTGACCTGTTGTGGGGGACAGGGGGGTTGGGTGGAAACCCCTACTTTAGACTTTGCTTAGTCTTAGCGTTTATGCATTTCCACAACTTTAGTAATTTCATTGTTAAAAAAAATAAAAATCACCCTTTTCTATTTTCCATTTAACTTGAAAATACGCATTCCTTTATTTATCATCTACAAGTTCACGGGGGGGGGGAAATGTTCAAAGCAGAGTCTGGCTTCATGGTCCAGCAGCACAGGCGCCCACTTTGACATCAATTCCTACACGGAGCCTTCAAATCACAGGAATAATTCCTTATTACGGCTGCATCAGAGATATTCTGCAATGTTACGGTGATTTTTTTTTTTTTTTTAGGGAGGCTAATATTTATGGGCCGATGAGTGATTTATGACTCGTGCAATGATTCTGGAACACAGCTAGAATCTTCGTTATATCAGCTGTAATAGTTCATCCATCACAAAGAGGAATGCCTACTAAATCAGCTTTTGACTGCAGCACTTTGCTTAAGTCCCAGTCGTTTCTGAATGAGTCATAGAAATAGTTAAAACCGGTGGAATGAAAGATCTTTTTTGGAATATCTGATAAGGCCGGAGGGCCATCAAACTGATGGGTCACTTTCACCATTAGAGACGGGTGAATCCGCCCACATCCTTTTCCCGGATTTTCTCGCATTCTCCCCCCCCCCCCCTTCCCTTAAAATCCATTTCGCAAACAGATCTGGTCGGTTTTCATCCACCCGGGTTCCTCAAAAAAAAAAGCCGTCGGATACAACCCGTGGACGGATTTGTAGAATCCAATCCGCGGATTCAGCGACGCGTTGGCGGATGGGATTCTACAAATCCGTCCACGGGTTGCGGAATCCGCGGAGTGTTATTGGCAATAATAATAAGGAAAACCTGCGAAACGCGAATCGCCCTTTTTGCGATTGATCCGCTGAAATACACGGACCGAAGGAACCAGACGATCCTCTGTGGATCCAAATTCACCAAAACAATTCACCCATCTCCACTACTGGTAGCCTACTGTGGTTAGGCATCAAACTTATAGGGCAGAATAAGTGACTCTACTGCTCTTGTAGGAACCCTTATTCAAATATAGTTTCACCTAGTTAAAATGTACTTTGTCCTCTGGTTAAACAAAGTATGTATTCATATAACTGGGATATCTTTATTCGGTCTTCAGGATGGCGTTCAAGTGAGACATTTTCTGTTGCCATTAATAGCTGTGGGGTATCAGAGAGGCTGGCATTAATTAAAATAAGTTCCCAATCCTTTTCAGCTGCTTCTTCTAATACAGCCCAACCCTGTGCATCGTCCGACTCGTCTTTATCTAGCAAGGAGAAGTGTGTGCTGCTCCAGAACAAGCAGAAGCCAGAAGTATTATTAATGAATCTAAATGCAGAGCAACTTATGCATCCAGTGTCATACTGTACAGTATATTATGTCACCAATCAAAAGATTGTTGGACCCTGACTCTTGATGAGAATAATACCAGTGCCTCAGCCATTTTAGATGGGCCAACTCCAGTCATCAAGGGCCACCAACAGGTCAGGTTTTCAGGATATCCCTGCTTCAGCACATTTTGCTCAGTCTTTGACCAAGCCACTGATTGAGCCTTGTGTGCTGAAGCAGAGTCCGATTGAGCCACCTGTGCTGACGCAGGGAACAATTGAGCTGGGATATCCTGAAAACCTGGGCTGTTGGTGGCCCATGAGGACTGGAGTTGGCCACACCCATCAGTGTACAAATACCCGTTTAAAGATTTGATGTCTAGCTTTTCAAAACGATGCAAAAGGATTGAAAGAAGCAGAGAGGGGGGTATCTTTCTGACATACTCAGCAGTAACCGAGGAACCCAAACGTGTTTAATATTTGCATTACTTTTGGGTTGTTTGCCTGTCACTTATTACTGGACTGTGCCTGCAGGTGTCCCAGCTGACGGGGAAACAGAGGAAGTTCACCTTGCTTCATGCCCTTGTGGAACAGATCCAGTTACACGAGCCTGATTTGGCTACATTTTCTCAGGAGTTGACAGAATTTGAAGCCGTTCCTAGTGGTGAGCAGATAAAAGCAAAACAATATTCCATCGCATTCATAAAAGCCCAGTCATTGATTAAATAAAATCTCTGTATTTCTCTCTTTACAGCTTCCGTCAAAGGTCTGAATGCTGAAGTGGATGGTATGTAAATATGGGTGCATTCTATTGGGCAATTATCCTTAATAGTGAGCAGGGGGTAGTTTAGTGGGCATGGGGGTAGTTTAGTGGGCATGGGGGTAGTTTAGTGGGCAGGGGGTAGTTTAGTGGATAGGGGGTAGTTTAGTGGGGCAGGGGGTAGATTAGTGGGCATGGGTAGATTATGGCAGGGGTTAGTTTTAGGTGGGCAGGGGGTAGGTTAGAGATAGGGGGTAGATTAGTGTCAGGGGGTAGATTAGTGGGCAGGGGTAGATTAGTGCGCAGTGGGTAATTGTGGCGGGGGTAGAATTATTGGGCAGGGGGTAGATTATGGGCATGGGGTAGTTTAGTGACAGAGGGGGCAGATTTTAGTTGGGCAGGGGTATGTAGTGTTAAGGGTATTTTTGTTGGCAGGGGTAGATTAGTGGCAGGGGGTATATTGTGGGCAGGGGTTAGATTAGTGTGCAGGGGTGGGTAGTGTTCAGGGGTAGATTATCTGGGCCAGGTTGTGGTAATTAGTGGCAGGGGGTAGATTATGGGGGGCAGGGGGTAATTAGTGCCAAAAGGCGGATGTGATAAGAAGGGCGAGTGGGAGGGAGTAAGATGGTGAAGCAGTTAGCTGAATAAAAGTAGAGAAGTTCAGCGAGGACAAGGTGCGATGGTGGTTATGGGGAAAAAGGGAGGGGGGGGGACAGGGGGGATAGGGAAGAAGCTGGAGGATGGAGTGGAATGAGCGGGCGTGCAATGTGACAATAAAGGGGAGGAGTAGAAAGAGATCTAGGGTAGAGAAGGAGTGGGATAGGGGAAGCTGCAACTAAATAAGGGAAAATTAGATGGCGTGGGGGAGGAAGGGGGGGTGAGGGTGGGTTATAGTGGGTAGGGAGGTGGAAGAGGGCGTGGTGAGAAGTGTCGGAGACAAATAACGCAACCTGGGGGACGGCGAGGGTAAGGAGAGGAGGAAGGGTGAGGTCAGGGATGGGGTCAGGTGTGGTGGGAGAGGTAGACGGAGGTAGGGAAAAGAGGGAATAACGGAGGGAGGCATGGAATTAAAGGGTGCCCGGGGGTGAAGAGGGCATTGTTGTTAATGGGGGGGGTAGCATGTGAGGGGCAGGGGGGTGAATGGAGAGGTGGTAGGGATAGTGGGCAGGGGGTGTGTCGATTAAACACTATCTTTGAATAGTATGAACCGAGTTCAATCCAATGCTTGTGCTCCTTCTGCCCTACGAAAGTCACTTATCTCACTTTGCCTCAGGCACACATTTCAATTGTCAGTTCTATGGGACAGTGACTTATTGCCTCCCCTGTACTGCAAAATAATCTGTACAGTGTGGTGTCAGCCAATATAAGAACAAATATTGAAAGATGCTCATATCAGGGATTCTTTATTGACTTTTGGGAATAATTATTGGTTTTCCCAACTAACAAAGATAACACCAGATCAGTAATCCCCAGTAACTAGAGTCGTGTGAAACGTTCCAAAATGCATTTGCAAACTTTTTTTGTGTTCCTTTTTTTTTTATACCAGAATCGATTTCCATGAGGTCCCGTTCACAACTCTTAGGGCTAAAAGATTCTCAGAAATCCCACATTCCCCCATTAATTTACCACCAGTAAATCGCAGCTCGTCCAAGTTTGCGACGAATGGGAGCATTAGTCCGTGCGTATTTCCCCCTCCAGCAAAAAGCTCTGTTTCAGGGTCTGCGTGAGAGTCAATATATATATATATTTAGGTTAATAAGGTTATGGGGTAAAAAAAAGTGACAAAAAACCCTCCACAGTAAAGCATAAAGCAAGTGTAAATATTACTGTATGTTAATTTGCATGTCTTAGACAGGTCTGCAACCCTATCTTTCCCCATTATCAGCCAGCACCAGCGTTTCCACTGCAGCAAGGGATTCTGGAAATAACATGCAAATGAGCACATAGTGCCACCTTTTGTCTCAAGCTCGTATTACCCAATCCTATATATACAGTTATCTATAGGGGGATGGCGTAGCTCTTGCTACAGTTCTAGCATGGGGTGCTAGGAGGTGCGAAACTAGACAATACAACCACAATCTTACCTAGGCAAGAACAGAGCTCCTCTACTACATTACAGCACTCCAATTGTGATGAATTGATGTAGTAATAAAACGTAACCTTTAATAAGATAGTATGCATTAAAAATAATCAGATGAGCAATGACATACTCTTGAGTGGCTGCCACCGCCCCCTGCAACGCGGTTCTACTGAGATTGTTTAATTGATTTTTCTTAGTGTTGTCTTCTATAACGTCATTGCTCGTCGATTATTTTTAATGCACACTGTCTTATTAAAGGTTGAACTTTTAATTACTACATCAATTCATCAGAAATTTGATTTGAGGCTGTTCAACAGGGGCTCTGTTCTGCCCAGGCAAGATTTTGGTTCTATTCTGCGTGAGAGTCAGCACATTAAACAACACTGAAAACATTGCCACACACACAGAGTCCCTGCTCAGCTACAGTAAAGTTTAGGTGGATGGAGGGAGGCGCTCACAATGGGATAGATAGAATTAGTACGAACACGAGAAGGAGAAAGAAATCCCTCTAGAGATAAGATAATGAAATCAATACAAAACACTTCAGCTTAAACATTGAAATACACACTGACACAGCAACGTTCGGAGAATCGTTGGCAAACTCTGACTTTTTTCGTGAAATAACGCGCCAATTTCGCATTGGTTCGCAAACTCGGGCGACAGGTTTCGCACATTTCTACCAGTAGACAGTTATAGCAAAAATAAGATGTTTTACTAGCTTCCTGTAGTGTTCAATATCAGCAGGATTTGGATTGCAAACAAACCTTAAAGAGCCTAATGGGGTTTAACACATTATTCGTTCATTTTAATCCTAACCCAATATTATTTCATGTTGGGGGTTTTTTTTTTTTATCTCACTCAATCTTTCTTTTATTTTGTTGAGAAAATGAAATCCTCAATATTATTACCTTTGACCATGTAAATATCAGATAAGGTCACATCCTGGCAATCATTTGCAGGTAGTAGTAAAGATGTTCCCCATGGTATAGAACTTGATGTCAGAACTGGACCATCATGGTTACCTGCTCTGCCAATTTCTCAACCACTGTGAATATCTCACCATACGTAAGTTAGTTCATCAGTCTCTTAGTACCAAACCGGTCCAAAGTCAAAAATACGCACCAGATTTAATAAGAAAAAAAAAAAAACTTCCATTGGTTTTAAAGTGCTTTAGTAACTGGAAAACGTGAACACTTTGTGCAGCTTTACATAACATCATTTAAACGGCAGAAAAAGAATCATTATATATTAAAGGGTGGGCATCTTCTTTTGGTTTTGAGTTTTTTTTTTGGTTCTAAAAATTGTTTGTTTTGGTTTGGGGAAAAAAATTATCTTGTTTTGGTTTCGGGTTTTGCCAAATCTTGATTTGTTTGCTCGGACTTTGAATAAATGGTGGGGAAAAAAAGACGCGGGAAATGCTAAAATTAAAAAAAAGGAAACTACAGTAAGAACTAAAATAATGAGAATAAAAACGTAAAATAGTTTAAAAGATATAGCAATGAGGCCACTATAGAGATGAATCTGGCGTTGTGGTTTGGTCTAAATATGTTGGGGGTTCTGGTTCTGAAAATCTTCCGGTTTTGGAATGCATGTGTAGGTCGTGATTTCACCTCGCAATGCAGCAGGAGTCAAGGTATACAGTGTACAGTAAATAATCAATCCTTTCCAAAGTGGAACATTAAGATCCCCTTGGATAGTCGTTAATCTTAATACTTTGTGTTACCCGGGATTCGACGACAGGAAGAGATCACGTTGCATGTGGGGAATACAAACACATTACTTATCCCTGAGGTCCGTATGACCTGATTACCTAAGGGGTATTTTTAGTGTTGGCCTTTGGATTGACGGTGCATTTGCCTTTCCGCTTATCTGTTGGCCGTGTTCATATCCATCTTCCCTGCCCTTGATGCTGCGGTATTATCCATCCTTTGTGCTACCTTTGAGACTCTGGTGCTAGGATGGTTGCTTGGCCATATTTGCCCGACACTCCAATAATCCCTTAGTGCCAGGTCGATGTGACTTCTAGAGATCGGTCTGGACTTTGACGCGGACGTTTTTGCCGCGACCAAGATCACCGCCGCCAATCGCCTTGTCGCCGGCTCACTCTCGCCGCGAAGCTAACGCACCCTTACCAACTTCCCTTACCATAAAACTCCTAATAATAACCCGTAATACTATGCTACACCCCTACTCTAAAAACTTAACCCTTGCCCTAAAACTCAGGCTGCCCTAAAGCCCCTTGCTACTAAAACCTTTATCATTTACCTAAGCCCTACCCCCCTTACCCTAATCCCCTACCCTAAAATCTAAACCCTTTACCCTAATCCCCTACCCCTACAAAAACTATCCCTTTACCCTAAAAACCACCCCCATTATCCTAATCCCCTACCTAAAAAACCTAACTCCTACCCTAATCCCCTAGCACCGGCTAAGCACTAACCCCCCTTATCCTAATACCCTACCTCTAACACCTAACCCCTTACCCGAATTTGTCCCCCCCTACCCATCTCACATATTTATCTAAATTAATGTAAAAGGGGGACGTAATTTTTTTTGGGTGGAAATCAGACTTTTATTCTGTTTAGTTCACCAGATTAATAAATCCATGTGGGCTTGGACATCCTCGGACCCACAAGAAAATTGATACTCTCAAATTCTTCATCAATTCCCATCGCAAGATATGGCAGGGGGTTTATGGCAGCTCATCAGATCCCTTAAGACTCAAAAACATCCTGTAGATAAGAAGATTGCACAATTTCAGAGTTTATTGTCCTCTGTCTTGCTTTTGTAGAGGACTATGAGTTTTTTCTATATCGGGGAAATCGGGGTGCCGATCGGGACGTTTTTTTCGCTGAAATCCTATTGATTTTAAAATAAGATCCTATATAATTATTTAGCTGAACTCTAAAATAAGAGCAGCTTGGCAACTGACACTGTCCTTGTAGTTGTTTGTAAATGTTGTTTATCTTAATTATCTATCTAAAATATATATATGATCAATCAAAATATAATAATAGGTGTGCCCATCTCCTAAGGGGGAGACGGATATATATCACCCATTCAGGAACGGAGAGAAAAATCATGTTTGTGTTTGCTATGGGACCTTAATAGGGATCAGGAAGTCCCATGGGGGATCGAAAACGTTGGGTTTTCACTTTGTAGGACTACTCTCTTGGACCGGCGGGTGCTGACTCAGATAATACCGTAATAGCTAAGATTTTATTGTTTGCGTCTCATTGACGTGTAAAATAAATTGTGTTTTCGTCTTTATATTTTGTCTTAATTCCGGAGTGCCGTGTGTGTCTCCAAACAATTGGTGGTAGTAACTTGGGTGGCATACCAATAGGAATCCAATATAGAGGATGCCTTTGCCAATATGGAATCTATATGTATCCACACATTGACGGAACATTCTATGTTGTCCAATGTAGTCCAATTCAGATCACCGGATTCGTTTTTGAAGACTTAATACGACAATAAGTTAGTTTTTTTTTTTTAAAAAAACTTTTTAGTTGTATATCATATTAATTATCATTAGCGTATATTGATTAAGCTTAATCAAGGTTCAGGTTACACAATTGTGATATTATGTTATTTCATTTTTTTTGTTTTGTTTCTATTTTATTAAATGTCCATTTTCAGCTTATATAAGATTGGTATGATCTGTCCTCGGGGAATCTCGGTAAACCCTTTATTGCCAACGTAAACCACTATTGTCGTTTTAGGTTCCATTGCGCAGGGTTTTTCTATCCATGCATTACCATGCAACAATTATTGCAAAGAAACAAGGAAGGTGAGGTTACTCCAACATCAAAATCGGAATATTAGAGAGAGCGGAGAGACATGAGAGAGAGAGAGAGAGAGTATGGAGAGAGAGAGAGAGAGTAGGGCCGTCGCGTGAAATAAAAGGATCTCTGTCCTGTGTCTGGAAAACATCAATAAAACGAGGATATATAAAAGCAATAAAAGAACCTGCAGGTCTTCATAAAGGTCCGTGTAAGGACCGAAATGTTGATACACTGTCACACCAATAAATCTGTGTACTTGTTTTACAAGACAATCGAGGAGGCCCTTATATTATTATACCATACTGTACATGCCAAAACACACACTATATATATATATATATATATATTATATATAGATATATCTTTATAGATATGTAGAGGTAACAGACCGTGTTAGCCGAGTTTCATAATCAAAAAGAAATTGATGATACCGTTCTGTGGCTAAACGAAATGCTTTTATGGTGCGAGCTTTCGAGTTACACTGATCTCTTTTCCGGCGAGTTACAATGAATGAAAGCAAGCAAAGGTTTACTTAAAAACAGTGTCTTGGAATGTATATCTGTGCTTGTCCTCCCCTGTGGTGGATGTGATTTATGGCTGAGGGTGTTAATGGTTCCTTGAAAGTTAGTGCTGCTAAGTGTGTGTGGTATCTGTTTGAATATAAATGAATGGAGAGAGCCCAACAGTGTATAAGCTTGCTTACAAAAAGGTGTGTGTGGAGTGGAGTTAATATAATGGTGGTGACGTGTGGAAATATGAGAGATTGCAGCAGAACAATATATACATACTCTATACAACATACAACACACACACACACCAATCACACACACAAAACCTGCAGGAGGGTAGATCTATAAATAAAATTTGTCTCTACAACTACTGGACTTTAAAAGGTTGCTGAATATACTGAATATTCAAATATAACCTTGGCTGAATCACCCAAAATGAGTTACATTTGAGATAGAATGAGTTAGTCCAGAGCATTTGTGTCAAATAAATGCAGGCGGTAAACGGTTAACGCCAGCTCATGTTCAAATATAGATTAACTCTACTTAAAAATCAAAATATTAGGAACATAAAAAATTGGAAAATGTCAGCAGGAATTTTAGATATATATATATATATATAGATATATATATAGATATAGATATAGTGATAGATATCTTAGATATAGAGAGAGAAAAAGATAGAGATAGAGATAATGTTATAATAAAGAGAGAACATAATGTGTGTGTGTGTGTGTATACACACACACACCCCCACACACACCACACACACACCACACACACACACCACACACACACACACCACCACACACACAAAAACACACACACACACACACATCACAAACACACACACACAAACACACACCACTAGAGCACAAACCTGTTCGTTCTTGTGTTGGTTGGGGAAAAAATTTTACATTTTATTTTGGTAATTCTTTGTAATTAAGTAATCATTTTGTTTTTAGATATGTTCTGAAAAGTTTCCATCATTGAGCCCCCAGCTAAAAGAGAAGTTATTAATACTGTTAGAACACAAGGAGATAAAACCGATGGAACATCTCACAGAGCTAAGAAGGTAAATGATCCCAAATATTAGCGGATCACTGGGTCTTTCCTCTGTAACTTGTGATCGTACGACTTCTCCACGCCGCTGCCGCCGCTCCGCCACCAATTGAAAACTTACCTTTAGTCACCGGGATTATCTGTGTGATTGAATAAGGCCCGGTTTTGTCTTTGCAACAATTGAAATATGTTGCGATGGATGGCTTGAGGTTTGGGACAATTGCAAATAATAGGGAAAATTCTGGGCATGTGTGGACTCAAAAAGTTAATCATCCATGAGATTGCATTTATTCGACATATAAGGAGGAAGGAAAGTATAGAAGAAGTTACTGTATGTATTCATCTGTGAGAGGTATAAGCAAACAGAAAACACATATGTCCTAGGCTCTGGGCTATGTTCCATACACATGGAAATTGTATTTGTGTACCTTAACACTACGATGTGCAAATCTTTGCAGGATCATTAAATACACACTCTCAGTTTTGACAATGTGACTATAGGACAGAATTCACATATTTCAACTGCTATTCACCAAAAACGGTGACCGAGATTTGCCAACAGGGTCGGCCGTTTGAGGCCAGTGCAGTAGCGTCCTTTGCAGTTTTGTGGATAGCACGTCCAGTCCTACATTGGTCACGCTTGGGAAATTTTGAGAAATCACATCACCGTTTTAATACAGCTTCGTTTGAATATTTAGTTACTGTAGATAGAGGATGAGTCCCACGAACACAGTGGGGAATAGTAATGTCAGGACATGAAAGTATTGTTGGGTATGAGCATGGAAATCATGTGAACACAATAACAGAAGGTAAATTACGCACGCCCCCTTACATTCTCTTTTGTTACTTCACAACTTCTTCTTTTTCTTTTTAAATAGGATAAAGTATCGGTTCGCTAAAAGTAGCATAGGGGTGAACTTGATGGACGTATCATATTTTTTAAACCTCATCTACTTGTAAACAGGTAAAACTATTAAGATGTAACTAGTTGCACGGGTAAGATTCACTTTTTCAAGTAAAAGTGCCTACAGTACCCAAAGAAGACCTAAATGTATAACCCAAGGAACATGAAATTTTAATGTTCTAAAAAAATATATTAAACTTTGTTTTGATGTGTTACAGTGGAGACCTTTTTTCCTTCAACTAGGATTGGTAGAGAGTAACAAGTATCGCAATTAGAGATACCTAAGGGGGCGAGTCAATAACTCTTGAGCGGGGGTACCTGTCTCCATCCTGGAGCAAATTTAGATGCATATAATGAGGACCCCCAGCAGAATAACCCTCCTTGATCCATACATGCCAAATGACAGGAATGCCTTAGTATATCAATAGCACCAGCATCCACTTAAACATAAAGTCTTATCCTTAGCCATTGTGTCTAGATTCTCTCTACATAAAACTGTATTTAATATCCACTGTTTCTATACTTATGCCAAACTGCCGGGCACGGGGCCCTTGTAACATATCAACTACTGTGGGTTCATGTAAAAGGTATCAATAACATGCTCCCCTCCTTCCTATTTTACACAGGGAAACGACAACACGCTCCCACTTCTTTACATAATAGATCTCTGTAAACTTTTTAAACTGACTCAATTCAATATTGCAGAAAAAAGGTTGTGTTCCCCCATGTGGGGAGGTTTAGCCCCCCCCGGAAATGTAAGACTTTTATCTTCCCAAAAATGGGGAACATGGATCACATTCATTTGAATAGGCGGCCAATGTATCCATGAGTCTATTTCATGAAAAAGATAATAGTGTTATAAACCGAAGCAAAAGAAAGGGCCGGTACTAAATATTGCCACTATTCAATTACTATGGAATCACTGTCTTACTTCTAAAAAAAACTACAGCTCATAAATTTCTCATGACATTAGCTGCAAAGAGGATATGAACCATTAAGATAAAAGATTTTAAACTCAGATTGTCATTTTAAATTAATAGCACCATCCCAGTGCTCCCGCACCCTCCGTTTATGATAGAATTCCAGCAGTCAGTGTGGGTTATTTGTTTGCTGTGTGAAATTCAGAATTTCTTTGTGTGCCCAGCAGAGCCGTTTTGACAGCATTAGGGGGGCCTCAGTACTAGGGTTTCCACCAGGGACCCGAGGGGGGGGTGGGCGGGGGAGATGCTCTCTGTGTCTCGGACAAGTAACCCCCCCCTCGATCCCTAGTGCGCTCACCTTGCTAGGCTACCGCATTAGCCCGGACCCAGGTGGATGTGTAACACAAGATAGCGGACTCCCCCGCTCTCTATTTCTAACTCTAAAACCTGTAATAATAACCTCAATTTTAAAATATATCAATATTCAAGTATTATAATAACATTCCTCTATGTTATTCTTCTCATTCCAAAATCTCTCAATCACTATTCCACCCATATTCCCCTCACTCTTACACCACTATCTATCTCCCCGTCTTACATTGTCTCCCTCTCACTCACCTCTCTACCCTCCTCTCACGCGTCTTGGTGGGTCGAGAGCCACATGTCACGTGACGGCGCCTGGCAGGGGGGACCCCATGTTATTAAGCTTTATCATCTGTAAAAAAGATACCAAGGACAGCGGGTGCGCCAACTGGGGGGATTATTTTTGTTGTTGGCGCGTGCGGTGTTTGCAGATGCCCCGCCGCACGTCCTCGAGGCATTTAATTAAACTTAAATGACCTGAAAACCTAATTATTTCAGTAGCTTCAAATCAGTAGCTCTGGACACGTCGCCAGGGAACGCAGCATCAAATGACGCTGAGTGTCACTGTGATGTGGCGCATTCACATGACTCGCGGGTCCAGGGAAAGGGAGGGGGGCCACGAGATCGAGGGCTGCACAACGGGGGGGCAGCCAGAACTTTGGTTTACCCCTGCCTTAGAAATCATGCAAGGATGTCAATGCAGGGTTATTTAAATATATAAACAGATGAGAGAGAAGCACATGCTACATCCAACCTGACAAAAATAACACCGTAAAATACCTTAATATTCTCTTGAAAAAGAGGTCTCCTCATAATAGAGGTAATGAGAATTGTAAATCCTAAAAGAGATATATTAGTATTTTATCTGTAGTGTTAGGACTTGGCATAACAGGTGTCTCTGCATGGGCGTTGTCGCAGCTTTAAAAAACGCTTTGGCCAAAGGTTAAACTAATGACCATTTTCCAAGAGAATATATAAGTTTTAGTATTTTTATTTGACTGTGATTCTTTCATGTGGGATTGTAGCATTTGGGCTTCTCGTAGTCTGTTTGGTATACATATGCCACGCTCAATTAGCATTTTTTTTTGACACTTAGATACATATATATTATTTTGTGGGGCTCAGGGGGTCCCAAAAAAGAGCTTGCTGGGGTTTTGTATTTAAATATATCAAGATGACAAAATACCAACATGACTTTAACTTCATACTTAACTCCCTGAAACGGCCAAGGGGTTTACTCAGGTAGCTTCGATAAGGGCTGGGACCCGCTGCGCTCTGCGGCGCAGGCCGGCCCCCGCGCGAGCGTTACACACAGCAGGGGAATCCTCCTAGCCGGTCCCAGTCCCCCCTCGCTGACGGCTCATACCACTGTGACGGTCAGGCCGGCAGGGGATTCAAGAAAATTGTGATCCCGAGTTTTTTTGTTTGTGGGTTTGGGCACGCTCACGTGGTGCGCTGATGCGCCAATCAGAGGTGGGGGCGGGGAGCTGTATATCAGGCAGGCTCCTACTCAAGGTAAGTTTTGTGTGTGTGTGTGTTGTGCAGAAGGGGGAGGAAGCTTACCTTACAGCAGCCCGCAGAGCAGCTCCCTCCTGCAGGCCCGAGCAACGTGGGGAGAGAGGGCGGGGGAGTAGAGGGTCCATCGCTCAAGCACGCCCCCCCCTCCCGCCCACCTCCCGCTCTGGCTACCGCTCCTGCAACAGCATATCGCCGGTCTTGTGTCTGTCAGCGCCCCGCCTCTCGCAGTGCGGCCGCGATAGACTGAAGGGAAAAGCGGGGCCTTAGCCGAGAGACTTAAGCTGTTAGTGCACTCAAAGCGATTTGACGGTAGCTATTCAGAACTTTCATAACGTGACCAAAAATTGCTTAGAAAAACTGAATTTTAAAGAGCTGTTTGGCGCTCTGCTCTCGCAAGCGGGTGCTTGTAGCTCTAAAATGGCCAAAAAACTCGCACTTTTTTTGCCAGTCAGTATCTGCCCATATCAGGGAGCGCGATATGCACGTAGCACATTGAACCCGCATGTTGTATCCGCCCCCTAAAGGGTGGCCCGAGCGAGACCCAGATTCGCGACGTACATAGGATTGAAGCCCGGGGGTCTGCGGTGCTGACCCGGACATTAATTAACAGGATCCGAGGACCCCGGCTTCAATTGTATGTAACACAAATAAAATGACAGCACAGTTCATTACCTCAGTGGCTAAACGCTAAGGTTAATGGAAGGGGTTAAATAGCCGTTACTGCTTGGTTGTGGTAGAGGGATGGGTGGCGGTTGTAGTTGCCCCAGGGTGGGTTGTCTTGGACCACCCGGGGGCCTACACACCACCCCATGCCAAATACAACCTTGACAGATGTGAAACAATCAGGGCTAGTAGCAAATGTGCTGGTCTTGAAGTGGATGGTCCAAGGCAGAAGAGGTCTTGGTTTTTTGAATCTGTGGCTACCAACATGAATGTAATCTCTCTTGAGCAGGGAATGAATGTTTAAACTCATCATGTTCTCTGCCAAAAGATACCGATGTACTTCATTGAATCATTAGCAGCTGCTAAGTGTTCTATTGCTGTTTGTGTTCCAGATATGTGCCAACAGTGAATGAATGAAAGATAAAAAATGTTGTACTAGCTTTTAAAGGTAATTCCTTCGGAATTGCACATTTGTGGATCAGTTTATGTTGGAGGTAAGAATTCATATCTGTTGTTTAAATTCATGAGGAATCTCATTATTTCCTTCAGTGTGACGCACGTATCGTAGATAACATATCTCCACTGACAAGCTTTTCTCCTTTACAGTGGATCAAGAATGTGGTTGTATAGACCCATTTAAATACTACAAACACGTTAGGCCGCGTTTATAGTGGCCGGCGACGCGACGTGCACCCAAAAAAACAAATGAAGTGCCGGCCGCGTGCGCTTGTTGTGCGCGCGGACGGCGCAGACAGAGCGACTTTCGCCTGTCGGAATTGAAACTGGTTTAGCTGGCAAAATTGATTTTCAATGGCTGTCGCCTCATGTGAAGGCACTTGACCAATCAATGGCCGGAAACCCGCGCCGTCGCAGCACAGGAGATAACTTTTCGTCGGTGGCACCATAGGTGTGGCCTTAGGCATGTAATTAGTCCTCGCTGCTGTCGTGCGGGTGCGCACCCGGTGTTGGCGTGCACGTGGCAATGCCGTTTAGTTGCTAGGGGCAAAGCAGTAACGCGCCGCGGTTATGGGGGGGCGGACTTGACGTCACATGTTAGGCTGTGATGTGATGGTGCGCGGCGTGGCAGCAAGCGCGGAAAATACAATTTTTGTATTTTCCTGGTCTGCCGCCCCCCGCTCACGGGAGCGAGACGTCTGAAGGATAAGCAAGTGCAGGCTTATACCGGGCAATTATAATTGCGCATGCGCACATGGAGCGCATGCGCGGGGAAAGACATGCTAGGTCTGTGACACAGGTACATGATAAAACTGATAATGGAAAGTGGTGCGGGATGATGACTTTAACCCTACAGCAAAGCTCAGAACCCACAACCTACCTCACATCTTACTTTATATATTTCTGAAAGAAATGTATGTCTGACGTCCCTAGCGGCAACTTCCATTAGTTACGTGCCTGCCCGCCCCGACACCTCTCATGGCCTTGCAGGCAGCAGTGACCAGGCAAAAAAACAACACACACACACACACACACACACCACACACACACACACACACACACACACACACACACACACACACACACCACACACACACACCCCTCACCACACACACACACCCCCCCCCCCTCACACACACACACACCCCACTCTCACCCCGTCATGTTGGGACCGCAGCTCACCTTCACACACACCCCCCCCTCCTCTCCCGGTGCCCTCACTCTCTCCCCCCCTCACCCAAATCCCCCACCACGCTCAGCAACCTCCCCAGCAGCACCATCACTCACCGTGAGCCCGGCCCTCCTGCTTCAGCAGCAAATCCAGCTCCCCCCCCTCGCGGCGCGGCCGGGCCTCCTCTGCTATCCCTCACTGGGCGCCGCCCCCCCCACAGTCAGCTCCCACTCACCCCACACGTCCGTTATCCCACTCACCCACCCAGTCAGTCTCCCACTCACCCACCCAGTCAGTCTCCCACTCACCCACCCAGTCAGTCTCCCACTCACCCACCCAGTCCGTCTCCCAGTCAGTCTGCCACCCAGTCTGTTTCCAACCCAGTCGTCTCCCACAAGTCAGTCTCCACCCACCAGTATCCCATCAGAGGTCTCCACTAACCCACCCATTCAGTTGCCACTCACCCCACCCATCAGTTTCCGCACTAACCCCATGAAGTTCCCACCAACCTCATCAGTCTTCCCACTTCAGCTCCCACCCGTTCACTTTCCAGCTGATCTCATACCCGTTCATGTGTTCCACTCACGTCACCACCGTTTCAGTCTCCCACTCACACACCCATTTCAGTCTCACACTCACACCACCCATCAGTCTCACACTCACCCACCCATTCAGTCTCACGACTCACCACCATCAGTTCTCACACTCAACCCACCCATTCAGTCTCACACTCACCCACCCATTCAGTCTCCACACCACCCACCATTCAGTCCTCACACTCACTCCCACCCATTCAGTTCAACAATCACCCACCACAGTCTCACCAAAAAACCACCCACCAGTCACTGACCCCACCCACCCATTCACGACCCCCACCCACCCTTCTCACCGACCCCCACGCCACCCACTCACCGACTCCACCTCACACACCCACGCTAGACCCAGCCAGCAACGATTCCCCAGTACATCACCCACAGCACGACCCTGAAAATCACCAGTCACCGACCCACCCACCTGACCATAAGTACCACCCACCAGTCACCCCAGACCCACCCAACCACCAGCACAGCAGGTAACCAAAGTCACCCACCCACCGAACCTAAAGTCACCCACCACAACGACCCAAAGTATCCACCCGCCTCACCGCCCACCGACCCAACTCACAACCACCACCGACCCAATTCAACATCCACCACTCACCCAACCACCGAACCAAAGTCAACACCGGGGACCAACTCCCATCCAAACCCAAGTACCAACCGACCCAAGTCACCCACCCACCACCAAGGTCCCGACCCACCACCCAAGTCACCCACCCACCGACCCAAAGACTCCACCACCCAAGACCAAAGTCACACCAACCCCGACCCAAAGTCCAACACCATCCGACCAAAAGTCCACCCCCACACCAATGTCAACCGACCCAAAGTCAACCACCCATCCCGACCCAAAGTCACCACGCAGTTCCACCAACACCCACCCACCCACTCAGTCAAGTGTCACCCACCCCACCCACACAAGTCACCCACACACACAGTCACTCAGTCACCCACCAGCTGTCGAAGGGGGTGGGGGGGGAAGCTAACCCTGTGCTGTAACCCCCTCCCCAAATTACATCCCGGGCAACGCCGGGGTCTCTCTAGGCATAATAGCAATTCATAGTTATTTGTGTCAAAAAAAGCAGGTGATTATACGATGTGGGCAAGATTATAATATACAACAAAACAAAAATGCCCCCCGCAATTACAAAGGACCACAACACAATCTTGATACATACAGACTCGCACTCATGCAGAGCCCTTTGTTTTAATCATTTTAAATGCTCATTATATGGAGTTTTTTTTGTTTTTTTTTTGACTAAAGTTAGTCGCACAATATCCGGACTTAAATCAAACATGGATGCCTTAACTGGCAGTACGAGTAGCTATGCCAGCTGAGTATGAAGTAATCTCATCCTGTAAGTAGTCAGAAATGTAATATAACATGTAAACGTATACCACAATGAATAGGCAATTTAGTTAAAAAAGAATAAGATACAGAGAGATGAAGCACCGCATATCGCACAAATGATGGATAGCAAATAGGCAGGTGTAGCTTGGAGGATTGGATATAGTTATATGTATTTGACAAATTGATACCAAGAAGGCATTCAGAAAGAAGATCCCCCCCTATTGTTCCACTCCATGCGGACATTCAGTAGTGTGGATGACATCAATAGACGACAGTGAATTACTTGAACAACGGCCGTCTATGGACTCAAATCACCGGGTAGAGGTAAAGAAGAAGAAACCAGAAAAGATCAAATAATAAAATTTTATTATCTTAAATTGAAGTTTATAAACACATATAATTTTAAAAGATAAGAAAAGAATAAGAAATACATAAAATATTTGAGTAGAAAACAATGCCTTTGCAGGATACCTGTGCTATAGTGTTGGTTCCCTGCTTCAGGCTCACATATGAGTTTATTTTGTGTTCATGGTCATCAACGTAAAGTCTGTGTGCTTGATTGGAAAATTCGTTTTCATTTCACATTTGCTTCCTATTTTGCGATGTTCTAAACTGAGACTTCAAGCATGAGTGTTGCATTTAATTTGAAGTTGATTGTTTCACCCGCACAGAGAGGGAGGAGGGGTTAGATAATTAATTATAAGGGAGAAGAACAGGGGAGGGGGGCATCTAAGAGGATTAGGGGAATTATCAAGTCTGAGCCACACACAGAGTCCTATTAAGGGAAGTTTTCATTTGAGCAGAAGTGAAAATCGTGTTTAACGATGTACAATAAGTTTGTAGCCCTTCTTATAATCTATTTTTAAGCAAATTTATTCTGCATGCGCTAACTGTTTTACTAGATTATAGATACGTAGTATGTCCTAAAATATGAAAAGTGAGGCCAAGATAAAGCGTCCTTAATCACGTTATACTAGACACTACAGTACTCGCCATGTTTTAGGTAAAAAAAGTATATGCCAGTTTTAAATAACAATATTTATGCACAATGTTCCTTAGGGTTATCAAACCAAGCACGCTGCAGGATGCTTTGATTTTCCATAGAATGAACATCTGCGCATGTGTGGGTATTAAACCTTCTATCCTTTACCACTCAATTGCACTGCAATTAAACACCTTTCACTGCCTGAAGCCATTACCACATGCACAGTAACTTATGACTGTTATATAGGCATTGATTAGGAATGCTGTTAAAAAGGCAAAGGAATTCTGCGGTGTATGTATGAAACCTAACCCACACACAATCGTTACATCGATTAATTGCAAACTTCATGGAAATGTCGGTCCGCCAGCTCATATCCCAGAAAATCAAAGATGTTATCAGCTGCTAACAAGCCAGAAAATCACAGCACTGCTAACTACGTATTGGCCATGGGTAACTATGAATGAAACGCGGGGAAAGGAAGACGGAGGCGACGGTTTCCGGCTATCCTCCCTTTTAAAAGTTAAGTATTGTTTTTGAAAGTGTTTGGTATGGAAGTAACTGCAAAGCTACACACACTAGGTGTAGGGATTGTATCCCACCTTTGAGGGCTCAGTGAGTAAGACACGACTGGCACTGAGTTTTGCAGCCGGGGAACCTGGTTCTATACCAGAGTCAGCTCCTTGTGACTTCTGGGGAAGTCCTTTATCTCCTGTGCCTCAGGCACCTAAAAACATAGACTTGTAAGCTCCACGGGGCAGGGACTGGCTGACAAAAAATGTCTCTGTAAAGCACTGCGTAAAACTAAGCAGCCGCTATACAAGAATATATATATTATTTATTATTTATAGTGTTACGTTCCATGTTGTCTCGGGAATCTAAGCAACCCAAAAATAAGAGATTTTATAAAGGATCATTACATTTTGAGTACTTAATTTATTTTTTTATGTATTTTTATTCTAATGCTTGTGGATAAAAAAACTATATGTTAGTTTTTTCCATCAGGCGCAAAAACATATATATTTATTCCAGTCCCACTCTCTAGCATCCAAATAAAAGTTACCAATGTGCAAAACATGGATTTCTCCATTGAGCCCAGCTACTTACAATCCTGGCGAATTTGGTTAAAATCAGTGCAGTTTGACACAGGTTAGGCTACACCGCCATCTTGATTCCAAGTGGCACCCAATTGTATCTAAACACAGACAAAAAAAACTGCTCACTTGATCTCAGGAACCATCATGCAAAGTGGTTATGATACTTAGTGCCAACAGTATTCTAACACAAACCCAGTGGCAATCGCCCAAAAAGACCCAGGTACATGCGGGTAACAGGGCTGGGTACATGCTGGGTTAGTTAAGGCAAGTTTAACGGGCATTTCCAGCATGACTAATGGCCCATCAGATTAAACAGCGGGGGTCCTGGGCGTCCATTCAACTGAATGGGGACGGCAGGGACCACTGCTGTGTGTAATCCGATGGGTCATTAGTCAATGCAGAAAGCCTTAAACTAGCCAGGTACACCCAGCATGTACCCAGCATATAACCGGGGCTAGTTAAGGCAAGCTTAGAAAAATATCGTGTCTCGTCTGTATCTTAAGATGGTGTCCCAAAGCCTAGCGCAAACGACCAACACAGCTTACCAACATATATAGCAGATTTAGGGGTTAGTGCCACCAATTTATAACTGTGATCATAGCAAGTTAAATGTAGGGATAATTAGAACCAGGTTAATCAGTAATGGAAGTGTCATATAGAAGTATTGAAAACCTGGCCGTGTTTTCTCTTAAGGATTGAACGGGTGGGATCCTTGCAACTGAAAGTGTGCTAAGCATTGCTGATTATTGATGGCCCTTGTAGTGTATGGCTTTGTAAGATTGATAATGCTCCTGGCCCCTCGGGTTAATAAATTCAATGCAATGGGTCATTCTAAGATGTCATCTTCAGAGTTCTCTGAAGTTTGCGAAGGGAGAAGAATTCAGTTCATTCAATTACCTAATGTAATCCATCCCTACAGCAGCAGCAAGCACAATGAGACCCATTCATCTTCCAGCAATCACATACTAACTACACTATGTAGGACAAAGGACACAGATAAATGGATGGGACCAATTGACCCGCTAAGGCTCTTGGCTATTTTCCTACTTTGTGTTAAACCTTAGACCAGGGGTGCTCAACTGCAGTCCTCAAGCCCCTCCTTACCCCCTCCAACAGGTCAGGTTTTTGGATATCCAGCTTCAGCCACAGGTGGCTCAATCAGAGGCTCAGCTTCGACTGAGGCCTCTGATGAGCCACTGGCTGAAGCAGGGGACTGATTGAGCACACCTGTCCTGAAGCAGGGATATATCCTGAACACCTGACCTGTTGTGGGGGACAGGGGGGTTGGGTGGAAACCCCTACTTTAGACTTGCTTAGTCTTAGCGTTTATGCATTTCCACAACTTTAGTAATTTCATGTGTTAAAAAAAATAAAATCACCCTTTTCTATTTTCCATTTAACTTGAAAATAAGCATTCCTTTATTTTATCATTACAAGTTTCACGGGGGGGGGGGGGGAAATGTTCAAGCAGAGTCTGGCTTCATGGTCCAGCAGCACAGGCGCCACTTTGACATCAATTCTACACCGGAGCCTTCAAATCACAGGAATAATTCCTTATTACGGCTGATCAGAGGATATTTCTGTCATGTTACGGTGATTTTTTTTTTTTTTTTAGGGAGGCTAATATTTATGGGCCGAATGAGTTGATTTATGACTCGTGCAATGATTGGAACACAGCTAGAATCTCGTTATATCAGCTTAATAGTTCATCCATCACAAAGAGGAATGCCTACTAAATCAGCTTTTGACTGCAGCACTTGCTTAAGTCCCAGTCGTTTCGAATGAGTCATAGAAATAGTTAAAACCGGTGGAATGAAAGATCTTTTTGGAATATCTGATAAGGCCGGAGGGCCATCAAACTGATGGTGTCACTTTCACCATTAGAGACGGGTGATCGCCCAACATCCTTTTCCCGGATTTTCTCGCATTTCCCCCCCCCCCTTCCCTTAAAATCCATTTCGCAAACAGATCTGGTCGGTTTCATCCACCCGGGTTCCTCAAAAAAAAAAGCCGTCGGATACAACCCGTGGAGGATTGGATTTGTAGAATCCAATCCGCGGATCAGCGACGCGTTGGCGGATGGGATTCTACAAATCCGCCAAGGGTTGCGGAATCCGCGGAGTGTTATTGGCAATAATATAAGGAAAACCTGCGAAACGCGAATCGCCCTTTTGCGATTGATCCGCTGAAATACACGGACCAAGGAACCAGACGATCCTCTGTGGATCCAAATTCACCAAACACAATTCACCCATCTCCACTACTGGTAGCCACTGTGGTTAGGCATCAAACTTATAGGGCAGAATAAGTGACTCTACTGCTCTTGTAGGAACCCTTATTCAAATATAGTTTCACCTAGTTAAAATGTATTTGTCCTCTGGTTTTTAAACAAAGTAGTATTCATATAACTGGGATATCTTTATTCGGTCTTCAGGATGGCGTCAAGTGAGACATTTTCTGTTGCATAAAGCTGTGGGGTATCAGGAGAGGCTGGCATTAATTAAAATAAGTTCCCAATCTTTTCAGCTGCTTCTTCTAATACAGCCCAACCCTGTGCATCGTCCGACTCGTCTTTATCTAGCAAGGAGAAAGTGTGTGCTGATCCCAGAACAAGCAGAAGCCAGAAGTATATTAAATGAATCTAAATGCAGAGCAACTTAGCATCCAGTGTCATACGTACAGTATATTATGTCACCAATCAAAAGATGTTGGACCCTGACTCTTGATGAGAATAATACCAGTGCCTAGCCATTTGAGATGGGCCAACTCCAGTCATCAAGAGGCCACCACAGGTCAGGTTTTCAGGATATCCCTGCTTCAGCACATTTTGCTCAGTCTTTGACAAGCCACTGATTGAGCCTGTGTGCTGATGAAGCAGAGAGTCCGATGAGCCACCTGTTGCTGACGCAGGGGAACAATTGAGCTGGGATTATCCTGAAAACCTGGGCTGTTGGTGGCCATGAGGACTGGAGTTGGCCACACCCATCAGTGTACAAAATACCCGTTTAAAGATTTGATGTCTAGCTTTTCAAAACGATGAAAAAGGATTGAAAGAAGCAGAGAGGGGGTATCTTTCGACATATCAAGCAGTAACCGAGGAACCCAAACGTGTTTAATATTTGCATTACTTTTGGGTTGTTTGCCTGCACTTATTACTGGACTGTGCCTGCAGTTTCCCAGCTGACGGGGGGAAACAGAGGAAGTTCACCTTGCTCATGCCCTTTGTGGAACAGATCCAGTTACACGAGCCTGATTTGGCTACATTTTCTCAGGAGTTGACAGAATTTGAAGCCGTTCCTAGTGGTGAGCAGATAAAAGCAAAACAATATTCCATCGCATTCATAAAAGCCCAGTCATTGATTAAATAAAATCTCTGTATTCTCTCTTTGACAGCTTCGTCAAAGGTCTGAATGCTGAAGGGATGGTATGTAAATATGGGTGCATTCATTGGGGCAATTATCCTTAATAGTGAGCAGGGGGGAGTTTCGTGGGCCATGGGGGGGGGTAGTTTAGTGGGCATGGGGGGTTTGGCATAGGGGTAGTAGGGTAGTTTAGTGGGCAGGGGGTGTGGGTAGATTAGGGGCATGGGTAGTTTAGGGGGTAGTTTAGTGGGCAGGGGGTAGTTTGTGGGCAGGGGTGTGGGTAGTTATGGGCAGGGGTAGTTAGTGGGCAGGGGTTTAGTTTAGGGGCCTAGGGGGTAGTTTAGGGGGGCAGGGGTAGTTATGGGCAGGGGTAGTTTTAGTTAGTGGCAGGGGGGAGTTGTTTAGGGGGCGGGGGTTAGAAGATAGTGTAGGCAGGGGGTAGTTTAGTGGGCAGGGGGGTAGTTAGTGGCTAGGGGGTAGTTGGGAGGGGAGTTCCGGTAGTTAGTTAGGGAGGGGGTAGTTTAGTGGGAAGGGGGGTAGTTATGGGCAGGGGGTGCAGATTAGTGGGCAGGGGGTAGTTTAGTGGTGCAGGGGGTAGATAGGGGCAGTAGTTTAGTGGGCAATGGGCGGGGTATTTAATGGGCAGGGGGTAGGGGTGATTAGCTGGGGCAGGGACGGCTGGTATAGTTGGTAGGGGTAGTTTACTGGGCAGGGGGTAGTTTACGGTAGAGGCAGGGGTAGTTTACTTGGCAGGGAGTAGTTTAGTGGCAGGGGGTATAGTTTACGTGGGCAGGGGGTAGATTTAGTGGGCAGTCAGGGGTAGTTAGTGGCAGGGAGTAGTTGCTGCAAGGGAATGGGGGTGAGTTTAGTGGGCAGGGGTGGTATTTACTGAGGGTAGTTTAGTAGTTAGTGGGAGGGGGTAGTTGGGTTAGTTATGGGCAGGGGGTAATGTGGTGATAGGGGGAGGGGGGTTAGTAGTTAGCGTTATGGGCAGGGGGGTAGGTCATTTGCAGTGGCATAGGGGGGTAGTTTAGTGGGCAGCGGGAGATAGTGGGCGGGGGTGGAGTATTAGTGACAGGGGGGTTTAGTTAGTGGGCAGGAGTCGGAGGGCAGGGTTTCTGAATAGTGGGCAGCGGGGGTTAGATTTAGTGGGCAGGGGGTAGTTAGTGGGCAGGGGGTTAGATGAATTAGTGGGCAAGGAGTAGTTAGTGGGAAGGGGTAGTTAGGTAGTGGAGATAGGGGGGTATGTTTAGTGGGCAGGGGGTAGTTTAGGGGTAGTTATAGTTAGTGGCAGGGGGGTAGAGGTTAGATGTGGGCAATGGGGGTTTAGTTTAGTGGGCAGTAGGATAGGGGGTAGTTTAGTGGGCAGGAGTAGATTAGTGGGCATGGGGTAGTTTAGTGGGCAGGGGTAGTTTAGTGGGCAGGGTGTAGTTTAGTGGGCAGGGGTAGATTAGTGGGCAGTGGTAGATTAGTGGGCAGGGGGTAGGTTAGTGGATAGGGGGTAGTTTAGTGGGCAGGGGGTAGATTAGTGGGCATGGGGTAGATTAGTGGGCAGGGGGGTAGGTTAGTGGATAGGGGGTAGATTAGTGGGCAGGGGGTAGATTAGTGCCTGGGTAGATGTGGGCAGGGGTTAAGTAGTTTAGTGGGCAGGGGGTAGGTTAGAGGATAGGGGGTAGATTAGTGGGCAGGGGGTAGATTATTGGGCAGGGGTAGATTAGTGGGCAGGGGGTAGATTATGTGGGCAGGGGGTAGATTAGTGGCAGGGGGTAGAGTTTCGGGGGATGGGTGGTGGGGGGGTAGTTAGTGGAACAGGGGGGCAGATTAGTGGGCAGGGGTAGGTTAGTGGATAAGGGGTATTTTAGTGGGAAGGGGTAGATTAGTGGACAGTGGGTAGTTAGTGGGCAGGGGGTAGATTAGTGGGCAGGGGGTAGATTAGTGGGCAGGGGGTAGATTAGTGGGCAGGGGGTAGATTAGTGGGAACACTATCTTTGAAGTAGATGAACCGAGTTCCAATCCAATGCGTGTGCTCCTTCTGCCCTACGCAAAGTCACTTTATCTCACTTTGCCTCAGGCACACATATTCAATTGTCAGTTCTATGGGACAGTGACTTATTGCCTCCCCTGTGACTGCAAAATAATCTGTACAGTGTGGTGTCAGCCAATATAAGAACAAATATTAGAAAGATGCTCATATCAGGGATTCTTTATTGACTTTTGGGAATAATTATTGGTTTTCCCAACTAACAAAGATAACACCAGATCAGTAATCCCCAGTAACTAGAGTCGTGTGAAACGTTCCAAAATGCATTTGCAAACTTTTTTTGTGTTCCTTTTTTTTTTATACCAGAATCGATTTCCATGGGATCCCGTTCACAACTCTTAGGGGCTAAAAGATTCTCAGAAATCCCACATTCCCCCCATTAATTTACCACCAGTAAATCGCAGCTCGGTCCAAGTTTGCGAGCGATTGGCTGAGCATTAAGTCCGTGCGTATTTCCCCCTCCAGCAAAAAGCTCTGTTTCAGGGTCTGCGTGAGAGTCAATATATATATATATTTAGGTTAATAAGGTTATGGTGGGTAAAAAAAAGTGACAAAAACCCTCCACAGTAAAGCATAAAGCAAGTGTAAATATTACTGTATGTTAATTTGCATGTCTTAGACAGGTCTGCAACCCTATCTTTCCCCATTATCGCCCAGCACACAGCGTTTCCACTGCAGCAAGGGATTCTGGGAAATAACATGCAAATGAGCACATAGTGCCACCTTTTGTCTCAAGCTCGTATTACACAATCCTATATATACAGTATATATATAGGGGGATGGGAAGCTCTTGCTACAGTCTAGCAGTGGGGTGCTAGGAGGTGCGAAACATAGACAATACAACCACAATCTTACCTAGGCAAGAACAGAGCTCCTCTACTACATTACAGCACTCCAATTTGTGATGAATTGATGTAGTAATTAAAACGTAACCTTTAATAAGATAGTATGCATTAAAAATAATCAGATGAGCAATGACATACTCTTGAGTGGCTGCCACCGCCCCTGCAACGCGGTTCTACTGAGATTTGTTTAATTTGATTTTTCTTTAGTGTTGTCTTCTATACGTCATTGCTCGTCTGATTATTTTTAATGCACACTGTCTTATTAAAGGTGAACTTTTAATTACTACATCAATTCATCAGAAATTTGATTTGAGTGCTGTTCAACAGGGGGCTCTGTTCTTGCCCAGGCAAGATTTTGGTTCTATTCTGCGTGAGAGTCAGCACATTAAACAACACTGAAATACATTGCCACACACACAGAGTCCCTTGCTCAGCTACAGTAAAGTTTAGGTGGATGGAGGGAGGCGCTCACAATGGGATAGGATAATTAGTACGAACACGAGAAGAGAAAGAAATCCCTCTAGAGATAATGAAATACAATACAAAACACTTCAGCTTAAACATTGAAATACACACTGACACAGCAACGTTCGGAGAATCGTTGGCAAACTCTGACTTTTTTCGTGAAATAACGCGCCAATTTCGCATTGGTTCGCAAACTCGGGCGACAGGTTTCGCACATTTCTACCAGTAGACAGTTATAGCAAAATAAGATGTTCTAGCTTCCTGTAGTGTTCAATAATCAAGCAGAGATTTGGATGCAAACAAACCTTAAAGAGCCTAATGGGGTTAAAGCATTATTCGTTCATTTTAATCCTAACCCAATATTATTTCATGTCTGGGGGTTTTTTTTTTTATCTCACTCACTTTCTTTTATTTTGTTGAGAAAATGAAATCCTCAATATTTATTACCTTTCTGACCATGTAAATATCAGATAAGGTCACATCCTGTGCAATCATTTGCAGGTAGTAAAGATGTTCCCCATGGTATAGAACTTGATGTCAGAACTGGACCATATGGGTTACCTGCTCTGCCCAATTTCTCAACCCACTGTGAATCATCTCACCATACAGTAGGAGTTAGTCATCAGTCTCTTAGTTACCAAACCGGGTCAAAAATACTGCACCAGATTTAATAAGAAAAGAAAAAAAACTTCCATTGGTTTTAAAGTGCTTTAGTAATGGAAACAGTGAACAATTGTGCAGCTTTACATAACATCATTTAGAACGGCAGAAAAAGAATATTATATATTAAGGGTGGGCATCTTCTTTTGGGTTTTAGTTTTTTTTTTGGTTCTAAAAATTGTTTGTGTTTTGGTTTTGGGGAAAAAAATTATCTTGTTTTGGTTCTGGTTTTGCCAAATCTTGATTTGTTTGGCCTCGGACTTTGAATAAATGGTGGGGAAAAAAAGACGCGGGAAATGCTAAAATTAAAAAAAAAGGAACTACAGTAAGAAACTAAAATAATAGAACTGAAAAACGTAAAATAGTTTAAAAAGATATAGCAATGAGCCACTATAGAGATGAATCTGGCGTTGTGGTTTTGGTTCTAAATAATGTTGGGGGTTCTGGTTCTGAAAATCTTACCGGTTTTGGAATGCATGGTAGGTCGTGATTTCACCTCGCAATGCAGCAAGGGAGTCAAGGTATACAGTGTACAGTAAATAATCAAATCCCTTTCCAAAGTGGAACCATTTAAGATCCCCTTGGGATAGTCGTAATCTTAATACTTTGTGTAAACCCAGGGATGTAGAGCAGAAGGAAGAGATCACGTTGCATGTGGGGAATACAAACACATTACTTATCCATGAGGTTCCGATGACCTGATTACCTAAGGGGTATTTTTAGTGTTGCCTTTGGATTGACGGGTGGCATTGCCTTTCCGCTTATCTGTTGGCCGTGTTCATATCCATCTTCCCTGCCCTTGCTGCGGTATTTATCCATCCTTTGTGACTACCTTTGAGACTCTGGTGCTAGGATGGTTGCTTGGCCCATATTTGCCCGACACTCCAACTAATCCCTTGAGTGCCAGGTCGATGTGACTTCTAGAGATCGGTCTGGGACCTTTGACTGCGGACGTTTTGCCGCGACCAAGTCACCGCCGCCAATCGCCTTGTCGCAGTCACATCTCGCCGCGAAGCTAAGCCCCTACCATTACCCCTTACCATAAAAAACCCTAATCTTAACCCGTAATACTAATGCTACCCCCTACTCTAAAAACCTTAACCCCTTGCCCTAAAACTCCTTGCCCTAAAGCCCCTTGCTACTAAAACCTTTATCATTTACCCTAATCCCCTACCCCTTACCCTAATCCCCTACCCTAAAAATCTAACCCTTTACCCTAATCCCCTACCCTAAAAACTATCCCTTTACCCTAAAAACCTACCCCCTTATCCTAATCCCCTACCCTAAAAACCTAACTCCTTACCCTAATCCCCTACCCTAAACACCTAACCCCTTATCCTAATACCCTACCCTAAACACCTAACCCCTTACCCTAATCCCCTACCCTAAACACCTAACCCTTTACCCTAAAAACCTAATCCTTTATCCTAATCCCCTACCCTAAACACCTAACCCCTTATCCTAATCCCCTACCCTAAACACCTAACCCCTTACCCTAACCCTATTCCCCTACCCTAAACACCTAACCCCTATGCTTAATCCCCAACCCTAACCGCTAAAGCCCTTTAAGTTAATTTACTTTATTGGTGAAATGGGCGGCGGCTGAGTGTCCAGCGAGGGAGGGCTGCGAGGAATGGGTCCGATTCCACAAGAGATTACCTAACACCAGGGAGACTTCGAGAAGTAGACCTACATTTCTTCCTGGAAGTCTTGTAGTTCGCACGTACTCATGGGGGAAGCATGAGCTGTTCAAATTCATTATTCAGAAAAATGTGTTCTTCAATCAAATGTTAACAATCGTCTGTGCGTAGGTTTACGGGCTTTGCACTTCTGTAACCCAGGCTGTGCTGAAAAGCTGTGTAATGCGGCAGGCATACACTTATAGTTAATATGGATTGAAGGAAAAGGTGACCCTGTTTGCTCATTTGCATGTCATTACCCAGACTCCCCGGCTGCAGTGCAAGCACAGTATGCTAAGGGAATGTGGAAAAGCAGGGTCACACGTGTGATTGTGCTCACACGTGATTATTTTATTTGCTCCATAAAATATCACAGATTGAAATCTTTCAGCCAACATCTTTAATAACTGAAGGAAACACGGTGACTCATTTAGAGCTAATTTCAGTGGCAGCTGGATGGTCTTTAATCAATGACATTATTGTCCGCATTCACGAATCCGTGTCTCAGCAAGGTAGGTGGCCTTAATATAAAAAAGGTCACGTGGACTGATGCACCAGCAAAAAGTCATATTAACCAAACACTGACACCCAATCCACAGGAGCGTAAGAAATCTAGCTCTGAAAATCGTGCCGTGTGAGTAATGCAAGGAGATGTTACTGTAGTGCAGTTGTTTATCTTCATTCTTGCTTATATTCCGCGGCCGATTACCGTGACAGAGAATAATATGCTGACTCCGGGCATGAAAAATATGCCCTTATTGATTGCTTTGTGTTTAGCGGCGAATCGATAAATGCACAAAGCTCCTCTCTGCTGGCAGGACCTGCGTGGCATTCTAATACTAATCAGCACGGATAAGGTTAATATATATCTTGTAAATGTCTTTGCAAATGATTTGCAGAACTATTAGAAAACCAAAGGCAATGTGTGGCCGGCCACACCGCCGGCAATGTGACGACTGTGACAAATGTGAAATATTAGGTGTGACGGCTGGGCTCACGTGGATTATCTGTCTTCTATAGAAGGGGTGGGCTCAAAGTGAATAATCTATCTTCTGTAGCACGGGTGGACTCACGTGGATTATCTTTCTTCTGTAGCAGGGGTGGGCTCACGTGGATTATCTGTCTTCTATAGCACGGGTGGGCTCACGTGGATGTAGCACGGGTGGGCTCACGTGGATTATCTTTCTTCTGTAGCAGGGGTGGGCTCACGTGGATTATCTTTCTTCTGTAGCAGGGGTGGGCTCACGTGGATTATCTGTCTTCTATAGCACGGGTGGGCTCACGTGGATTATCTGTCTTCTATAGCAGGGGTGGGCTCACGTGGATTATCTTTCTTCTATAGTAGGGCTGGACAACTCCAGTCCTCAAGGGCCACCAACTTGAGAGGTTTTAGTCGTTGGCCGAGCCACCGATTTGTGTCGCCTCTGCTGAAGCAGGTATAGCCTTAAAACCTGACCTGTTGGTGGCCCTTGAGGACTGCAGTCCGTCACCGCTGCTCTATGGCATCGTATGGGCAGTTTAACCCAGTCGATGCCAGGAAGGGGTTAACAGGGTCCGTGTGAATTAGAATTGGTTTTATCTGACTGGAGTTGGTGACCCCTGCTCTATAGTGAAAGCGCGATCTCTAGTAGTTCCGTCAACCCTGATCGTGACATTAGGCAACACAGATACTTAAATGAAAAACAGGATTACGTGCTTCTAACATTTATTTTTCGGTATATCATGGGTGCTGGGAGCTCTGCTTGCAATATAATTCTATTCTATTATACAGTTAGAAATGTTTGTTATGGGGATGTTTGTGTGTTTGGGGGTGGAGGGCGTATTTTATCTTATTTATTCTCTTATTTATGGGTAAGACTATGGCATTAATCTATTTGTCCCCACAGCTCTTTGCAATTAATGCAGTTTAGCAGTCCCTATATAAAGAAGCATTTGTTTTTTTGATGGCTTCGGTGATAAGCATATAAATGTATTGAATTATTAATATATTAATTAATAACTTTTCATCAAGTTAATAAATGAACTATTGTATATATTTTGAGTTGGAGCGGGGGGTTGGTTCAGGGGGGAGGGGGACAAGTGACATGGGGGAGAGAGTGACATGAAGGGGGAGTGAGTGGGAGGTAAATGTAAAAGTGGGAGATGTGGAGAGGAGGGGAGTGACATGGAGGGGGTTATATAACATGGGGAGAAGAGAGTGACATAGGGTTCTCCCATTGTCACTGTCTGTGCCCCACTATATAATTATCTCCTCCCCATGTCACAGGTTCCTCCACTGGGCCCTTCACGCCCCCCTATATCACAGGTTCCTCCTCTGGGCCTTTCAAGCCTCCCCATGTCACAGGTTCCTCCACTGGGCCCATCACGTGTCCCTATGTCACCGGTTCCGCGTCTGGGCACATCACACCTTACCATGTCACAGATTTCTCCTCTGGGCCCTTCATGCCTCCGCATGTCACAGGTTCCTCCTCTGAGACCTTCATGCCTCCCCATGTCACAGGTTCCTCCTCTGGGCCCTTCACGTGTCCCCATGTCACAGGTTCCTCCTCTGGGCCCTTCACGTGTCCCCATGTCACAGGTTTCACGTGTGGGCCCTTCACGCCTCCCCATGGCACAGGTTCCTCCTCTGTGCCCTTCACATGTCCCCATGTCACAGGTTTCTCCTCTGGGCCCTTCACATGTCCCCATGTCACAGGTTCCTCCTCTGGGCCCTTCACGTGTCCCCATGTCACAAGTTTCACGTGTGGGCCCTTCACGCCTCCCCATGTCACAGGTTCTTCCTCTGTGCCCTTCACGTGTCCCCATGTCACAGGTTCGTCCTCGGTGCCCTTCACGCCTTCCCATGGCACAGGTTCCTCCTCTGTGCCCTTCACGTGTCCCCATGTCACAGGTTCCTCCTCTGGGCCCTTCACGTGTCCCCACGTCACCGGGTGCTAAACTAGATGCAAAACCACCAATTTTTATTTAGAGGCGAAAACGGAATACCAGTACCTGTTACTAGTTTTGGGGTATTTTATTTTTGTATAATAACCACCTTTCTTTCCCTACAGTTTTGGGAAAGGAATTACAAAAGATTGATCAGTACGCACAGGCTTTCACCAGTCAGCATAAAAAGACCACAGGCCGCGAAAACCAGTTCGTGAAAGATCTGAAGGTATATTACTGACGGCATCCTGTAAGAACATATTTTATACTTCACGCACAACTCCGTCTTTGATAGTCCTCCTTGCTTCTCATCGTCTCATCACAGGATATTGTGCAGCATTACAGAGCCCAGCAAGCCGAGCTGTCCAAAAGAGCCAATGAAATGAAGAAACTGTACTCGGAAGTGCTGGTAAATATTTCAATACAGGCATACTCTGGTATAAGGACACTCACTTTAAGTACACTCGCGAGTAAGGACATGTCGCCCATTGGGCAAACGGCAGCCCGCGCATGCGCATGTCAGCACGTCCTGAACTGCAATACCGGCTCCCTACCTGCACCGAAGCTGTGCGCAAGCGGGGAGACTATAGAGCCTGTTACACATGCGTTATTTACATCAGTTATGCACGTATATGATGATTGCAGTACAGTACATGCATCGATAAGTGGGGAAAAAAGGGAGTGCTTCATTTTAAGTACATTTTTCGCTTTACATACATGCTCCGGTCCCATTGCGTACGCTAATGCGGGGTATGCCTGTGTTTGTTTTTTTCCCCCGCATGTCCCAGTAAATATAATGAAATTTGGGACTTTTAATATACACAAAGGGGGACAAGAAATGGAAGTTTGCTTTTCTTTTTTTCTTATTAAATGTCGCGGCATTAGATGTTTCCCCTGAATATCACCCTGGTTCTTTTTCTAGGATTTGGGGCTGGTTTTTATTAACTTCTGTTGTAGAGAAGTGAAACATTTTTGCAGCACTGTGCGCAACGTGCGAAACGGACTCTGGGTTTTGCACGGAAAATGTTGCAAGCGTTTTATCTTTTCACCAAACTACGCAATCAGTGATCCAGATATCGCGCTTCTGCGCTGCCTCGCATTTCTCGCCTCTTTGGCAGAAGATCTATTTTGGGGGCTGGATGTCGGTGTAGGACATTTGGTCGCGGCCGTTTTGCCGCAACCAAATCGCCGCCGGCGTTGAGCTTGCGCTCACCGCCAGCCACTTCGCCATCAAGGTAAGCCGCTAACCTTACCCCTTACCCTAAAATCCCCTAATAATAGTGCTGCCCCCTACCCTAAAAACCTTAAGCCCTTTTATCTTAAACCCCTCACCCTAAACTCCTTACCCTACAAACCTAACCCCTTACTCTAATCCTTTAACAAAAACCTTAACCCCTGACCCTAACCCCTTGCCCTAAAACCTAACCCTTTAACCTAACCCCTGACCCTAAGAACCAAAACCTTTACCCTGACCCTAAAAACCAAACCCTTTACCCTAACTCTTGACCTAATTGCCCTAAAATCCATTACTTTTTACCCTAACCCCTGACCCTCAAAACCTAACCCCTTATGCTAATACTTCTATCCTTAACCCCCTACCCAAACCGCTGAAGCCCCTTAAATGAACTTACCTTATTGGCCAAAATGGCCAGTGGTTGAGTGTTCAGCGTAGGAGCAGCTGCGGAAAAGGGTCCCTCGGCGACCAAACACTGGCGGATACTTGGTCAACTGTCCGATTGCGCTGGATGTACATTCCGCAGATTCCTGCAGCTTCTAAGACTGATTCCTCCGTCTTTAGGTTTTTGGCTCTGTAATGTAACTTTCCTTGTGAGCGCCGGTGAGCGGATAGACGCGTATATCTACTCTTTAGTGCCAGAGGGAATAGCAGCGCATCGCAGAGAAATGAAAGCATGGCCTCCGACACAGAAGGGGTTAATGATACACCTGTGATATGGAAGCGATGATACAAATGAATGCATGAGTCTGACATGAAGGACCCCTATTCTTCTGCCTGGAATACACAGTATATTGTAATTAGTGACATTTCACAGCCAGGTGAAATCATTGAATGGGGTTTTTCTTTGGGCTGATTGTGGCGCCGTTGGAGTTAAAGTACTGTTACTTCTACAGGGCAGTGTAGGGGGGGGGGATGAAACCCTTCGGGGCCAGCGAGAGCCAGCAAATCATTGCTTCCCAATGCCCTACACGGGTTAATTCATGTGTTAATCATATGTGTGCAGACCAGAGAGCCAAAATACGTGTCTTGGCATTCCACCCAGTCGATATATATACTGTACATAATATACTTTTTTACCCACCATAACTTAACTAAGTTTGGTGAAACCTATCCCTGCTTCATTTTGGCAAAGCCAGTATAACCAACCCCACACTGATGAGACCCATTAAGGTTGAAACGGCTGTCTGTGGATGGGTTTACTAGCTATGCATCTTAACCCAGGCTGTGCTCAAAGCTGTGAAATGCACCAAGCATAAGCTTGCAGAGGACCATGTTATATGGTTTTGAAGCAAAAGGTGGCACTGTGTGCTCATTTGAATGTCATTTCCCAGAATCCCTTGCTGCAGTGGAAGCACTGTGTGCTGGGTGATAATGGACAAAGGCGGGGTTGCAGACCTGTCTAGGACATGCAAATGAGCATACAGTAATATTTCCATTTGCTATATGCTTTACTGTGGATTGTTTTTTGTCACTTTTTTTTTTTACCCACCATAACTTAAATAATATGTGTGGTGGATGCCTGTCCAAAGCTTCAAATTGCAAAGCCAGTATAACCACCCTCACACTGAGGAGACCCATTAAGGTCAAAACAGTGTGGGTAGTTTAACGGCCTTTTGGTTAAGATCAAGAATTTGCCTCTCGGCTATATGGCTATGACCAATGCAGTACCGTTTTTTGTATTTATGAATACTTTACAACACGATTATTGGTATCTTAAATACTTTATTGTGCAATGCATACAATTGTACATTATTTCTAACGCGATCCGCTTATAGCGCGATGTGATTCTTTGGACACCAAGCACAGCGTTATAAGGGGGTTTAGCTGTATATATACATATATATATTTATACTGAGTTAAGTTATGGTGAGTAAAAAAAGTGACAAAAACCCTCCACAGCAAAGCAAATATGCAAGTGCAAATACAACTGTATGCTCATCTGCATGTCTATGGCAGGTCTGCAACCCCGCAAAAAGTGGCAGTGTGCTCATTTGCATGTCATTCCCCAGAATCCCTTGCTGCAGTGGAAGTGCTGTGTGCTGGGTGACAATGGTGAAAGGCGGGGTTGCAGACCTGCCTAAGACATGCAGATGAGCATACAGTTGTATTTGCATTTGCATATAAATATATATACATACATACATACATACATACATGCATACATACACTGTATATCTAAAGTCTAATCACACAATATTTGATGATTCTGGTTCAGATGAAAGAGAAGATCTCTAGATATGAATTTAAGGTCAGACAAGGACAGCCGGGTCATTGTATTACATTCCCGAAAAGTGCATATAGAAGCACAACAATCAATCACTTTATCATGTGTCTTATAGTTGATACAGATCATGAGTCAGAGGAGTGCCTGACAAGTTAAGTTAAGGTTTGTAGGAGATTGTTGATGTGTAGGCAATAGCAAGCAGTGATGGACACACACACTTAACTGATACATCACAGTATGATCCCCAAATCACCACAGTGATCCCCAGAATACAAGCACATGGTGTAAAAGAGATGGACAATAGTTTGTTAAAGAGAGGGTTAGACATTCAAGCATGAAAATACAAGAGAAATGGAAAGATCTGTGGGACAGAAAGGCAAAACCCATCTTCAAATGCAGAGCATCGAGTCCCAAGTTATCCAGCCTCTGACATGTGTAGTGCAGAATTTGAAGTTATTGCCAGTTCCTTGGTCCTTTCCCACTTAAATGTAATCTGTTCCAAAATCTATGTAAAGATTCTCACCGATGTATTTATTATGCAGACAAAAGCATTGGGGTACTTGGCAAACCAATGCACGACATGCATCAGGGAGTGTAGCCCAATCATTGGCATTACTGTTGGGCTATTAAAATGCTTCCTTATTTGTGCTATACTAATATCTGCTATTATTTCCCTTAGCAAAAGTTTGGAGAATCTAAAGATCAAGACTCACAGGAGCTGTTTGAATGGATTTCCGTATTCATCAAAGGTTTCCAACGTGCCTACTCTGATATCAGACCTGCATAGGGAGACTATTGACCAATATTTACTCAATTCAACTTGATCGGCTGGTGCAAGCAAACGACAGTACATTGGGATCTTCTGTATTTATCAAGTTAATAATAATTGTTTATAGTGTAATAATGGCTATACATTGATTAAATACACATTATTCTGTTTCAATTTAAATTGTATCAATAGGGTATGCAACAAGATGCAGACAACGAACTATGCAGCATATGTAAGAAGTCACATAACAACCATTGTATATACCACACGTATGTTATGACTGTTTGGACTTCTTTGTAGCGCAACACTTTGCGAAATAAACAATGAAAAAAATAATCAACGCATGTGTATAAAGAAACGCAACAGGGGGTTAGGATGAGAGTTGTGTTGATGGCCTTTTCAAGTCCTTTCTTCAGATCAGGTAGGGCAGTGGTGGGCCACACCAGTCTCCAAGGGCCACCAAGAGGTCAGGTTTTCAGAATATCCCCTGCTTCAGTCTTCAAGTGAGCCACTGTCGGAGCCACCAGTGCTGGAGCACTGCAGTGGGTGCGAAACGCGTTGGTTTTTTTCACCTTCGTTTTTATGTGCCAGTGACGTTTTCGTACTCAGTTCTTGCAGTGATGTTCGGGAGGTTTTTTGCGCTGTGCATCGCCATTCATCTCTTCGTTTGCTGCTACAGATGCGGTTGGAGCACTCCCACATAGTCACCAAACAGCAGAGACTGAGTGAGCACTTACATTTTTTTCTATATGTCAAGTGATTTTTTCATTATACCTCACTACATTATTGAAGGAGGGAGCCATGCACAGACCTTATAAAGGTTTGGGGCAATCAATACAGTGGGATTACAGTGGGCCGTGGGGGGAGGGTTAGGGGGGGTAGGTGGAGTTGCATTCTCACCTCACCAGATCCTTATCCCTTCACACGGCATATTGCATTCAGTGCAGCACGGCTCAAATAATACCAAGTGTACTTACTCAGGAGGAATATCCCTTTAAACCCTGAACAATTGAGAATCCTTATGCTTCAGAAATCCCAGCCATTTCTGATGCTTATTGTGAAATCCACTCGCAAGCAGTTTTTCCAGATGCACTGTTGGGGCGTTTTCCCAATTTTTTTGCTGAAGCAGGGATATCCTAAAAACCTGACCTGTTGGTGGCCCTTGAGGACTGGAGTTGCCCACCCCTGCGATAGGGCCGTGACGCTCTATGTATTGACGTAACGTGTGTGCGGATGCAGTTGCGTGAAAAAAATTGTTTGTTTTTTTCCGGAATGAAACGCGGCATTTATGAAGTGTATTTCTGCTATTTTAGCATTTGATACACAGACCTGCGCCGCTACGCAAATGCAACTCCGCCCTAACTCCCACATGCTCCATCAATCCCTCATCGCAGGCAGGCGCAGATGTCGCCGAAAATGGCGCAAGCAAGACTAATACACAGACGCTGTTTGTCGCAGTTACATTTCTGCGGGGGTTGCAACATAATAAAGACTTTGCCCTTTGATACATAGAGCCCAGAATGTTTCTACGCATTCATTTGATTTACTGTAGCAAGTATTACCTGCACCTATCTTGGATTTCTCTGGACACAGAGTTTCTGCTTACAGCGGTAGCACTGTGCAGTCCGGTTTAATTACGTAGTCTATCATGGTCTTTCAGCGTCAAAAGTGGGCCAGAACCAGAACCAGAACCAGATTTACCAAAGATAACGATTACCATTGAAATATGCTAGAGGTGGGATGGGAGACATTCTAACAGGGGTTTTCCCATTGATAAATCTCATGCTGCTTTTCGTGCACTGGGTTAGCTCCAGCTTTGCAACCAGTATATATTGATATATCCTTCCCCGATGTATGGGACCAATCAGTCTTTCATTTGTGTAAATGATTTTTGTAAAAGAAACATTTTGAAATCCAACATCCAGAATACCATACTGATAAACCTCAAAGTTTTTTTTTTGTATTGTACACTTATATTTTTTTAGTAATGTTCCCATGTTCTTCTGCTTGGACATAGATCATGTTGTGTTTCTTTAAAAAACAAAAAATACTCAGTTGATGCCTATTTGCACATTCAATATATTATTAAACATGATACAAAATAACAACAAGATGTTTAAATTAACCATGGTGTTAATTGCTCTTCCGTGTATCGCCGAGTTGTAAAGTTGTTGGTGCCTGTATCATTTGCATTTTCAAATGCATCATGTTGAAGAGAAGCAGAACAAAGAAAGAGTACATTATCGTTTAACTATGGGAAATGTACACATATAAATGATTTGGGAGTAAATTATCAAGTGTGCTGAAAGAAAGGAGATGCTGAAATGACTCAATACGCATCAAAGTTAAGAAATGTGCCAGATAACAATACAAAATTACTAAAACAAGCGCTAGACCTAAAATAGTACAGTGCAGTGCACAAAACTAAGCAGCCTGGTATTCTACTAGGGAATATCTCAAATAAACCCCAAAACATAACATAAAAATACAAATATAGAATCTGAACCTGGCGCGTGTGTATATGTAATTAAAGTCCAAAAAAGGATATATAATAATGTGAGTGAAGTCCTTGTTCTTGCAAGCTTGAGTGGTTAGCCGATGAGAAATGGACTCAAAATCACAGTTCACAGAGCAAACAGTCCTCTTCACAGTGTGATGTTACCCTGTAGATGTGAGACATAAAGCAGGGAAAAAGACATTGCGCAGTATTGTTTTACAGCCCAATGCACCCTTATTCTTTGAACTCAATAAATTGCCTACTTACTAGAAGTAGGTAGGTCGCATACAGGGGAGAGAAACTGTGCTTGGAGCCTTCCGGGTCCAGGAAGGTTTAGGTATGGCACGAACCCCTCGTGGAAAGATATAGACAAAATACTGAAAGCCACTTTTTTTCCCATGACATGGTGATATATACTACTTTCCTTATCACCTTGTCATGGGAAAAAAAGTGGCTTTCAGTATTTTGTCTATATCTTTCCTTTTCATAAAGCTTTTGAGAAATGGAAAAATGGATAGAAAGAAATGTGTCTTTATTTATAAGGATTCCGCTCCCCTGCACTAGGCAAGCTATTATCACTTTTTAATACACTTCAACCAATGACTGTGGTGTTATGTACTGTCTAGTAGTGCCTTGGGAAAATCACTACTTTGCAGATGTAGTATTTCTTAGATTACAGTTCGAAAGGGCTACATTCCCAATAGAGCATAAACAACCACGAAGGCAAAAGGCTTCTGAAACATTCTCATTGCTTCTTGATCTTTCTCATTTTATTGCTACTTTTACAAGATTTGTGGTCTGTATCTTCTTGCAATTCAGTTCAACCACCCTTTTAGCACCAGAGTTCAGGAAACTCTTTCGTGAAGAATGGGCCACCAAATCCAGCTGGAAAGTTATTATTTCAGCAGCAATAAATATAGTTTGCATCAATAGCAACTATGTTTGAACGTTTGGTGTGATATTTGTAATGTAAATATGTGTCCATTTGGAAATTGCTTGATTGATACTCACGTACAGTACATAGCCAAGTTGTATATGAAGCTTACTGAAAGAAGAGTAGATCCATGTATCTGTTTTGACACTAATTATGTTACTGTTTATACTGTAGCATGGCAGTCATGGGTTCGGTTACTTCTGGCCACACATCTCTCATACATTAGCCCTTAGTACTGTACTGCAGCTGTATCCATTTCCAGAATACCAAAGCTCACTCTTCTCAAAGGAAGTGTTTCCTGAGTAACCCAAACCATGATTGCCATGCTAACTGTGTGTGGTAACAAACAAGAGGATCATTCTGCTACTGTAAGTAGTGGGTTTTTTGCTTACAGAGAATTGGGTAGGGCAACGGGAAGTGGCATATTCTTTGAGCAATTTTGCTGTTTTGCTTTATGTTCCTTTATCTGATGGGAAGTTTAACCAACCTTCACCTAATCCAGTTGATATCACATGTATTAACTGCAATTTAATTCTCAGCCTAATTTTATATGTTGAACATGGTAAATTCTTTGCAAATGGGGTTCCAGTACGCCAGTCATCATTCGGTGAGTGTATGTGCTTTTCCTAACATACTGTAGGGCTTAGTGTATCTTAATCACATCATTTTGGGAGGATTGTTACCAAAGCCCAATAAAGTCATGATGGGTGAAAAAAGTGCCCTGAATCCTATCACCATACAAAGTTCCAAAAGTACAAAAATACTAAGGAGGCTACATATATGCAACCTTATATATTTTTGTATCGTTCTTTAATTTAGGGACTGACTTCTGAAGTAAAATAATTATTTTACATTGCATAAAATGAATGTTATATTTACTTCACAAGCAACATTACACAGGGTTTAACAGACCATTGATCTTAGTAGCTTGACATTCAGGGAATGAAGTATGTTTAATGATTGTATCAATAAATGCATTCCTATGGATACCGTATGTTGAAATTGTAATTAAATAGCATAAACCTTTATTTGGTAATTGCAAAGAAAATCTGTAAGAGCCTTACTCATGGTCATGCCTTGATGTGGCTTGCAGGCTTAAAATGCTTTGGCCAAAGGGTTTAACTAAATGGTTCTTTTTTTCAAGAGAATATAGAAGTACAGTATTTCACTGTGTATTTTTGTCCCATTGGATGTAGCATTGGGCTTTTCTATCTTTTGTTGTATACATTTGGTCACGCTCAGTAGCACTCCTTTTAATACTAATATATATATTAGTAAAACCATATAACATGGTTATACAGGCATACCCCGCTTTAAGTACACTCACTTTAAGTACACTCGCGAGTAAGGACATATCGCCCAATAGGCAAACTGCATCTCACGCATGCGCCTGTCAGCACGCCCTGAACAGCAATACCGGCTTCCCACCTGTACCGAAGCTGTGCGCAAGCGGGGAGACTATATAGCCTGTTACAAATGCGTTATTTACATCAGTTATGCACGTATATAATGATTGCAGTACAGTACATGCATCGATAAGTGGGAAAAGGTAGTGCTTCACTTTAAGTACATTTTCGCTTTACATACATGCTCCGGTCCCATTGCGTATGTTAATGCGGGGTATGCCTGTATATAGAATCCCTTGCTGCAATGGAAGCACTGTGTGCTGGGTGATAATGGCCTGGAAAAGTAGTCTATTGAGTTTGGGCTTCGACTCTATCGTAACGACATTGTACCACTGTAGCATTTACATTTAGATATATGTTAGTATAGTTATCATTATATATACTCATATATATATTATTATCTGGTAATATCCGTGATACATCTCCATATACTTACGTCGGACATTTCTCTGCTATTCCGTATAACGAGTTATATTTTATTGTGGTAGGGTTCATTGCAGTTTTCATTGCGCTTGGCTGTTGATATTGTGATGTTTAAGAGCCTTACTCTGCAATCAAACAGAACAAATTGATTTGTGGTGTACACAATTAGTAACTTTCAACATAATGTATCAAATTAATTATAACTATTTAAATTGAAACCCCTGGGGAAGCGACACCGGTTGTGAAATGCGTAGGGTTAGCTTTAGAGACTTGTCTGGAGGTTCCGTACTACACACGCCGTGACACCATAAGAGGGGGCAGAGTCAAAGATGCGACTGTGAGGGCTCACGGAGACATTGAGCTGCAGAGCCACCGCACCCTGAGCAGACTGGCTGGAATATCGGATCTCCATAAAACAATCATGCTTTTAATTTTGAGAAGTGTCTTCTGAGTGGGATTTCAATGTTAAACCGCGATGTCCAGAAGATCTTGACAATAAATTGTATGTTTATTTTTTTTACCCTACATTAAGCAGTTTTGGCTGGCTGCTTAACCATTATACTAGTTACCGCGATACACACCTAGGGATATCGTCCCTTGCCAGCTATTACCCCAGAAGAGTGTGGTTGGCCTATATAGACATTTCATATTTTACTTTGAGGTGTTACACTATGTATTTGTTTTTTCATATTATACCTTCCATGTGATCCTTCCGGTGTATCACCTAGAACCGAAGATTAACATCCACATGGAATTGCAATCAGGACCGCAGACGGCTTTACCGGGGCCCAGGACTACAGTTTCCATTGGGGCCCCCCAACTGTTGATGGCTCTGTAAAGCCCCCCCCCTCATTCTAACCTCTCTCCATCTTTTACTCTTCCTCTCTCTCACCCTGCTTTCACACCCTCACTCCTCTTGCTCAATCACCCACTGACCCCACACACAATTCCACCCTCCACTCCCCACACACAATTCCACTCTCCACTCCCCACACACAATTCCACCCTCCACTCCCCACACACACAATTTCCCACCCACAAATACATACACATAATTCCACCACTCACACATAATTCCACCCCCACACACACACACAATAATACTACCTTCACATACACACAATTCCACCCCACACACAGAATTACACTCCCCCACACACAAATTCACTCCCCCCACACACACAATTCCAGCTCCCCCCACACACAATTACAACCCCCACACAAGGACACAACATACACAAACAATCGGACACCAAAACACAAGACCGACAAGGACACACCTCGCCCCCCCACCACAAAGGCACCCCACCAACACACACAATTACACCCCCACTCACACAATTACACCACCCCACACAAACAATTTCACCCCAACACATACAATTCCACCCCCCCACACACACACAATTCCACCCCCCACTCACACACAGTTCCACCCCCCCAACACACACACAATTCCACCCTCCCCACATATACATTTCCACACCTCACCACAATTGCAACCACCACATACATAATTCCCACCGCCCACATAATGAAGCCCAGCCACAATACACATACACACCACAATCCCCTCCCCAATATACACAGACACAAATCTACCTTGGGGGGGGGGTGGAAGAAATTCCTTGCCACACACCGGTGCTGCACGGATGCGGAAGTTGGACCAGACTTCCGGCAGGGGAGGTAGGCTCACCGAGAACCGGCAGGGGAAGCACCAACTGATGCCCGGCAGCAAACAGAGGCTCAGCAGCCAGGCACAGAATTTGGGTCTGACCTCAGCTCTTCCCCCTGTCGGCGGCCCTGATTGCAATGATCACTTAGCGGTTTAAGTCTATATACTTCTTCACTTTCATTCTATTATTATTGCACATTTCTACTTTTTCTTTTTTATTATTATTTATTATATATTGATCACTAATAGCGCCGACTTAGTCAATGTTTGGGACATTTACTTTTCTGATTTTGGAGAATAATTAGTGGACTTTACAAGGCAGCTATTTTCTGGACTTCCATAGTAATTTATTAGATCACATACTGTAGATATTTATATATTGTGTGTGTGTGTGTGTGTGTGTGTGTGTGTGTGTGTTCACAGTACCAGCACAACACTGGGGGTAATGCAAAAAAAAGAGGATTTATTGATCCATCTGGTAAACAAATCCTAATGTTCTGGTCCCAGGATTGCCAATTCTGCAATAAAGCAATTATTTTATATTGCACACAATTCATTTTATATTTACTTCACAATCAAAATTACAAATGGTTTAACACAGGGGTGCACAAAGGTTTTGGCGTGCACCCCCCTGCCTGGGAGCCCCAGCGTTCATGCCTCCCCTCGGTTAGAAGCCGGCGGCAAATTATGTCGTCACTGAAGACCCGGCTGACAGCAGGTAAGGGATGTTACAGAGACCTCACGCCTCCCCCTGCATTTAATTTAAATGCCTTGGGGAAGGGCCTCTGTAACGGCAGCGCCCCCCCCCCCCCCTAGCAAATCTTGCACCCCCCAGTTTCCGCACCGCTGGTTTAACAAGCATTGGTCTTAGACTGCGTCCATACAGCCTTCATCCGCTCAGAGGCATGCACGTCCGTGACATCACACGCGTGAAGCAGTTGCGTTTTTCGGACTTGCTAGATGTGCCATCAGGGGGCATGTCAAGGGGCGTGTCTGTGACGTCACATAGCTGTTTCGCCCTCATTGGGTGAACCGCTCACGTGACCTGCCCATCGCGCGAGAAATCAGTTTCAACTGATACCTCATGCAACGCGCGCCCCCTCCTGCTGTCGCCTGCACGGTCTATGGGCACGATTAATTCCTTAAGGCAATGTGATCACGCCACACACGGACACCTCCGCGCCGTCTGCCAGACCATGGCCGCAGCCTTAGTATCTTGACATTCAGAGAATGCAGTATGTTTAATGATAATGATTGTATCAAAATGTATTCATATAGATACAGTATGCTGAAATTGTAATTAAATCGCATAACCCTTCATTTGGAAATTGCATCGAAAATCTGTAAGACCCTGACTGCAATCAAACAGAACAAATTGTTTTGTGGTGTACACAATTAGTTACTTTCAACATAATGTATCAAATTAATTATAACCATTTAATTGAAGAACTGAACAAATGACTTATTGACCACCACAAACAGCTAATTTAGCTTTAGTTGACTTACTTTGCAAGTATCCTAACGACATTACACTGACATAGAGTGGAAAACACTGGCTTCAAATGTTTTATTTATTAGGTGCCCACTATCGTATAAATACTGATTAGCTGCTCTGTAAAACAGGCTGTTGTAGAACATGGAATTTGCTACATGTGCTTAGCAGTAGAAAAAAATGGAATAACACATTTTCAGAACTGTAACCCTATTAATATGCATGGATATTCCCACTTCTCTTAAAACAGTCACAATGTTGCATTTAGGACTTGGAGTTATATTGACTATGCTAGGTAAATACAATAGTTCAGTCTACTCTAAGTAGTTGCATTGTTTATAAACGGTGTAGAGATGAAGACTGTTGTCTACAATACATCCCAAATGTGCGTTTTTAGGCTTTCCAGGTCATTGGCATCAATGCAAAATACCTAAAAGATTGCAACATTGCACATATGGGATCTTAGATAAGATGCAACGAAATTACCTGAAGCATCCACTTGGCAGCGCCACAAAATAAGGAAGAGAAGCATTAATCTTCATAGATAGTTTGTCAATAGTGTTTTAGTGAGACAACTGATAATTGTTTTACATTTCAGCTCTCCGTGCTGGGTCATTTCAGATTTCATTAAGATAATCAGTCTTAATGATTTAGCAGAATTGCTATCTCAATATACCGCAGCACTGTATCTTTAATGCAGACGTCTCACAGTATACATTTATACATATCAAATGAATTGCTATATATATCAAATTCATAGCTACACACACACACCTATTATATATATATATATTATATATATGATAATTATATATATAGTATATTAGTTGTGTGTGGTGTGGTACTATGATTTGATGATATAGTGTGTGTTGTGTGTGTGTGTGTGTGTGTGTGTGTGTGTGTGTGTGTGGTGTGTGTGTGTGTGTGTGTGTGTGTGTGTGTGTGTGTGTTAGAATGCTATATGTAACACGTCTGCATGCAAAGAATGTGACAAGTTATATTCATAATATAGCATGTATGTATATTTATTGTACATATTATTTTAATAGAATTGCAAGCAGAATATCATTACTTAGCATGTTATTCAACCTAAGAATGAGGTATACAGTGCTTGTGAAGTACCCTAAAATATTATTATTTATATCATGTTGTTGCTTTAAATTCTCCCTGTATTGCAGCCTGGATACATTTAGTTTGGCATGTGCTACAGGAAAAGAAATAGTTAGCATAGTAATTGGTACCTTGTTGGAATTAGTACATAGAAAAGCACACGCCCCCCTCCCCCCTAATATAGTTTTATGCTAATAATAATAATATGCTGCACTATATAGTCTGAGAGAGTTCAGATGGCTGGGGGCAGTGCTATTTTATGATGATATAACGCTTTGGGGAATTGTGGCAAGAAGTAGGATTTGCAGCCACCCTGGCAATGAAATCAGACACAGGATCTCAGCTCTTGGCAGGCTTGAGAAGCTACCTCTGTAATCAATACAACACTGCACCCAGACTCCAGCAGATAGAGAGGATGATCTGATAGAGGAAATCATGGCAACGTCAAATGTTTTGTTTCTTCATGATCTCCCTCATCAATAATTCACTGTAGGGCTTTTGGATGCAGAGTTGTGGGGGAAACAAAAAGAAAGAGAGGATCAGGGTAAGTGTTGAATCTTTTGGAAGTGGCTAGGACAAAGGGTAAAGAAGACTTTTACTTGGAGAGAGGGGGGTGAATTTTTGGGGAACGGAGAAGCTGTGTTCACTGCACAGTTGGCAGTGGGTTAGAGAGAGGAGTTGCTGTGAGTCACTAGCATGGTGCTGAAGATGACGGTCTCTAAGAGGGAGCTCTCCTTGGTCCTGATGCTGATGGCGCTGCTCCACCACACTCTTCCTGCCCGGGCACAAAACGATACCGAGCCAATAGTTTTGGAGGGTAAATGCCTGGTTGTTTGTGATTCCAACCCTACCACTGATTCCAAAGCATCTTCCTCGTCTCCTCTTGGGATCTCGGTCCGGGCTGCTAACTCCAAGGTTGCCTTTTCAGCTGTCCGGAGCACCAACCATGAACCGTCAGAGATGAGCAACAAAACTAGGATTATCTACTTTGACCAGGTAACCACACCAGCGGTTTGTGTGACTAGCACTATATACCCATGCATCAGCATATCACAAGAACCCAATGACCACACAACTCCAGGCATAGGTGGAAGGGAAGTGTTGAAATAGAAAATAGTTGTTGTTTTTGCGCGTCACAATTATTTGACTTTTAAGCAAAGTGATGCCTTTCAGAAAATTAAGCGGGGGAGATATCAACAGGTGCCAAGTTGTCAGTTCTTTACCATTGAAAACCCTCTGCAAAGGGGGCATATTAAGGGGTCCTGGTAAAGAAGGCTGGATATTGCACTGCAGAAACTAGTTTCCACAAAAGCTTTTCCTCCACACACCCCTTGGCATCGCACTTAATGCAGGCTGATAAATATTTCATACATTTTATTTTTGACTGCTGTAATTAAGATCCTGTCAATATATTACAGTAGCATAATCCTTATTGGCTTTCATTAAATGGATCGTGATTATGACTATGACAAGCAGAGTATTTAATGGGGCAGCTTTATTAGCTGCTACAAAACATGTTGTTACATTGATAAGGCACTTTGGAAAAGTTACTCACTACAATCCTAAAATCGTGCTTTACTCTAAATGTTACAGTATATGTGATTTTTATGGTGTTTTTATTTTTAGATACATAGTATAGCCTAAAACTTAACTTGTAGCACACACCAAAAATTATTCATATAGAAGGACAACAATTCCGATTCCTCCCCCCCCCCCCACCCAGTGGATTAAAGATTTACTATTTTAAATGATTAGAGGTACATTATTTCTTACTGATGTTCTTCTGCAAGATGCTCCTTTAAGTATTGATACAAACAAATAACAATAAAATATTAACCAATATAAATACACATGATAATATATAAACATGAGAATCGTTAGTGGAACAATAGCAATGGTAGACTTCAATGACTCTTGCCATCGGATAGCACAAAGAATGTGTGACTTTTCAGTTTGAAAAGAGCAAAGCACTCAAAGATAAACTAAGCAAATTAAGTAATTAATTAATTTCCCACTGAGTGCTATATAATTTTCTGAAAGGTGAAAAAGAGCTGGCAAAGAATGTATTAGTGGAAACAAAGTATGCTGCCCTCATTATGTAGACTAACTCATTGATAAGCAAATACATACTGAGATGCATTTTAAAATCGAATTTATCGGCTGCTATATGGGTTTCCAAATTGGCAGTTGTCTCTCTTCCTTTTTGACAAATTCTATTTAATCAATTAAAAGTTCACTTAAGACTTTAACATTTACTTTATGTAATAGGGTTTGGATTTTATAACTGTACATTTTAAATGTGTTCGATATATGTATGTGCACTGAATTTCTAATTTTTACATTACCTTGATATTCAATTGTATATGTGTTACTGCTTCCATTGATACGAGTTCATTGGGTTTTCTACAGTATGACTCATAATTTCAATGATTTTGCTACTTTTGGTTACCACATTGAAAGTAGATGTTATACATCAACATCCATAAAGTAACAGTTATGTTTCATATTCTCAGCTTTGTTTACTAGATTTTGCAGTGTGAATTACATTGATACAAAGAAGAAAGATCTCAGCAAATTCTAGTATGTCAGAAACCAAAATAGTTTTTTTAAGATGTGATGCCTTTTATTGGATCAACACAGACAAAATATTCACAGTATGTGCATGAACTTTGCAGACCCTACTGTATGCACTAGGTTTATTTTGTAGGTTAGTTATGGATAAGAGATATAGGTCATACCAATGTTCCCATATAGGAAGCGCCTCTGTAGGTTAAGGGGTGGGGGGGGGGGGGAATATACTATACATATTTCAAAGTACCTTTCAGTACTTTATAACCCTGTTTTTCTTTGTTTTCTAGATCTTAGTCAATGTTGGCAACTTTTTCACATTGGAATCTGTTTTCGTAGCACCAAGAAAAGGCATTTATAGCTTCAACTTTCACGTCATTAAGGTGTACCAAAGTCAAACTATACAGGTACAGTATATAGTCATTTTTCCAACACACACACACACACACACACACACACACACACACACACACACACACACACACACGCAAAATCTCCTACAGGCAACTAGCCACACACACACACACACACACACACACACACACACACTCTGTTTAAAAGCCTTGGTATAAAAAATTCTATAACAAAAATGATTTCTCAACCACTGATTGTAGCACTGTATTGGTACTAATTTCAATTTGGCTTAAGAATTTGGCAACAGCTATTCATCTTAGAATACACTATGGCATTATTTGGGTAACTCTACTCAAACCATACCTTAGTAGACCTTATTCTTGGTTGGGATACATTCTTGTTAAAATATAGTGTAATTATAACACATAAGCTGTATTTCTTATAATAGTACCTGTAACCCTAATAACCCTAATAAACAAACATTGTGTGTGTGTATGTGTGTGTGTGTCATGCTAGTTGCCTGTAGTAGATGTTGCAATAATAGCATTATATTGGCAGCACTCCTCTATTTTGAGTTCAAGAGTAGTCTGAGATAGGATACGATATACTTCACCCAAACTACATTTCATGTTCTTCAAAATGTTCCAAGTGGACTATAGGTATAATTGTCCTAATCTTTATCTTATTGGTAGACAGAAATCCCATACTGCAGAATTTTTGTTCCCTGGTCATGATTTACTCATACAACATAATTAATAGGTTAGCCTCCAAGTACTTAAAAGTTTTATGCTATAGAAGATTTTTCATTATTATATGTAAAAGTATGTGAGGCTATTTTCATAATGAGATGTATTCGCATATTATAAGCGAAACACTTTATTGTAACATATTTGGTTTAAAGTGTTAGTAGTACAGCATTTAAATATTTTTTTAAGGCTTAAGACCTGAATATGAGAGAAGACGTTATTGGCTGGCCCATTTAAGAAATTTGGTAACGATACTGTAGGTCTTGCAAGTGACATATATTGAGTTTTTGCTAGAAATGCAGCAGATGCCTGCTGCCCTCTATAAAGATACTTTGTACTTGCAGCAGTGCAGTGAATACCTAATATAATAAATGCTAGGCTCCTCCTCATGTAACTCATTCAGTTCAAAGGACCAATGGCATTAAGAAAGAAAAACGAACTGCCTTCTTTGTGTCATACTGAAGCTGCAGCCTAAATGGAAACAACCCATTGATTTTTGGTCTGAAAATGGATCCTAGTATTGGTAGTTACAATTGGTAATTATATATACTGTACACCTTTCATTAATCAGAGATTATTCTATTTTTGTGCCCCCATATTTTAGTTAGTGATGAGAGATTTGAAAAAGTGTCCAAAATGCATTCGCAAAGATCCAGTAATTTCCCCCCCAAGATTTGATTCCTTGCTAAACGCTTTGCCAAGCCTCAGAAGGCTTAGGTCTATCAACTTCCCAAGCTTTCAGAGAAATATCGCCAGACAGCGATTGAAACCTGGTGTGCGCCCTATTTATAATGTCAGCATTAGGTGGATGTAAGGAATTAAAAAAAAATGAGCTTATTAAATTAAATTGCAATGCACATTGACTTAATGCTTGGCAAATTGCTTGCAAACTCAAAAAGGGCAAATGTTGGATGGTTCGTGACCTCATGCAAAAGTTTTGTACAACTCTGTCAGTGAAATAATTACAGTATTACAATTACAAGATTAGATTGATTAGACCACATTTGTGAAATATTATTTTTTTAAGTCAGAATCCAAGGCTCGGATACATCAAGCAATGGTAAGGAAAACTGGAGGTTTTTACTTGCATGCTTGTTAACTCCTCTAGTTTTTCCTTACCACTGCTGAATTATTTGGGCCAGGAGAAACAAACCTATAGTTTGAATGAGATCCTTTACTCTTACCCCCAAATACCACCCTTTATTGCAGCCGTCTAATAAGGAATCTATTCTTTATACATAAATATGTGCATTTTCCTACATGCCCTTGGTTTATTTTCACATTTCTTAATATGTTATGATCCCTTTTTGCTCATCCCTATCTTTTTTGATTTCCTTAAATACATTATTTCCTTTCTGAACTTAAACTTGGGACAGTTCCATACAAAAGCTAATGTGCAGTTTGAATATAGTGACACATCTCCAAGTTTCTCTTTATCCATCACATTTCGTGGAATTACTACTTGTATTCCTGTAAAAAATGCCTAATCCTCTTTCTATCTTCACTGATGAGGCATGTGTTGATAAGTTAACGTCCTGTATTTCTCCCAACTGGTTTATAATGCGATCCCTACACCATTTCAGTTGTCTTACTTTGGACCACTCTGCCTTTGGCCTAGATGCGCCAAGCTCCGTTATGGTACTTAATGTGATGTTCAACTCAGGAAACGTCATGTTAATGCTAACGGGGTATCCACTAAAGTCATTAACATAACGTTAACTTAGATTTACATTACTTTCAAAGCATAGCATTAATATGTGTAGTTTTTCCTTAACCTTATGAGTGCTGATGATGCTACCTACTTTCTCTTTCAAGAGGGCCTAGGTAGCATCACTGGCACTCAAGGGGTTATATATGTACACCAATAGGGACTACGTAGTATCAACACACACTTTTAGTTATGCTACAATCTCTCACATTTCCACACCTACCCACACCATTTATATTAACTCCCACTCCACACACACCTTTTGTAAAGCACTGTATACACTGTGGGCTCTCCATTCATTTATATTCACACAGATACGCACACACACTCTTACATCACTAACTTTCAGGAACCATTTAACACCTCTAGCCATAAATCACATCCACACCGGGGGAGGGACAAGTACAGATAACATTCCAAGAGACACTGTTTTTAAGTATACCCTTTGCTTGCTTCATTCATTGTAACATCGCCGGAAGAAGAGATCAGTGTATCTCAAAAGCTCGCACAAATAAAAGCATTTTAAAAGCATTGAATTTTCTTACACTTGTATAATGTAGTATAAGAATAAGAATAGTGTCACGTTATTTTAGGATAACATTATAGACTAATAACATCACTTTGTTTTAGCATCTAATTAGCTTTGTGGATACTACATTATCTTACAGCATCCGTCCTTATATTAGATAATGTCACATTATGTTCCCTGATTTAATGGAACATGGGGCATTTAGGTCTTAGTTCGTTCAGCGTTGCGGTCACTAGAGTTGGGCCAGTTCAGGTGAGATCTTCCAGTTATCTTCACATTTGTATAACTATTTCCATCTGCTGGTATCTCTCTGTGAGCACAGACCACTCTGCTATCCCACTCACCTGCCTTTGTAGAGCATGGGGGAGATTCACTGAGATCTGTTGTAGGTTACAGCAGCCAATCCGGTGTTAATGGCCATAGAAATCAGTGGCATAAAAATGCCGGATTTGGTGCTTTGCCCTGCCATAGACCTTAATGAATTTCTCCCCTACATCCTTGGTAATAAAGCTGAAGAAAAATGTAAATGGCTTAAACTATATGCCAAGGAAGATGGGTTCCTTCGTTGTAGTGGGCTTCATTGTTTTCACTGATATGCCATGATACTGTAGATTGATACACTGGTCCACCACTAGCATTGAAGCCTATGGAAACACTGTGAAATGTTGATGTATAAATACTGTGATGTGTTGTTATCTGGGGGAATAATGGACATACTACATATGTTTAATAATTGTCTAGCGCTTCTCACTCTAGGTTAATTTGATGCTTAACGGAAAACCCGTCATTTCCGCTTTTGCTGGGGACAAAGATGTCACCCGTGAAGCTGCTACTAATGGAGTCCTTCTGTATTTGGACAAAGAGGACAAAGTTTACCTGAAACTGGAGAAAGGTAATCTAGTTGGAGGATGGCAGTACTCCACATTCTCTGGCTTTCTGGTGTTTCCTCTGTGAAGTCTGTGACAATCATCCAGATGTGAACTGTGGACTAAACTTCGCCTCTGTTATTTGAAGATCATTTTTTGTCATCAATGGATTGATGTTTCTTAATTGGTTTCTCATGGTTGAATATGGATTTATGCTCTAAGGCTTTCAGTCTTCTCACTGAACTACAATGACGTTACAAAGAAAATATTTTGTGTGTTTGAAGTATATTTGGATTAAATCAGACAATAAATATATATATGCCTAATGTTACAGTTTAAAGCTGCCTGCAAGATTTATTCAGATTTCATTTAAGGGAATTGGTTGTCTACAAGGGAGACATGGATGTATGTGTTTTTAAAAGGACAAAGTCTATTTAGCAAGTTTATCTTGCAGACTTCAATCAACAGTTAGTCTTTTTGCTGCAAAAAAAGCTGTATATTGAATGTTATATTAGTTATGGCTCCTCTCAATGTCACAAGAATTATTTATTCCAATGGGATATATTACTATGAATGGATTTACTTCTCCATATACTGTAGTGTACTGGATGTGTATTGCCTAAATTCGAGGCCATGAACCAAATCTCCCTTAACCATCGCATAACAATTTGTGGAAGTATTTGAAAAAGTTTTTGCAAGGTGTTCCCAAGCAGCATGTTCTAACAATAAAACCAAAATAGATCATGACAAAAAAAAATGCTTACCAGACTTATAAGTGATACATCTTGCAAGCCTCTGCAAAATAGCTTAGCCCTGCAGGAAGGCTCAGTCTTAGTTCTCAACTTTAATTAGCATGATTGATAATGAGTACTTTATTAGAAACCTAAGGGATATTTTCCTGAAGACGCAACCACTTTATTAACGAGATGAGGATCCTTTGTTTCTCATTTGTTTTCCATTCCTGCAGAAGATATCGGTTGATGCCTTAGAATTCTTAAATACAAATATTTATTGGTGATTGGTTAAAAAAAAAAGATGATATTGAACCGATGCTGCTGTTATTAAAACTTGGTGCGGTATATTTCAGAGGAGGCCATATAGAGAATCGTACATTTATCGATCAATGTCACGGTAATATAATAAAGGTTGATGTGTTAGATGCTTTGACCTTTGAAAATGTACACACTACGTCCTTTTGCCTCATTTGATACATTTATGGTTTGCAAGGCTAAGAACCCTGGGCTTACAGAAATCTTTGAATATTTGACAGGTAAATGCCACTTACTGCTACTTAAGTACTCTAATCTCCAAAGTATTTTGACACATACTGCGAATGGAATAATGTTTAAGCACATGGTCCCCATTTTGGCAGATTGCAGAAATTGATGAAGTACAGGATGGAGTCGGAACATATGTTGATGAGAAAACCATGCACAGATGTATACATATAACTGCAGACTAAAAAATAGTCTGCTGTAATCCTCAAGATGCATTTCATGTTTGGAGAGATAGGGTGGAACAATGAATATCTTCCATGTAAGTACTAAGGGGAACATATATTGTGTTCATCACATGGATGCATTGCTCCAACTGCCATGCTAAATGCATCATATAAACTAAGTATGCAGCAACGTGAGTTGTTCTCTGAAGATGTTTTTCATCTGATGTAATTATTTTAGCATATTTTCTATAATGAAAGTGCTTTGTGGAGCAGTAGGGGAAGCAAGGGCAGGAGTTACTTCTCTCTGATGGGCCTTTCAGGTTTATCACTTGAGATGGGCACATTTATGTTGGTAGACTGGGTTCCGCCACACATCGGACGGTTTCTTTGGTCCGCGGGTGTCCATGGATCCGTCTCAAAAATGGCGATTTACCTTTTGCAGAATTTTTTTTATTAACACCGACAATCCATCCACAGATTTCCACAATCCATTGACGCATTTTAAGAATCCAATCCGAGGATTCAGCAATCATGCCCGCCAAATTGTATCCAATAGCGGTTTTGGATGAATCCGTGAGGATTGAAACTGTAACAATCCATCGGCGGTTTTTACACCGCGGAACGGATTTTGAATGGCGAACTTGGTTCCGCCAAACGGCTTTTGACTGGATCTCCCATCTCGTCTTATCACGTACATTCCTGCTCTTTTCAGCTATTCTCAATGTTTTCTCATTTCAATGAAACTACTGGTCTGAGCCAACCTTGCCTGCCTAAGAAACTTGTATCCAACATACAGTATCAACAGTATTATTTACAATTAGCCTATACCCCAAGAAACGAATGGTAGATTACTTCAACACTGAATGGAGTTAGAGTTTGACTCATATATTGGAAATGGCCAATGTTTCAATGCTTTAAACTATGGATGTCCAGCACATAGATCCACTAGAATACAATAGGGCAGTAATACCTTTTAATTGACCAACAAATCAATTGTGCAAAGTTGTCTTGTGCATGACTTTGGAGACTGCAGAGGTCTCTTCATTAGATGTGATATCAAAACTGGGCACGGGAGGCCTACATTAGATGTTTCTGTCTAATTGAGCCTCTTCGTTCTTCAATTGGCTTAACTACCAAGTCATGCGGAGGATTAAAGAATTATACCGCAATAAAGTTTGAATTTATAACGTGATACAAATGTAATGTTTTTGGTTCAAATGGTTTACAGACAAAAGCAAAGCCAGTAATTAGGCATCCTTCACTGTACAATGATGCCTCTTAGACTCACATGCTTACAGTTCAGTGGCCTCACTACTTTTGAGAACATACAAACCAGAAAACCTTTATGGATCTGCCATGTGTGGGGATGTTTTCCGTTGTCCATTTAGCTCGGCAGTGGTTGTTCTCGCTGGGTTTGGGATTTGTTAGGAACAGAGGTATCACAATTATAAATTTGTGCTCCAATGATATTTTACTCTGCATCTGTACTTTTTTCTGGAAAATACAAAAATCACAGATGCGCAAATAAATAGATAAATAATGTCTTTTGCATCTATGGACTTGGAAATATCTGTTGGTTTTATGAAGACAATTACTTTAGGGGATTTTCTACTCCCACAATTAGGGGCAGGGTTCATGTTAAGTGATTTGGTTATCATTAATATTTAAAAATAAAATAGCCTTGCTTGTATTTCAATGTAGGGTATTTTTTGGTAAATTTGCAAAGTAGTGATTAATTGTGAAACACATTTGCCATAAAGATATGTATGATCAATAAATGAATTACAAATCTCTAGCCCCAAACATGAAATATTGCTTTCAAGGATTCCCATTTTTGCAGATCTGGACCACGGAACGTGGATTAGCGTGGAATATTATGCGTGTCTGCTACATTTTGCAAGGGAAACATTTGAAATATTCCAAGTCGAAAACTCAAGCTTTTCCCTCGGGGAAAGTGTTCAAACTGTATATATAATGTCTTCACGGTATCATATTTCAGATATCCTAATATGTGAGCATTGGAAGGTTTGGCACCAGTTCATCAAGAAAGGAAGCATCTTCGCAATGCATTTTGGCTCACACGTTTTCTATATTGTATTGCTGATGTAATGTACTGTGAACCTGCCTCACATTAACTTCCTGTAGAGGTGACACAGGTTATCCTCTGTTGGGACTGTGGAAAGTGGTATCAATTAGCACCAGTTATGACTCTAATGAGTAGACATTCGGTAATTACTTGCAATCATTAAAAAGCTGGTACTGAATGAATATGTATCCGCTTCCACATTTTTAGAATCACTAATTACTAAAAGAATTAGATACTTTCGTTTGGTATCATGGGGATCAACATCAATGTATATTGCTTGCAGCGTCTACAGCATTTGATGTACGGATGTACAGATAAACTTTGCCAGCACAAGTCCATTTCCTCAACACATTGCTGGGCAAGAGGATAAAATCCTCTTTACCGTATTTATTTAAAATAATAGTTAAAAGGAATCTGAAGTGCTTTTAGGAACTGTCTTCTTTGTATCTCCTGTGCATTTTAAAAAACTGATTTGCCGTTAAATGTGTTTATTGATTACAAATGTGGGTTCTACAGTGTTGAGGATGAAATTGCATTCAAGAGCAAAATACACAGCTTTGTACTATGGTTTTTCCATTATAAACTAAAACAGTGGATGCCAATATGTCTAATGGAAGACATGCGATGGAAACCAATGGCATTTCAAAACACAGAGGCCCAGATTATCATACCTATTTAGAGAAATTAATATCTACTGCAGGGGTGGCCAACTCCAGTCCTCAAGGGCCACCAAGAGGTCAGGTTTAAAGGATATCCCTGCTTCAGCATAGGTGGCTCAATCAGTGGCCCTTGAGGACTGGAGTTGTCCGCTCCTGATCTACAGTATGTCTCATAATACTACATCAAGCATCTTCCACTCTCCCCACTACCCAGGCCCCTGTAGAGATGAACAATTTACAAATCCATACGCATTTGTCTACCAACATCTTGATAAATTGCTCCCTAACGCGTACAGTACTTATCAATCAAGCAATTCAGCGACCTAACACCAGTCTCTTGCATTATTGCATTTTGCACATTGTATTTGTAATAGTCTTGGCACAATGCAGGTGATGTGTGATTGATTTATTCAAGATTCGTTGCTAACCCGGATGAAAGATACTTGGGTTTTTCTTTCCTTCTTTTTTTTTTATTGTATGGCCTAAGAAAATGTTCTGAAAAGTTCTTCAAAGTTGGCACTAGAAACATCAGTCTGTGAATAAAAGTATCTTTGTCCTAAGTTTGTTTGTGTTCTTTTTACACAACAAGGACACCTATCTATATTTGCAGACATTGTATAACACAGTTTTTTATTAGTAAGCCGGCTTGCGAATGTGAAGAGATGTTCTTACCTTTTACGACTATCCTAACCCATATCCTGAACAATGGTAAAAGATACATTTGAAATAGTAACTGGTTGGCCACATAAAATTTTCTCCAAGGTAATATTGGGATCATTTATTAAAGTCTCCTGGCTGCAAAACAGGGCAAAACATTTGATGGGCTAGATCATTTCGGCGCGACATTCTCACCGCAGCTGATGAGCCGCAGACATTTATCGAAGGTAAGTCGTTAACCATAGCCCCTTACCCCTAATCGGACCCCTGACCCTAACACCTTAAACCGCTTACCCACACACGTTAACCTCTTACCCTAAAACCCCTAACCATAACCCCTTACCCCAAAAAACCCTAACCAGAACGCATTACCCAATAACCCCTAATCAGACCCCTTATCCTAACAGGTTAACCTCACCCTAAAGCCCCTAAACATAACCCCTTACTGTAACCTGATAACCCCTTACCCCAAAAAAACCCTAACCATAGCGCATTACCGTAAAACCCCTAACCTTAACCTATTACCCCTAAAGTTAACCTCAAATACTAACACTAATCCATCTAACCCCTTACTTTGGTGGTGAAACATCCGAGGGCTAGCAGATCCTTACTACGGCTACGATCTCTACGGCTGATCGGCCGCGGCGAGATGACCGCTCCAAACCATCCCATTCCGGCTCTTGAAGGCTACTTTTCGAATAACAACAGTGTGTATAGTGCAATAACATCGATAAATAGCCAATATAGGTTTGTAAATGATTACAGCTATCAATATTCCTAAAAAAATAAAGAGCATTTGATGAAATCCACCAGTTGCATTTTGGCCTTTTATTAAAAGGCTGCGTGTTTGAAGCTATATTAGCTAAACGTTTTTTCAGAAATCACAGGTTTCTACCATCAACTCGGCAACGAGTGGCAGCTCAGTGACAATTTTCAAGTTATTAGACAATCATTTTCTCCTCTCCAGCAAATCCCAGATGTCGGGTTCCGGATGGGCGTCTGCATTGTTAATTTCGACACTTGGTACATTTTAACTGCGCTGTGACACTGTTTACAGTGTCCGGGAACTCGGACAAAAGCTGCGTACATCTCTGCATGCAAGTACACGGTACCAGTGTACTTCATAGGCATTGAAACGTATGCAAGACTGATATATCAAAACATCTTTTACCATAACTTCTAATAAATATTTAAAGGAATTTTAAGCAGTGTAGAGATTTGTAGCAACTAACAACATCAATTTTGGAGTTGGTCCATAAATTTGAAGAAACTGATACATCTTGTACATTTCCACTAGCGTATAGCAGATTCTACTCTTTAAATATACATTGGTTCTCCCAAAGGCTTGACCCTTGCCTTGCAATGCATTATAGACTCCGCTTGCATTGAAAGTGCTACATTAAATATTCCGCACCAGATGTTTCACTGAGGCATACCGAGCATAATATTTCTAACTTCACAGGCTATGCAATGACAATGTTTTCTAGTACATACTCAAATATACAGAGTACAAAATAATTTAAAACTACAAAACGGACAAGAATGGGAAGTTAAAAAGGGTTGAAAAAAATGCATGGTAGATGCAATCGGTTTATTTAAAGGTATGGATGTGTGAAAGAGGAAACTCATATTTTCACAAAGTGGTAATACTGTACATGTGAAAGCTGTCATTTAAAATAATTTAAAACGTGGTGATGTTCTGCTTATCATCACTGATATTACTATTAGTGTTGTTTTAATATAAATGAAAATGTCCAGCTTTGTTTCAGGATAAAAATGCGATTTTCTATGCTCCGGTAACACTGGCAACATTAAAATGTAAAGTTATAACAAATGTGGGTTCAATGCCGCAAAACCATACATCGCAAAAAAAAAATGTAATTACCATTTAAATGAAAGTAACAAAGACGTTTCAAGGGAATATTAAGAAAAATTTCATTTAAAGGCCAGTTAGTCTACATGGGGGTGATGTATGTATGTATGTACAGTATGTATGTATGTCTTTATTTATATAGCGCCATTAATGTACATAGTGCATCACAGCAGTAATATACGTGCCAATCATATAAATAACAAATAATACAAATAACGTAAAGGGGAGAAGTGCTTCAGACATAAAAGTAACATTTAGGAAAAGGACTCCCTGCTCCAAGGGTGCTTACAATCTAAATGGTAAGTGGGAAGTATGTACAGAGACAGTAGGAGGGTGTTCTGGTAAGTGCCTCTGCAGGGGGCCAAGGTCGATGTATGAGGTGTATAGTATCAGCCATGGAGCTACTCTTATGCTTCGTTAAGTAGGTGGGTTTAAAGATGGATCTTAAAGGTGGATAGAGAGGGTGCTAGTCGGGTATTGAGGGGAATTGCATTCCAGAGGTGCGGGGCAGTCAGTGAGAGAGGTTTAAAGTGGGTGAGGGCTTTAGACACAAAAACAGGGTAGAGAGAAAACATCCTTGAGCAGAATGCAAGAGTCGGGATGGTGTGTAATGTAGAGAGAAATTGAGAGATTGTGATGTAGAGGGACAGCTACGAAGAATCCTTGTATAGTGTGTAGAGCAGCTATTCTGCTGCCTTTTATGTTTATTCAGGAACAAACGAGGATTCGAGCCAAATGACTGGTTTGGCTCTAGTCGGAAGAGAGAGGGTGAGTCAAATGAATGCTGAGCCAGTCCGACTGTCCTCCAGTGGTACAAGATCTGACAATGAGCAGTGGGCCAGTCCAATTAAGTCTTGTCCAGAGGCGAAGCTATAGCCCGGGCAAAGCCCAGGGGCCCACCCTCTTGGGTGGGCCCGCTCTCCCCCACTCTGTTGGTGGCAAATTGCGGGAGATGCAGTAGGCAATGACGGCTTGGAATTAATCCATTTTTAGTGTCCAATCCGCAGACGGATTTTGGTGGGGAGGGGGACGGATTTGGTCAAAACAATCCGTGAAATTCCGGGGGAATGGATTTTGGACTTGTTTGCCTACCCTGTTTGTTATCATTTTCCTTCCAAAGTTCTGTCATCATCCTCAGTGTTCTCAGAACATCTATATACATCTAGGGGGTACCTTGGAATCAAGGACATGGGGATATAGCCTGTTTGCCCTGGTGCCCCTAGGGCTATAGGACACAAACGTATGGTTTGTACACAGAGCAGAGATTGACAGAGAAACAGTTTCCTTTCTAGCCTTTTAGCCCCCTTTCTAGGCTAAGCTGGACTCGGTTATAGTCTTGCCTTCCTCCAAGCAGGGATTTAACTATTACAACAAGCGACAGAGAAGCCCAATGCTACATCCAATATGACAAAAATACACAGTAAAATACTTATATATTCTCTTGAAAAAGGGTCATTTAGTTTAACCCTTTGGCCAGAGCATTGTAAGCCTTTGAGCCACGACAAGGCAGACCCTGTTCACAGGTCCTAACACTACCAGATAAAATACTAATATACCTCTATTAGGATTAAAATTCTCATGTACCTCTATTAGGAGGGAGAAAGACCACAGTGGGTCTATAACCAGTAAAATTAAAGGAACCTGCTGACTAGGGAAGTGGGGAGGGGCGGGCTTAAAACCTGGGAAGGAGGAGCCACCAACCACAGTATTTTACTGTGTATTTTTGTCATATTGGATGCAGCATTGGGCTTCTCTGTCGCTTGTTGTATACATTTGCCACGGTCAATAGCTCTCCTTTTTGACACCTATATACATATATTGTGGGGGCTCAGAGGTTCCCAAAGAGAGCTTACTGGGGTTCTGTGTGTTTGTTAAGGGATTTAACTATTACCTGGCTAACACCCAACAGATCTTGCTGCTGTTAAAAGGTTGCTCTGTTAGAGACCCCCCCAAAGAAATGTCAGCATAATTTTGTAGCTGCAGCTGATAACTTTTACTGCTAATTCTTTGAAGCTTCCTCTCAAGAACAGAAGACTGCAACCCCCACAGTACCCCTAGGAATAATCGTTCTTGTGCTCAGTTTTGGTCATTCAATTGCGGCATGGAAACTCGTGCAGTTGGAGCAGAAAAAGTCGTCAGCCGGCTATAATCTATCTTGAGATAAGGAAAAGTGGTTAGCAGCAATGGGGCAGTAAATTCAAATCGCTTTATTTATCAGAAGCTGTATTTCACTCAGGAACCTAAAGTAGAGCTGTAGAATATCGGAAGGGGACATCTTGCTGCAGCCATTTAGCCGCTATGGTAAATGTATTACCATTTAGTGCTATTATGGGTTAACTTAAGGGGTTTTAGGGTAAGGGGATTAGGTTTTTAGGGTAAGGGGACAGGGGTAAGGTTTGTAGGGTTAGGGCAAAGGTTAGGGGTTTATCTTAGCAGCAAACTGGGTGGCGGCGAGATGTCCCTGTGGGGAGATGAGTAGCAGCTTAATGCAGGCGACCTATATGATGAGAATAATGTCAAGCCATTTAAAGCAAAATAAACATTGATTAGTGTGGTAATGGCATGCATTATAAACTACAAGCATTTAAAACGTAGGCATTGCCCGTGTGTACAGGTAATTTGCCGGAATACACACACCCTTTCTCAATACCTAGAGAGTCCGCCCTGTCCAAATTGCATGGTCTATAACCGTTCAGATATGTAAAATCAGCTGATTGAACACATGTTCATGGAATATCAACCTTTACTGAAATTATACCCTACAGCAGGGGTGGCCAACTCCAGTCCTCAGAGCCACCAATAGTCATTGACTGAGTCACTGATTGAGCCATCTGTGCTGAAGCAGGGATATCCATAAACGCTGATCTGGTGGCCCTGGAGGACTGGGGTTGGCCATTCCTGCGCTTCAGCACTGCATACACACTCATATACTTTTCACTATTTAGTAAATTCAGTAGTTTCACTGCTTATGCAAATGTTTTGCTACTGCCTAATGTTAACCAGGTGTATCTCAAAACTCGATGCATAAATCATGGTAAAAGCCGTAGATCCACCAAAGGTCAATGTAGCTGCATAATTGTCACACTGTGCTCACCACAAACAAGACTAAGACTGCGGGGCTGGGGTGGGGATGTATAGGCACCGACCTACAACCACGCGGTCCGGTTCGGAGTGCGTAATCCAAGTCGTGTAGCCGGGTCAGGGTTAAAGAGGTCAGGGTAGTCAAGGTACTTGCCGTGGTTCGGTGTTGGAGAGTAGAGGTTGGTAGATATCCGTAAGCCGTGGTCCAGGGGTAGAGAGGTTAGAATGGTCGAGGTACGTAGCCGGGGTCAAAGGGTTGGAGAGTGTAGGTATCTGAAGAGAAGCCAAGATTCAGGACTGGAGAAAGGACTGGTCAAAATACAAGCAAAGGTCAAGGCACAAACAGCAGGAACAAAACAAACCGACAGCAGCGAGCACAACGCATAAACCAAAGTTTATGCTCAGCAATGAAGGAGTGGGAGCGCCCAGTATAAAAAGGGCAAGGAGCCAATCAAGGGACAGGGGTGTTAGAAAAACCCTCCAATGGCAGGATTCAGAAGGAGAGATAGGGATCGGCCCCAGGTGAGGACTCTCTGGCGATCAACTGATTGGTGGTTCAGTGACGCGCGCGTGGGTGGTGTGCGGCGCGGCGCGGGCCCGTGAACTCACGCGACGGCACAGGAGTGTTGCCTCCCCGCTGGGGTCACGCTTCAGTGACACTGCTCCTACCTGTGCACGCCGGTCTGCCCATGCGCGGCCCTGTTCCCCTGCCGCTGGTTGCGCCCAAGGTGCGGGCTTCGTGGCGGACCTTACTGTGATTGTGTTCAAAAAATAAAATGGGATTGCCACAATATTATCTGGAATTACCAGCATATTCACTAAGCGTGATTAATTCATAAATGAACAGTGACTTGCCGCTCATTTGCATACGTTAAAAGTTTCACTGCGATTCATAATGCTATGCTAGGCATACAAATAAGCGATAACTCACAGAAATCAGCATTAATTCACTCTAGCGAACACTTTTCTACTTGAGTTATGCAATAGGGTTTCTAAATTTCTCTGTGGCAGAAAATTACTTAACCCCGTTGATTCCTGGGGCTACCAATGCATTGCCATTGAATGTCTTCAGGCACTAAATGGGTTAACATGCAACATAAACACCCAACAAATAAAATACAGAAGCATAACATCCATGGGTGCAACTATTAAGCTTTTAGAAACCCAAGCTAGTTATGGGGCGACCTTGACTATCTGGCCACTTCAGCTTGTAAAGGGGTAGCCTATTAATATATTCTACCATTTTAATATGCATTTATATCACCTATTTTAGATTGGCACATTTTACCTTGCCTACATGTGCATAGTGACCACTATGTAGTGTACATAGGGGATTATTCTAGTAGCTCCCACGATTCAATTTGGGAGGCCTTTAAGTTTGATGGGATTCCGGGATAGTGGTAGTATGATGGGGACTTCAGGCAGAAAAAGGTGATTAAGAATCCGTTGCAGTGGAACGTGAATTATATGGACCAGTGGATGAGCAAAATGATGCCATGCAAAACTGAATCCTTTCAAGACGTTGAAAAAAAAAAAATACATGTTTTCTATAAGAACCATTTTCAAACTGACGGTCCTCATTCAATATTCTGGTAAGCCACTTCCCAGCGCTGGACAGCAGATCAGCTCTATTCAATAGGAGTGTAATCTTCTTCATCGCTGAGGCAGCAGTATCGCAGCATACTGAACAAGGGGCCCATTTCTTTAAACAAAAGATGAATCTGAAATGCGTAAATCCCCCCCAAAGTACGTGCTTTAGCACTAAGCATAGCCCATCATTTTAGCCTGCGCCTCCGCTTTAAATATTCCAGCGCACATTGGCTGTGGCCGCCGGATTAATTATCTTACATCAGCCTCCCTGAGACTGATAAAACTATTAAAGCTGAAATTCAATGCTCTGCTAGAATGGTGCTACTAAAAGTGAAAAATAGGCCTCCAATTCTGTCAGCATTACTGCCGCCACTAAATTTCCTTCCAATATAAAAAAGGTGGAAGTATTACTGCATAACTGCAGGTTTCTGCATTGTGATGGCAAGCGAAAACCTGCAGATAAGGTCAAAAATCATCCGAAAACCCCAGCCACTTGCGCGTTCCCAAAGCCTGTGACACTAATTTGATAGACGGCTCTTTGCAAAAGGCTAAGAGATAACATTTTCTTGCTGTTTAACAGATCCCGCAGTGTTTGCAGAAAAGCACACAATGATAGCCTCGTCGCTCCTCCAGATTATGGATCAACGCTAATAACTTGGCTTTTTCTCTGTGCTTGATGAAGAGGTGCTATTTCTTCCTCTCTCTCACTCCTCTCTTTATCATGTCTCCCCGTAGAAAACCCCCCATTGATTTGTATTCACTGGCTCTCAATACATTATTTGCTGTTTTACAACAGCCTGATTTAGTAAGGGTTTCTTATTCTGCAGCTTTTATTTTCTTTCATCAATTACATTGATTTCTCTTTAAATGTGTGTATCGCACAGTTCAACATAATTGCATATCTGGTTTCAACAGCAGTGCCTCGCAGACAAAGCTTGTGTCAGGTTCATTAGGTCTCTGTTTTAATAAATCAAGTTCACTTTAACAATACCCCAAGGGCTAAACAGTCCTGAATTAACCCTGAACTAGCAGTGCAGTTTCCGTCGATGCGTGTTACAGAATCAAGTCAATAGGTTTTAACCACATGAAACCTAATTAGCCTGGTTAGTTCCTATATGTGGTTAGCATCTTTGTTGTCCATCCAGGCCATGTTTTGAAATTGGGATGATTAATACAGAAGCCAAAATTTGGCGTAGCTGTTGGAGCAATCATCCACTGTCATAGCCAAGGGGAAGATCCAGCCAGTTTGGGATTTTCCACCAGCCAACCTTGTTTCCTAACTTGGTTGGTTATTTCCGAGGTTACCAACAAGTAGGGAGATTTGGGATTATTCACACAGCTATGGCTGGTGACTACAGCTGTTTTTCCTGCAGTTATCTGCAATTTATAGAACGGTCATCAATACAAAGAACTTTAGACACACATTGATTAGGCCTCTCCTTCTTTCTGGTCAACTCTTGTTTACTGCATTAAAAAACAAAATGCAAGGGGTTTAAAAATGTCTCATCCAGTTTTAGATGTCACTTTTCCTAACAATTTGGGACAGTCCCACCTACAGCACTGTTCGTCAGTGTGCAATTCCGAAGTGATTAGGAACCAGGTAGCAACTCTAGTAGTTATGTTATCCTTGCTAACACACAGTTACACAGTAGGTTAAAAAAAGACATATGTCCATCAAGGTCAACCTATGCTAAATTTAGACAACAGATACTTATCCTATATTTGTATTAATAGTACATTGATCCGGGGGAAGGCAAACAAAAAACTGAAATATCATCTAATGTTAGTTCATAAGAGGAAACATACATTCCTTCATGACTCCAAATATTGGCAATCAGATTACTCCCTGGATCAATATCCTTCCCATGTTACTTATTTAGTATAGCTCGGTATACCTTTCATTTCTAAAAACATGTCCATCCTTTTTTTGAACATATGTATTGTATCTGCCATCACAGTCTCCATGGGTAATGAATTCCACACTGTAACTGCCCTTACTGCAAAAACCCTTTCCTTTGTTGCTGGTGAAATCTCCTTTCCTCCAACCTTAAAGGATGGCTCCGAGCCGTTTGTACTGAAAATAATAACTTACATGTTTATATGTTATTTTTTGTGTCATAACTAGCATTGTTATGCATACATAGCTACCAAATAAATCCAGGTCAACAGAGAAATAATGATACAGTCCTGATTATTCCTATTTGCTGGCAAATTGCCAATCACACTTCTAACCAGGAACAAACTGGCAGGGGGGTACATGTCTCAGATTAGGAGGAACAATGGTGTCTGCAGAAGGGATGGATTCAGATGGAGATCAAACTTAATAGTTGAGGATTTTTTCACTGTAGATTCAGTAATTGATCCATGTCATACTTCTGTTAAAGGGGCAATTCATGCCATTTTCATTTCCCCCTCCATTTTTTAACACTGGTATGAAGCAAGGGGGTCTCCGGATCTGGTTTCCATTCATTTCAGCTGTGGGGACCCCTACTTTCAGAGATACAGACCTCTGTAGGGGGTGCATGTAGTCGCTCCTGCTGAGCTAGCTGGGTTTAAAGCTCCCGCATCACGTAGGCCAAATAGAAAGCTGAACATGATGATGTCCCGGCTTCTATTGGCTGCAGGGCGCGGGAGCCATTACATGATGCCTGCTAGCCGAGCGGAGTGGCTACCCCACCCCCAACATTGGTCTGTATCTCCAGAAGCAGCTGAGTTTAATAGGGTTCATCTCCGGAGACCCCCTGCTTCAATCCACTGTAAAAAAAAACGTCATGGACTGCTGCTTTAAAACCCATGTGCACATTCACCAGTACAGGAAGCGCATCACAGTCATGCCTGCACTTCCTGTTTGATGCACATCTCCTCTGGCGTTAGTGTTTGACGCTGTTTCAGCACTGCGAGGGGACGGATAGGTGAAGTTTAGTGATAAGGACCATATGATCACGCAAGACAAACATCTGCTTATCAGGCACTATTCTTCCTTACACATTACACAGGGGGGATGGAAAAGGAGATGGTTACTTGTCTGAACGCGGAGACACTGAGAACCCACAGAGGGAGCAAAGACAGTCAGCATAAATGGGGATAGAGACATGGGGGAGGTTGATTAAAGTACGACTGTAGCTATTGCATTTTAAAGCATTAATCCCCAGAGAAGACTATATCAGATGAACTCACATAATGTTAGTATCTTGTTCCCTGAGCATGTCCTGCTTTTAATTTTTTTTTTCAGTACAATAAAAATCCTGATTATTAAAATCTCTTAATATTTCAAACGTCTGTGTCTCTTGAATGGAGCATCACATCTTAACAATAAAAACAGTGTTGGACAGGTCAAGAAGAGATCAAGTAAGTAAGTAAGATAATAATAATAATAATAATAACGTAAATGGAAAAGGAAAGGACAATGTGAGTGGACTGCTGCTTTAATGAGTGTCCCATGTAGGGACACATTTGCTAAGCACTGTTAAGTTGTAGTGCAGATTACAGCCCATTCTACCGATTTCCAATAGGAGCAACTTAAGTAGCCTTTAAACATGAATGGGCAGATTGCATGAAAAAGGATAGTCCCAGAGCCTACATCAGGAGTGGCCAACTCCAGTCCTCAAGGACCACCAACAGGTCAGGTTTTAAGGCTATCCCTGCTTCAGCACAGATGGCTCAATTAACGGGCCAGTCTTTGACTGAGCCACTGATTGAGCCACCTGTGCTGAAACAGGGATATTCTTAACACCTGGCCTGTTGGTGGCTCTTGAAGACGGGCATTGGCCACCCCTGCTTTAGTTGATCATGGATTTTGCTCTGATTTTGGACAGACTGAGCCAGCTGTGCTGAAGCAGGGATATCCTTATGACTTGACCTGTTGGTGGCCCATGAGAACTGGAGTTGAGCACCCCTGGCCTACAATTAATCTACAGCACCTGAACAATAAATGTGTATTCCTGTTGTGGGATTTACCCTGCCACTTATCCAAAAAGTCGGTGGCAGTGCTGCTTTTTAGTCTAATTATCCCCACAGCAAACCCCCCCCCCAAAAAAACCCCCCTCTATTGCAGAACAAATAGTCGCCAATCAGCGCGCCTGCACCCCTCTCCCGCTGCTTGTCCCGGTCTTCTATTTATGTTTCAGCGAGGTTAAACCGAAGCGCAGGTTTCTTGCTGAGCAAGCTGGAAGGAGTCATTTAATTTTTATGTGCAATGTTTTACACAAGAGGGACTTGGAAGCACTCTGCAGAAATCGAGTGGTGCCGATTCCTCGCTGCAAATTAACCTTTTCGCTGGCAGGTGGGGATGCGACGGAGTCAAAAGGAACCGAGTCCACCTGCTATAAAAACCAATTCCTGTCTTCTGGGAGAAAAGCTCTCACCAGATGGGCACATTGTTGGGGGGGAGCGGATGTGGATCCGCCTGGGACTTTCTGTTCCTTTGGGTCAAAGTCTCTAAAAGATCTGCCTAGTTTTGGATTTTTTCTTCTATTGCTGACAACCCACATGGCGGATTTATAATCCGCGGTTGGATGGTTAAAAATCTGTACTCAGATTAAATGGGAGAGGAGAGGGAGAAGAGAGGGGAAGAGAGGAGAAGAGAGGAGGAGAGAGGAGAAGAGAGGGGAAGAGAGGGAGAAGAGAGGAGGAGAATACAAGAGAGGAGATTAAAATAAAGAAAAAAAGTTGATTTTTAATAATCTGCGGTGCGGATTTCGGATTCAATATGGAATCTGAGTGCGGTTTCTTAAAAAAACACCCGGATTGTACCCAATGACGGATTCGGAAGAATCTCCTCTGATTTTTTAGGACCCGATCCGCAGACGGATTTTGGTAGGGGGTGCATCTGGTCTAAAACACCAAAATCCAGGAAACGGATTTGGACCAGTTCGCTCATCTCTACCCACCTTGGCACTTATTTGCCATGCTATTAAAATGCATAATTTTAGTCATTCACAACACTAAAATGTGCACATTTATCCCACCTCCCCAGCTGTGCAAGATCTTTGCAACACTTTCCTGTTTGTGATAATTTGTTGCCAATGTTCCCAGCAGCTTCAGCTGCAAAACGTAAGGCCCCGTTTCCAGTGCCAATGACGGCCAATTTTTCGTGAGACAAACTATTTTGTGTGAGGTTCAGCCAATGAGGGCAAAAAGCTCACGTGACGTCACAGCCACTCCTCTATCACGCCTCCCTGTCGCGGTGAATCACAGTTCAGGTTTCGCGCGAGCGACAGGAGCTGATGACGTCGCGTGACCACTATAAACACAGCCTAACAATAGGCAATGTTGCCTTAGTAATAGGATGCATTGTAGCTGCTCAGTTACACTGACTGAAGGATTAATTGAAACTGAAAGGCGGCCATTATGTTAGGCACACAGTCAAGATATTTACAGATTTATAACAGGAGTACCAAATGATTCCCGGCTTAGGTGAGAATGTAGAATTATACATTGTCACACACTTCACATAAAGAAAACAAAAAGGGTGGGGTGGGGATGTAGTATGGATGCTTTAACAGGCACGCCCCCCCCGAAAATCTCGTGCCCCCCACTTCGCACACCCCTGATCTACAGTACGTTGAACTCACGTCTTTGCAACAAAGGAATTACGTTCTGCAACAAACACAAAAAAGTAACTAATGCCTTGAACTATGTGAGACAGTAATAGGACAGATTATATTGAGAAAGAAACGGCCAGGAAAATTGGTTAAAATGCAACCATAAGCATTAATATGTTCACAGTTACCTGAGAGCATCAAAGGTGTCGTTACAGGGTTATAGCCAGGGCTGGAAACCGAGACGTTGAACGGCCCTTATAAAATATAGAATGTGCCCAAGAGGAGGAAGTAAAAATTCCAGACTGCTCTGCTCCTTCTCCTCCCGCCAGGTAACGTTTATCACTAATACCGCTGAACTATAAGATCAGAATGACGGAGAGAGAAATGAGGGCTGCAGAAGCATACCGTTCTCGGAAGTCCTTTTTGCAGGGAGTGATACCTTTTAATGGTTCAACAGAAGAGGTTAAACATCCCCCCCCCCTCCTTGGTACACATGACAGCACTTTCATTAATCAAACCCGCAGCATATCTGGTTAGGATTTCCTTAAAACATGTGGATCCGACTGTGGGAATGAAACACTTTGCTCTGGAAGGCGTTCCAAGTGTTCATCACTAAAGAAGGCTGCCCCAGCTGCCAAATAACTCCTACAAAGTTTTGGCCTATATCTACTGAGCGGTTTTCTGCCATAAGACACCTTGGGTGCTGGCAGACACCTTACAGCTAGTTGATTGATGCAGAAGACTGCTTAGGAGATCTAGTCCTATCGGTATCAAATTCTCCAACTAGCTTAAAAGAGCAATCCACGCAATATCCCACGTGTATGTGTACGCGCGCGCTTTAAAAATAAATAAATCAGTTCTGTAGTATTAGATCATGCTTACTACATGTTTAATATGCCGAGCATCCTTTGATTTCTATAGCAGGTTTAGCCCACCTCCCCAGCAGTGCAAGATGTTTGCAACAGTGTCCTATTTGTGATCATTTGTTGCCAAGATTCCCAGCAGTTTGAGTTGCAAACTGTAACAATAGATAATGTTACCATTGTTGTATAAGAATACATTGTAGCTGCTGAGTTACACTGACTGAAGGATTGAGTGAAACTGAATGGCGGCCAGTTAGTGAACCCTGGGGACCAGGATCTTTGCTGATCAATAACTGGAGAACAAATCGATCGGCAGCTTAGTTAAATAATTTTCAATAAAGGTAATCAAAGGCTGCATATATTAAAACAATATATCTATATCTAGATATCTATATCTAGATATATATATATTTGAAAGTGCTGCTTGGATTGCCTTGGATTTGACAACAACAATTTGCTATTTTCATTTATTTGTTTTTTATTAGCAACAAGAAGAGACTGATACCCCATTTTTTTTGGTCTTCTGATCCCGATAGTTCATGCAATTTGACCATTAAGATTAGCCTGTAGCAAAATACCACACACTGGGTCTGTGTACGTTCATTGCATTTTGTTATAGCAAAGGCATGTGGAGTTGCTGTATCTAGAGATGTTGTGTGTGTTAGAACAAATCAATAGATCAGGGATAGCCAACTCTAGTCCTAATGTGCTACCAACCGGTAAGGTTTTCAGGATATCCCTGCTTCAGCATAGGTAGACCAATCAGTGGCTCCGTCGAAGATTGAGGGCAACATTTGAATTATTATGTAAACTACAATGTTGAGTCAGGAAAGAGAGGGAAATTCATACAACGCACAAATGTCACAAATACAATGCTATTGGTTTAAATGTTCCCAGACTACACAAATTGACTAGAAACATATACAGTATGTCACTGACACATATGGGCTTCAGGTATAAAGGCAATTTTGTCACAAAACGAGTCCTGGTTTTTGTCCTGCCCCTACGTATCAATGTTTTCAGTTTTACCCAATCTTGCACCTTGGGGAGAGTCAGTAGGAGGAGTTGGGGAGAGTTACATGGTGCACAGGTTATAATGAGATGTATCACATTCTGCGTCTCTGCCCCAGTTTGCACCTTGGGGAGAGTCAGTAAGAGGAGTTGGGGGAGTTACATGGTGCACAGATTATTATGAGATGTAGCACATTCTGTGTCTCTGCCCCAGCTTGCACCTTGGGGAGAGTCAGTAGGAGGACTTGGGGAGGAGTTACATGGTGCACAGATTATAATGAGATGTATCACATTCTGTGTCTCTGCCCCAGCTTGCACCTTGGGGAGAGTCAGTAGGAGGAGTTGGGGAGAGTTACACGGTGCACAGATAATGAGATGTATCACATTCTGCGTCTCTGCCCCAGCATGCACCTTGGGGAGAGTCAGTAGCTGGAGTTGGGGGAGGAGTTACATGGTGCACAGATTATAATGTGATGTATCAAAGTGCGTGACGCTGTGCGTCATTGTTTTACCCTCTAATCTGCCACACAAAATCTTCCATATCTGGTCTTGCGCATGCCGCAGCTCTGCTCCAAAAAACAGATCCGTGTGTCTAAACACAATTGTCGCTACATTGACACATACTGTAGAACCCTATGTATTTTTTTAACAATGTAATTATTGATATTTTCACACATTGTATGATGCAAAATATAAATTGTCACGGGTACAATCTCGGCATTATACATGCTGTTAGCAGAAATAACACATGCAACACATCAATGCATGTTGCATGTCACAATCCTCTTGGTATCACTGTCCGCACTTTATCATCTAATACAGGGGGACTCAACTCCAGTCATCAAGCCCCCCCCCCCCTAACAGGTCAGGTTTTCAGAATATCCCAGCTTCAGCACAGGTGGCTCAATCGTAGGCTCCGTCTTTGACTGGGTGGTGGCAGCGTATTGATAAGATTTGATTGCAGTTAATTAAGGGGTTAATATTAACTCATCGAAAGTACCTTGCGGAGGAGACAGGTGAGTTGGCTAGAGTAGCCGTGTATATTAAACCTGGATACATATCCAAGTCACGTGCTCACTTGTGTGCTGTCCGTGACAGGTGATATATGGTGGACGGATTGAGCGGAGATATTGTTCATTTGAGGAACCTTTGCGAAGGTAAAAAAGTGGGGTATTAACCCTTGTCCCGTATGCAGGTCACGCGCTCACAGAAGTGCCGCAAGTTTCTAAAAAAAAAAAAAATGTACAAAAAAATGCAAAGCAATGTAAATTGAAATGTCACAAAAATAAAACCCCGCAACATTTCTGAAAAAAAAAAAAAAACCCTGTGTGACGTGAATTTGAAGACATTCGCACAACTTTGGACACTCGTCTTCAATCACTGAAACGGGAGAAGGACTATTGATGAAATGAACAGCTATAATGCCACGATGAACAGGTCGCTATGGGCCTCATGCAGTAAGCCCCGATAAGGCTTTTTCGGCATTTTATAGCCACGAATTTTTTTGCCCGCGCTGATCAGTAAGCCCCATAAGTGGGAATTATCGGCACTTTTCTTGCGAAAAAAATTTTTTCGCCACCCGGACTGCCGATAAGCCCATTATCGGACTTTTTTTTCCCGCCTGAATTCAGTAAGCCCGGATCAGCTTTTTGGTGCTGATCGGCAGGCCAGATTGGAGATTTATTGGCCAATCCACCCGCCAACTAAAGTTGGCAACTTGCTGAAGGAGAAGCATCGGCAGGGCGACACTTAGGAAAAAAATCAGCCTTTCCTGCCTGTGATTGATGCCGGGGTCTCCGGAGCTGATACCGCGACCGGAGCCCCCCGCATGCATCCGAGGCAGGAAAAAGGCATTTAAAAAGCCACTTCATTACCTTAGCGGCTAACCGCTAGGGCAATGAAGGGTTACCCACCGTGCCGCGTTATTGTGGGTAGCGGGGATGGTTGAGGGGGTATTTGGCCCTGGGTGTGAGTTTATGCTTAACTTGCGGTGGGAATGCGGGGGCCTTAAAACCCCTTCACGACCGTAGTCGGTTAATAATCCGCTACGGTCCTGAAGGGGTTAAGGCCTCCCGCTACCCACCCGCAACCAAACAACCACCGTTGGGGCTAATGCCCCCTTCACCACCCCCACTACCCACAATAATAAAAAAAAAACCCAACCCAGCACCAATAACGAATTAAATAAATAATAATAATTAAAATAATTATATATATATATATATATATATATATTATATATTATATAATATATATAGTATACCCAACAACACCTAACTACCCCCCTAACATACAGTATATTAATGGGCAGAATGACTATTCCACAAATGGATATAGTGCAGTTGTCCATTTACCAATACTTACACAACATAAAAGACTTTAAATAAATATAGCACTCACCCATGTCCCCACTGCCACGATGAAGGCCATCTCTCATCTTCATCCTGCCCATGCCCCATCCGCTTCTGCAAAACAAACACAAGAATTACAACATCCAAATTAAGGTCCCCTAACCCTTAATCACCATAGCGGTTATTAACCGCTACAGTTATTAAGGGGTTAAGCCACCATCACCCACATACCCTCCCCCACAAAGCCCCCCACCACCCTCACCCAATACCACAGGGGAGTCCTAACACACAATACCTTGGCCTAATACCCCTCCCCCAGCACATACAGTACAAATAAGTGCCAAATAACTATTATCCACATAGGATTAACATTTTTTGGCCATGTTAAACACATTCAAATAACGTTAAAATGTAAATAAAATGGTACTAACCTCATCAATAAAGTCTCCGTCGCCAGCATCATCCTTGGGGTCCGTTGCCAACATAGAAATAGCCACAACATTTCAATCTCATTAACAAACACTGAACCCTAATCACCTTATCGTGTACTACCTGAAAGGTAATTAAGGGGTGAAGCCATCCTGCATGCCTACAACAGTTATGCATAACATCTTCAGTGAAATAAAAACCAATTGCCTAACCAAATTCCATTTAATCATTCAATCTGTAGGCTCACATGCCTCATAAAACTTGCATTTACATTGTATACATGTAGCATAACATGTAAACGCATGTACACGCTGCAAATCAATGTTAACAAACAATAATGCACTCAAATCGCCATACATCACAAGAAGTATATATTTATACAATAAACTCACCATCAATGAATTACCACACATCATAATCACCTAAACAATTAAATACCATCCATACCAATTACACAATGAACTAAAGCTATCTAACAGAGAACCACTTCAAAAAACATAGAAAAAAGTACACCAACAAACAAATACAATATACTAAAGCAAGGCTTTCCATATCCTATTGTACGGCCTGGAAGCCCAAAACTTACATCTGTCTAAAAATAAAATACATTTAGCACCCATCAATCATAGCCACAATGATTAACAATACAGAATTAGAAGCTTAACAACACTACATTTCTTACCCTGTATATATATCTGTACACATACATACAGACATACATACATGGGAAGAAATGATATGCATTATAAAAAATGAAAACATGAAAAGCAACAACAAAAAACAGTTACATTAAGTACATTTCTTTATTTAACTTACCATTACTTGCCCCCACCGACTCCCGTTGATCAGCTTACTCACGAACCAACCACGACACCATCCACGACACCATCCAGGAACAAATCCACGACACCATCCGAACAAATCCACGACACCATCCAGGAACAAATCCACGAACCAACCAGAACCATCCAAGAACAAGTGCAGGAACCAATCCAGGAAGCAAGCCACAGAAGAAATCCAAGAAACAACCCACACATCCAGGACACCATCCAGACAAATCCACGACACCACGGAACAAATCCCAACAAATCCACGACACCATCCGGAACAAATCCACGAACCAAACCAGAACCAATCCAAGAACAGTGCAGGAACCAATCCAGAAGCAAGCCACGAAGAAATCCAAGAAACAACCACGACACGATCCGGAACAGGACCCATAAAAGAAAAACAAATCACATTAAACATTAAAAATAAAACATGACAATCAAGGGTTGTACTAGTTTTATTCTTAGTGAATCTGTATTACCAATACCTTGTTCCGGGGTCTTCTTGACGTCCGGTGCCACGCCCTGGTCTTCAATCTTCAGGAGGAGGTCCGTCCTCCTCGCATCTGCCTTCAAAATGAGACGACATAGGCTTTTATAGGCCTATGACGTCACATTGTCGTCATATGGTTCCCACGGCCCTGATTGGGCCGTGAAAACCATGTTTTTGGCCGATGTAAAAAAATTGTGACGTCACTTAAAGGCAATGCCACACAGCCAATCAATTGCTTTGCTGCTATTGCCTTTAGAGAAAACGTCATGAAATGACACGGGCCGGATCACATGGTACTTGAATGAACCAATAAGAGTAGGGATGGGTTCCACGCTCGGATTGGCTGGCTACCATGTGAGTCCGGCCATGTGTCATTCATACGTTTTCTTAAAGGCAATACATCGGCCAAAACACATGGTTTTCACGGCCCAATCAGGGCCGTGGGAACCATATGACGACAAATTCGTGGTTCGTGGATTTGTTCCTGGATGGTGTTCGGGATTGTTCTGGATGTGTCGGTGGATTGTTCCTGGATGGTGTCGTGGATGGTGTCGTGGATTGGTTCTTGAGTAAGCTGATCAACGGGAGTCGGTGGGGGCAAGTAATGGTAAGTTAAATAAAGAATGACTTAATGTAACTGTTTTTTGTGTTCTTTTTCATGTTTTTCATTTTTTATAATGCATATCATTTCTTCCCACTGTATGTATGTCTGTATGTATGTGTACAGATATATATACAGGGTAAGAAATGATAGTGGTGTTAAAGCTTCTAATTCTGTATTGTTAATCATTGTGGCTATGCATTGATGTGTGCTAAATGTATTTTATTTTTAGACAATGTAAGTTTTGGCTCCGGCCGTACAATAGGATATGGAAAGCCTTGCTTTAGTATATTGTATTTGTTGGTGTACTTTTTCTATGTTTTGAAGTGGTTCTCTGTTAGGATAGCTTTAGTTCATGTGTAATTGGTATGGAGGTATTTTAATGTTTAGGGATGTAATTGATGTGTGGTAATCTTGATGGTGGAGTTTATTGTATTAAATAATATACTTCTTGTGATGTATGGCGATTTGAGTGCATTATGTTTATTGTTAACATTGATTTGCAGCGTGTACATGCAGTTTACATGTTATCCAATGTATACACTGTAAATGCAATGTTTTATGAGGCATGTGAGCCTACAGATTGATGATTAAATGGAATTTGGTTAGGCAATTGGTTTTTATTTCACTGAAGATGTTATGCATAACTGTTGTGGCATTGCAGGATGGCTTCATCACCCCTTATTACCTTTCAGGTTAGTACCCGATAAGGTGATTAAGGGTTCAGTGTTATGTTAATGATATTGAAATTGTTGTCTATTTCTAATGTTGGCAACGGACCCCAATGATGATGCTGGCGACGAGACTTCTTATTGATGAGGTTATATCAATTTTATTTACATTTTAACGTTATTGAATGTGTTTAATAATGGCCAAATAATGTATTATCCCTATGTGGATAATAGTTATTTGGCACATTATTGTACTGTATGTGCTGGGGGGGGGGTATTAGGCCCAAGGGTATTTGGTAGACTCCCCTGTGGTAGTGTGAGTGGTGGTTGGGGGGCTTTTGTGGGGAGGTTATGGTGGGTGATGGTGGCTTAACCCTTAATAACTGTAGCGGTTAATAACCGTCTATGGTGATTAAGGGGTTAGGGGACATTAATTTTGGTGTTGTAATTCTTGTGTTTGTTTTGCAGAACGGATGGGGCATGGGCAGGATGAAGATGAGGATGGCCTTCATCGTGGCAGTGGGACATGGTGAGTGCTATATGTATTTAAAGTCTTTATTGTTGTGTAAGTATTGTAAATGGAACAACTGCACATATTATTCCATTTGTGGATAATAGTCATTCTGCCCATTACTTACTGTATGTTGTGTATTGCTGTCTATGTTTATTGGGGGCATTTGTCCCCAATAACATGCTACTATGCGTTAACCCTTCATTTTGCCTTAGCGGCTCCTCATGGTAATGAAGCAGCATTAATGTATTTTAATAATATTGTGCGGAAGCAGGAGGCCCCTGAGCTGAAGCGCATTTATTTGTGGCTCAGAGACCCCCTGCCTCCCGAGTTACAGCCCCGGTTTGGCCATCGGTTTACAGTGTGGACCCATGTTTATATTGCGGGGACGCTATAAACATGGCGGCGACACTGCCACCCCCGATGACACATACCGGGCCTGTAACTCGGGAAGCAGGGGTCCCTGGTCCACAAAGCACTGCGTTCAGCTCAGGGACCCCTGCTCACTTGTACAGTATAATTAAAAAGACATTCATGCTGCTTCATTACCGTGGCACATAGCCGCCAAGGTAGGAACGAGTCTTTATTGATGTGTGTGTGTTTTATTTATACTATACATGTGCAGAGGGTCTCCGGAGCAGAACAGCGTTGGTTTGAGGTCCGGGACCCCCGTCCCCCCGAGATACAGGCCCCTTTATGGGGTGCCGGTATCCCTCTGGTTTGTTTACAGGTCGCGGTCACGTGATCGGGACCTTTAAAACGCCGAGGGTACCGGCACCTCATAAGGGGCCTGTATCTCGGGGGCAGGGGAGTCCCCGGACCTCAAACCAACGCGGTTCAGCTCCGAAGACCCCCTGCACATGTAGAGTATAAATAAAAGTTGTTTTTAAATACTTTTTTTGGTGCCGAAGTTTGCGCTGAGAGAGCGGCTTGTCTCTCTCAGCTGCAAACATCTATCGGCACCAAAGGCTTATCGGGAGCCTTATCGGGAGCCAGGCTGTATCGCCACAGCTCATCGGCAGCTTTGCTTTCGCAGTGCTTCAGCAGGGATCGGAAGGATTCGGCCCTTACTGAATACTGCGAGGGCAAATCGCCCAAAAAATACATTTTCGCAATTCGTGCCGAAAATTTTGTATCGGGGCTTACTGCATGAGGCCCTATTTCTCTATGAAATGGGAAGAAAACCTCATTCTGTTATTTGAAAGGCAAAGTCTATTTAAAATTCCGTCGCAGCTGCTGATGTGAGGTACCTGCCCTTATAATCCATTTAAAATTGAATATCTGTCAAATGTAGATGCTTCAAAAAATGAAAAGAAACTTGGAAACAAAAAGCTTTTTAAAAAAAAAAAAAAAAATACATCTTATCTGAAATACCGAGCGACATTTGTCCAATCTAAAAAAGCTAAGGTATTAAAATAGCAATAACCCAGATTTGTCTTCTCTTTAATTGCTGCAGTGTAAGTGTACATTCGAATGGTTGAAGTGTTTTTTTATTAAGAGGTACAGTAAGGAATGGTCTGTGACACTTCTCTATCGTTAAGCAGCTGTCCAATCTGCTGTTCCCTCACCCCCTTTAATATGTGCCTCAATACAATCCACACAATGATAAGTAATTAACTAAGTTGCCGATCGATCCGTTCTCCTGTGATCGATTGGCGAAGATTCGGCTCGGGGGTTCACTAAATGTCAGTGCGCAGAAGAGGACCAAAGATGCAAAGTTCTGTGGGGAAGATCATGTGACCAGGCAGTCACTAGATACAATTAGTGCACTGCTAGAGGGGGCAGGGATCAAAAAGGGGTGTGCCAGAGGCTCTCAAGAGAGGAAGGGGGTGTGACTTTGTAAATGGTTGCTATAGCAACAAAAGATGCGTGTTACATTATAATACATTGAAAATGTCATTCAGAGTTGTTTTTTTTTTTTTTTTTAAATGCTACAAGTATTTTCTCATAGTACAGTAGTGATTTATTTAAAAAAAATCCACACATATAGGATATTGCTTGGTCTGCAGCTTTAACATGTAACTTAATTTTATTGGGAGGGGTGTGGGAATGCGAGGGTTGTGCCGGGTCTCTTGAGCTGGACCACAGATCTCCCCGTGACTTGAATGCAAGTTGGTGTATCATCAACATTCAACATTCAACATTCACCACTCGCCATATTGAATTGGGGCCTATATTATTGCAGCTAGCTAAACCCAACTCCCACGGAAATCCTCGCCTGTGAGATCTGGCGTCCGTTTCACCCGTCTCTTAGATTTCAAAAGCGACTCACAGAGACATAGAAATTGACAGTAGGACAGATCCATTTGGCTCACCCAATCCATGACCTCTTCTATCTGCTGCATAAATCTCAAAAGCTGCCCTGTCGCCTTCAAACCAAATGAGATCGTTGCTTTTCTTTAATACACAGCATAGCACTGTGTCTTTCTCAAAAGCCCTTGCTCTATCCTAAGACCTGTGTTTGTTTATCTGTTCCTCTACTACCTCTGTTAGGTGGCAATTCTGTACATCCACCACTCTTTCTGTGACGGACTCCTTCACATTTCCCTCAAGTCTCCCACACTCTAATTACTTTGATACCAAAGCTGCAATTTAACATTAGGCCTCGGGCATAGTCAGCGCTTATGCGCTGACCCGTGCTGAGGCGCGCTGCTGCTCGGCACTGAGCCCCTGCAGCCGCAATGAGAGCGGCTTTAGCAGGGGCTCACGCACGCGTCCGCACGCTTGGGGAAGCGTGTGTCCGGAGCGCAAAGCCGGTCACGTGAGCGGTTCGCCCAATGAGGGCGAACCAGCTCCGTGACGTCACTGGCCGCCCCAGACCCGCCCACGGACGGCGCGCTGTGTAAGCCAAGGGAAAGCACTGCTTTCCCTGAGCCTCAGCGTGCCTCAGCCCAGATCAAAGCACTATGTCCCAGGCCTTAGAATGACAGTTTAAGGTGGAACCCCCTAATGGCACATCTTTCAGCCCTAGGTGGTGGACATCTCTAGCGATCTCCTCCTATCGCCAGTAGAGTTCTGTGAATGTCTTCCAATGTCCTTTGTGACATTTTTCCCCACTTGGTCATCTTCCCATCGGGAATGCAAAAAACATGCAAGGATTTCGTCGATGTAACGCTGTGCTCACCACAAACAAGGCGGGACCCCGGTACTGAGGTGGGAATGGGTATAACGCCACCCACAGCCACGGGGGCGCGTCTGGAGAGTGGATGGTCAGGCAGCCGGGTCAGGATTGGAGAGTTTAGAGTACTCTTGACACTTGTCGAGGTCAGAGGTAGGAGCCGGTAGAACGGTCTGTGTCCGATAGCCGTGGTCAGGGATCGGAGCCAGTAGGATCGTAGAAGTCTGTAAGCCGTGGTCAGGATTGGAGAGATGAGGAAGGTCAGAGGTAAACCGGGGTCGGTAAGCCAGAAGTTTGGAGTCCAAGAAAAATGCTGGGTCGGTACACAGGAGATCAATCTTAAAAGCAAGGCAGCAGGGAACGAGACAAGGCAGGACAAGGAACCAGGAAGTGGGAGAACAGCGCTAACTGGAACTATGCTCAGCCAAAGTGCAAGTGGCACAGCTGAGCATACATGGGAGAGCAGGACCAATGAGAGAGAGGGAAGGTGTAGAGGTGCGGCCTCAGCAGAGGCAAGGATAGGTGGAGTGGTGCAGGAGACAGGTGGGCGTGATGAGGATTGTTGATGCGCAGCTAGGGAGCGGTACACACACATCACGTGTGCATGCCGCGTGCCGCTGACACGCGGCATAATCGGGGGGCGGAGCCGGACTCCACAATGTCTGTGAAGTTCCTGTGTGAGTGCTGTAAGGACAGCGGTGTTGCGCGAGACATCAGGTAAGGAGGGAGTGCGCCGCGGGGCGTTCGCTCCCCGATTTCCTTACAGGCGAGATGTGTGGACTTTTCACCAGAACTTTGAGGACATTGTAGTACACACATGACCGTTGTGAGAACCTCTGTGCAAAATTGATCGCAACGTCTGCAAATATCACCTGGTGCGCAAACCTTTGCAAAACAAACCCGCATATCTGCTTGTCCAGGGGCGGTCAACTCCAATCCTCAAGGGTCACTGACAGGTCAGGGTTTAAGGATATCCCTGCTTCAGCACAGGTGGATCAATCACTGCTCAGTCATTGACTATCCTGTGTTGAAGCAGGGATATCCTGAACACCTGACCATTTGGTGGGTCTTGAGAACTGGAGTTGGCCACTCATGTCAAAGACAGTCCTCAAATCCCCACCCTAAATAAGCTCTCCTTGGTCGTGTGCAGAGATTCTCAGGTTCCTTGTTATTTCGTAGGGAATTCTGTTAGCAGGGATTAGATTTGTAACAATGAAACCAATAACGGCCACGTCCCCTTTAGGAAGCAATTAAATGGCCCTTATTCAAAATGCTGAGAAGTTGCCTTTACCCATGAAAATAAATTAAGTTTAAACCGTCCCAAGTAAGGAAATCAAAATTTCACAGCAAATTGACACACACACACACACACCACACACACACACACACACACACACACACACACACACACACACACACACACACACACCACACACACACAAACACACCACACACACACACACACACACACACACACACACACCTGTCAAACCATAATGCAGGTGTCCTAAGGCGTGCCCATGGAGGACAGAAACCTCCCGTGACGCAGAAGGTTGTATATATACCGTATTTGCTCAATAATAGGTCGATATACACTAAGTTAAGTTATGGTGGGTAAAAAAAGTGACAAAACCCTCCACAGTAAAGCATATAGCAAATGGTAATATTACATGCTCATTTGCATGTCTTAGACAGGTCTGTAAACCCACCTTTCACCATTATCACCCAGCACACAGCGCTTCCACTGCAGCAAGGGATTCTGGGAAATGACATGCAAATGGACATAGAGTGAAACCTTTTGCTTGAAAACCATAAACATGGTTCCTTACAGGCTTAAGCTTGCTGCATGGTCATTTCCTCCTGCCGCATCACGTGGTTCCGCCCGATGCTCCCATCATACAAGGAGCATGCGCACTGTGGCAGTTGCGGCTGTGACCGAACATCACTGAACTTTTGATGACTCCTCTCAGTTGTGGACACTCATTTTTGCTAGACTCATGCTAAGTATTTTCTGCATCTTGCTTTGACTTTTTTGCTATTACCTGTCAACTAGTTAACACCTGTGTGTGCCAAATTACATTAATCTCTATTGCATATTTTTGCTGTTATGCACACACGGCTTCAATACAGGGGCTGTTACTTCAGTAATCACTGACCGGCCGGCCAGAGTTGTAAGAGGCAAACACAGTTTGCTTCTACACTCGTATTACCCCTTAGTGCAGTTATTATCATGTACTGAGCACTCTTTGTGTCCACATTATGTTTCAGTAGCATGCTCTGCTCTTAGACTGTATTCTAACTCAGTAACAGCTTATTTCAGCTTGTTATGGTTGTCTCTAAGGAGTTTCAGTATTATTCTACAGCAGGGAGGACACCACCGCTCCTTTTTAACCCATGCATGTTTATTTGTATTTGTGATTAATATATTTTGTTACCTTTGTATGCTAGAGTGCTATCAGGGGATTCTTTTTTTCTGTGCAGTTTACATGTTATTACCATCCCCAGCACCGCCAGTGGTGTTATCACTTACACTTATTGAACTGGTTTTAACACAGTATATTGATATAGGTCTGTTGCAGGCTTCTCTGTGTATCATATATATATATATATATATATATATATATATAAAACGGGTATTCCCCCACCCAATCGCATATAGTGTGTGTGTGCGGGGAACCTAATGTTACCAGGTGTGGTGCAGTATACCTGTCAGGCTCACAGGAGATCTGAGCCTCCGCTAGTGAGAGCCTGGGGTGAATCCGCTGGAACGTTTCATGTCAGCGCCTCCACCTATGTGAGATTCTAGGAGTGTAGAGTGGCCCTCACATAGGAACATCCATAAAGTAACCAGCCCACACCAAAAGTTATGGCTAAAAGGGTTTACTACATGGCAAATAACACAACACAACATACTTCAACAATATGACATTGACAGTGTCCCTCTATAACACTAATAGGCACAACTACACGGTCACCACGCAGGGCTTTGTACCCCACACGTTATATCAATAGTCCCAAATGTCCCACAATACCCCAAGTGAGTGACTGTTGGTAAAGTTGGTGCACTTATAGATACCTGCCCGGGCACACGTCCGTGCCCGGGTGTAAAGCTCTTCAAAAAGGGTCTGACGCAGGAACAGGAATCCGCCTCCGCGTGAGGTGTCTCCCTCGTGGAGCGTCGCACCCACAGAATGTCTCTTGTAGTAGAGCCTGTCTGAGCCCAGACGCAGGCCGCGATCACTGAGTGCAACGGGCACCGGTGATGAATTGAATGTGTGAATGAAATCACATAGAACTGGGTACTATAGAAAGCAAACCCCCCCCCTTGCACTGAAAGGGGCCTTTCCTGAAACTGCCAACTAATTGCTGTGGCTGCACTGCAAGCCACACTGTTTCTTCTTGTCAGAGCACACAGCACTGCAGCTGTGTCACTGACAAGACTCAGATAAGGGCAGGGTCCTTACCTAAGGGGCCTTCCCTATGAACTTACCCACTAACCTAGTGGGGAGTGGGGCCTACCTTGGCCTGGGGTGTCTGTGGCCTAGTACAGCAGAGCACTGCAGCTGTGTACACTACCTTCCCCAATCGCTTCCTGGATCCAACTGCCAAACCCTATCTGCACACAACAATGTATCTTCTTTGCTGCAGGAGAAGCTGCCAGCTCTATTGGCTGTCTGGCTGTCTAGCTGCCTGTGACCAGGGTGAAAGTGCAGTCCCCAGAGGCTGCTGGGAATTGTAGTTCTTGGTACAGCTCTTTCCTATGGGGAACGCGTGCGCGATCTTTACTGCGCATGTCTGAAGCTGTAATGGCCGCCGCTACTCTTAACTGAGCATGCGCAACTTCCAATAGCTCCTGCACACATGTAATGGCCGCCACTACGCTTGCCAACCTCAGCGCATTGCGCGAACCTCACGCCAACCACAACATGGCCGCTGTGGCAATCTGCGCATGCGCAACCCTTCGTGCATGCGCGAGCATCAGGACCCCGACGGCGTCGGCCCAGATGGCGGCGCCAAATGGGAGAAGTCGCCGTCCCCTTCCCCCACTGCCACAGAGGTAAGGCAGGGGGCAAAGGAAGATCAGGGGAACCGGGGGTGACCCCCTTACATATATATATATATATATATATATATATATTATATATATATAACTATATATATATATATGTAACGGGTATTCCACCCCACCCAATCTCATATGTAGTGTGGGTGAGTAGAACATGCGGTGTTACCGGTGTGGTGCGTATACCTGCAGGCTCACAGGAGGTCTGAGCCTCCGCTAGTGAGAGCCTGGGGTGAATCCTCTGGAACGAATCTTCTTTCAGCGCCTCCACCTGTGTAGGATTCTATGGAAGTGTAGAATGACCCTACATAGGAACCCAATCAGAAACCACACACACAGTGATTATATAACTAAGGACTTTACTAACGAATAATAATGATAACCTGTGTCTCTCTCACGGTGAGACACTAACAGTGACGTCTCGCAGGACGATTCCCAAACACTAGGTGATCCCACCCAGTGTCCCAAGAACCCCACCCAATGTCCCGTACTCCTACAGAGATAGTCAATGGGTGACTGCGCAGTCACTAAGAACCTCTAGGCCTGTTGGTGCACATGTGATGGTATAATACCTGCCGAGCACTCCGGTGCTCGGGTCAGCAACAAACTTCTCAAAGGGTCAGACGTGTGATGAGTCCGTCTGATCCTCCAACCGAACTCCTTACACGTGCGGACCACTAGGGCGGTCCCACTCTGAAATCGTCTCTGTGGACCCCAACGTGGGTCCAACCGCTTCCACAGGAACAGCAGCAGCCGCTGTGTCCCTATCTATATAAATGGTACTAACGTGACAGGAACCCTAACCTAGGGCCTGTCCCTGTAGTACAGCAACCTGTAGTGGCTTGGGGAACTCCTAGGGCCTGCAGGGGTAATAACCTGTCCCACTCCCCCAACTACCCAATCCCTTCGGTAAGTGATCTGGAATGGACTAGAGTACTCTTCCATGCAGTACTTGGGCGTCTACCTACTGTTGGCTAGCCTAGTGCAGATCCTCTCCAGAATTCCTGACCTCGTTAACAGGCTATCCCTTCAGGCATCCTACCCCTAGCGCTACCTCAAGGTGACTAGAACAGCTATAGCCCTTCTCCAGACCCACTACTCTCTGACTAGTCCCAGCGCCTACCGCAGCAAGCTGTAACTCACTGGAGGCTGCAGCCAACGTGCTGCGCAACAAGGTGCCTGCCTATCAGACCTCACAGCACTGCTCGCTGTGACCCTGACAAGGCAGCACTCTAACAACACTAAGGGCAGCGTCCCTATCTTGGGCCTCCCTCAGTACTTAACCCACTATACTAGTGGGGGGGTTGGGGCCTACCTGGGGTGTGGGTACCTATGGGGTGCAGGAGCTGCTCTCACTCCCCGCACCCTTCTTCCCTCACAGCTCCCTAGCTCCAACTCTCTATCACCTTCCTCAACAGTTACCCACCCAACTAGTGGGGAGTTGGGGTCTACCTGGAGTGTAGGTACCTATATGGGGCAGAAGCTGCACTCGCTCCCTACACCCTACTTCCCTAACAGCTCCCTGACTCCAACTCTCTAACTGCAACACTTCCTTCTCCCAGCTCCCACTAATGTAAGTGGCAGGGTCCCTAACCTGAGGGCTGCCCCATGCAACACTCACCTTACTGGGGAGCTGAGCTATCCTGGACCAAGGGGGTGCTGGCCTAATACAGGGGAGTCCCTCTCTCCTGTACCCTACCTCCTTCCTTCACAGAGTTCCTCCGCTGACTGACTAGCGTGGTGCAAGCCCGCGAAATGTATCCTTTCCTCCAGGGCAGTCCTGCAGCCCTATTGGCTCCTATGAGGCACCTGGTGCCTCCCTCGCTATGCTCCATGGGAGTTGTAGTCCCATAGAGCCTATCCTGGCATTGGGACCGCGTGCGCGCCTTTCCTGCGCATGCGCGAGCTATAGGGAGCTTCCTCAACCTTTCCCTACTCTGTTCTGGCCCTCGCGCGACTTTCCCTGCCTCTGGGGCTCTAACTGCGCATGCGCGATCACTGCGCATGTGCGAATGGCTAATTAATGGCGACGCTCTCCTCGCCGGCCGCCGGGACCTTAGAGACGCGACCGCGGCCTTAGCAACGGCCCGATCGCGTCCCCGGCAACCGGCCTGCTCGCGGAGACAGCGCACCGCTCCCTGCAACGGCCCCCACCCTTGGGATGGCCGTCGGGTCTGCCGCTGGCCTCCGGCAGTACCCGGCATCGCTTGTGCCCACGGAGGCTCCCGAGGGGGTCGCAGGGGGAAAAGGGTGACCTGGCTACATATATATATATATATATATATATACACACGCACAGGAACGAACACACACATGGCATAAATGCACACACACACTGTGTGTCTGTGTGTCAGCTTCAGGCCCTTAAGATAGAACTTCCTCCGTTTTACCCTGCTACCTTTATAAGGACGAATGCTGATTGGCTCGCAAAGTGGGCGGGGCCCAATTATAAATCAAGTATGCACTTTTCAACGTAACTTTACTGAAAAAAAAGTCGCCTAATAAATCGGTTAAAACTGTGATGTGTGTGTATATATATATATATATTTTTTAATTATATATATTTAATTTTTTAAGAAAATAAATAAATAATGAACAGTCCTGTACATACTTAGCATTGTCGTGACTTGTTTTGAAACAATATTTCTATTAAAACAAGTGCTTTAAATAAAGCTGGAAGTACCAACAAATACAACACTGTTGCTACACAAGACAGAATTAACACTTTTCTTGGATATACCTTCAGTTGTCTGATATTTCACAAAATGAAGGAATAACGACTAAAGTGTGGTGAGTTCTCTTTCTCTTTCAGATACAGCCCTGTTTCCAATGATCTCAACAGGAAGGATATTCATATACAGCATATGGGCATCTAAAAGTTTCTGTATCTCTGTATGGATACATACAGTATAACATCATTTGGCACATTTAAAAGGTTGTGTAGGTGGCAAGGTGCCCTATGCTATTAAAGAACCCCAAGCACCCAATTCCACTGCCGTTTGCTTTTTTCTGATGACCACCCTGAATCATGTTTAATGTGTAACCATTGTAAAACCGCGTAACTATAACTATCCCAGAAATTAAAGTGCTGAACACAATCGCCTGTCTCTTTTCTTCTGCTGAAGACGCACTTTCAAATCGGCTTTTTTTTTCCGGCTCCACTCACCGTACTGTATATATTGTCTTATTGCAGAGCTGTTATAAGGCGGCTGAGTCTACTTATTATTTATTAGCCTTCAGCAATAATTTAACACACATTAACACATCATTACTAGAAGAACAAAAACCAAACCTTCTCTCTTCCCACTTTTAATTACAATATCAGGGCATGGAAACATACAGCCCATTGGCTGTTCTTTATGTAAATGGTTTATTTTTTTCTTTCACCGAATACTAGATATTTTGAGAATGTATATATAATAAATCTGCAGTAATGGTTTCAATGAGTTTTATTGCATTGCACTAAATACAAATGTATATCACTTTTTAGTTAGTGGGGAATGGAGGCTGGCTCTGTCTTACACGGTGACATTAATTGCCACCAGATTACCTGTTATTTACAGTGATTGCTAAATAATATGTGTCCTTGGCAGTATCCCATTTCAATGTAAAATATACCAAGGTGCGACAAGCATTGGAAGAGAAATATGATTGGAGCTGCAAATCATATTGAATGTGCTGGGCCAAAATGTAGTTATTTTTAAATAAAGTAGCACAGATAGAACCACACTCTCTCACATGCTCGCTCTCACTCACACTCTGACACTTTCACTCTCTCACTCACTCTCACCCACTTACCCTCTCTCAATCACCCTCTCTTACTCACACTCACCGTGTCGTACTCACTCACTCACCCTCTTACTCACTCACTCTCTCACTCACCCTCTCTCAATCACCCTCTCTCACACTCACATTCTCGTACTCACTCTCTTACTCACTCACCCTCTCTCACTCATTATCTCACTCACTCACCCTCGCTCTCACTTGCTCTCTCACTCACTTCCCCCTAAACCCTGCATCACTCCCACACTCCCTTCCTCTCCCCCCTAAACCCTGCATCACTCTCTGCACCCTAAACCTGCATCACTCAACCCTCATCCCAAACTCAGCTGAACAAGTCACACCATGTGGAAGCTAAGAGTGACAGAGAGCATTCAGAGGGCCGGAATGGGACGTTGCTCCACTCCGCAGCTTCAGGATAGCGGAAACTAGTAGGTGAAGGACCCAGGCCAGGGTTTGGGCTGAGCTCTGGTTACTCTCTCCTGGTCTGATAATGGGAGAGGCCCGTGGCCTGGGGATCACTTTCCTATTTGTTTAGGTGGTAAGCGGATAAGTCGCCCAAATGTAGAGTGGTTCCTGTGAACAGTATACAAGTAGTGAGAGCTCAGTTGAGCTAGGATTTTATTTATGTTCTGTTTGGGTTATATACTGGGGGGGCAGGAGATAGCAGGTAAAAGCCTGGGGTCTTAATACCGGGTTTCTGTCCTCTATTTCACTCTAGAAGACCATGTGTTATGGGTGAGGCCCGGACAAAAGTCAGAACATCAGACAGAAGGGACCTTTGTAACAACAGGTATAGTACAGTATATTATTATTATTACAATTGACTTGTTGGTGTAAAGGATTCTTGGGGGGGGAGGGGGAGGCTGGAGGAAACTGGCTATTCCAGAGATCGCCTGCTCCTACGAGTCATATCCAGGCTCCACAAGTCAGCCACGTTCTTTTATTAATTACATTAAACCTCCTTTAATCACTTCCAAGGCTTTATTCATAATCGAGTAGATTGAAAGACAGACCGAGTTACGTTACAGTTTCAATAAGTCTCCAGCCTCAGGCTGCAGACCTGTCAGATAAGTGAAAGTGCTCACAAGCGATATTTTTATTTACTGTGAAGGGTTTTTGTCACTTTTTTTTTTTACCCACCATAACTTATTTAATGTGTGGTTAAAACATATCCCAGCACTGAGACCCAAACGTTTGAAAAGGCTGTCCGTGAGTAGGTTTACCGGCTCTGCACTTCGGTAACCCAGGCTGTGTAATGCGGCAGGCATAAGCTTACAGGGCTCCATGTTATAATGCTTAAGAAGTAAAAGGTCACACTGTGTGCTCATTTGCATATCATTTCCCAGAATCCCTGGCTGCAGTTGAAGCACTGAGAGATAACGGGGGATAAGATAGGGTTGCAGACCCGTCTGAGACGTGAATGTGCTCACAAGCGATATTTTTATTTGCTGTGTCTCTGGTGTCAATAATTATGCCTCATCTATTATTTTGTTTGCGCAGATGAGAGACAGAGATATAAAACGGATGCGAAGAAAACAACCCTGCTGTGATTTCCACTTCTATCCAGAATAAGGAAAGTTGCTTGAATAATATAAAATAAATGGAACTGGCTTATCAAGCATCTCAGCATTCAATTCATACCGTATGTCTCATCACCGCTAGAAGCCTTCCTCCACCCCCCCAAACAAATAGAAACAAAATACAAACAGACTATATCTGAACATCCCCTCCGGCTGTTGAGCTTGGTGGGAAGCAAAAAGCAAAGTATACGACAAATAGTTAAATAATGTAGATGAATTTTCTTTTTTCTGGTTTGAGAAATAAACTTTTGTTTTTCACCGCTTTCCTAAAGCTAATAACTTCAGTACAAACACTACATATTTAGAAGTGAGTATGCTATTTGAAAATCTTATTATATTAATATGTCATATTTTGAACAGCAGCAACTTATGTGGACTTGTGGTTTAATAAATGATCATCTTCAAGTAGAGACACATTACCCAACTTTAGAAATATAAAAGTAAGGTTACTGTTAAAGCAAAATAGAGTATTATTAATGTCATTGTTTACTTTTTATAACATCAAATGCATAATATCTGCCTTTCTTTCTCCATATAAAGAACTCAAGGACGCTGAGAATGGCACAAGACAGTGCAACAACACACGCTTGAAACTTTGCAAACACATATGTCAAGATCCCACAGCCAGTCACAAACATAGAACATTCGATGTTAAAGCTGCAGTTCAGTCAATATCCTGCATGTGTGTTTTTTTAATAAATCAGTTCTGTAGTAAGAAAAAATACTTTTAGCATTTTCTGTTTAAAAAACAACAACTTTGAAAGACCAATTTTCTTGTATTCTATTTTAACAACCATTTGCTAAGGCACTGCCCCTTCATGTCCTGTCACAAGCCCTGGCACACCCCTTTGTCAGCCTTGCCCTCCCTCTAGCACATGTCAGTGCAGGAGTGCTCATGAATATTCATGAGCTTCCACTGAGAGACAAGCAGAATATAAACAGATCCCTTCACTAATTATGTCACCAAATTTCGCCGATCAATACATGGAGAACGAATTGACCTGCAGCTATACAGTTCTTTAGGTAATTAGAGATTGCACACATGAAACTGATGAAGTAAAAAAATTAAAAAAAAAACAAAAAAAACTGAACTGCAGCTTTAAAGGGACATTCTGCTGCACATCCAGCAATGTGGTATATATGATTCAGTGCGGCAAATGTGACCAAGGATGCAACATTGCTGAAACCAGCATGAACCTACACAGACACACAATACCACACCATGAAGAAGGAAGATATTAGGACACCACTTCTAACAGCCAGATCATTCCCTACATTATTTAAAAATCCAATTCCTCGAAGGAATGTTTAAGTGCACGCAAGAACCGAACAACATCTGAACTCAAAATGATAATGCTCTTTGACACTAAAACAAGAGGACTTAATGCTGATATGGGGTTTATTACACACTATCATATTTGTTTGTAATGTTTCTCCTTGCCTCTGTGTTTATTTTACATTTCAAACCCTCCCACAGCCCCCCCTGCATGCCCACACCCTTCACTCTGCTGATGGATATATGGTTCTTCATGCTCACTATCCCTTTCATCCATGTATTTGTGTTCTTACTCAAGCACACTGTGGCAAGTGGTAGAAACAGGTAGTCAACTCACTCCCAGTAGATGCACACTGGGTCCTTCTTTTCTTTTGTGCATTTATTAGAAATTTCTGTTAAACTCCTGGAATATTTAGTAAATCGGTATTGCAGACCTGAAGAAGAGCATGAAACTCTCAAAAGCGTGTCTCGTTCTATCAATGGTTAGTCCAAATAAAAAAAGTTATCATCTAATACATTTACTCTGCACCAAGTAAAAACAGAAAGGCATATCAATGCCTCACAAAGTCTACAATATAACGGCAAGAAGAGAAGGGGCGGCTCAGTGAGTAAAGACACTGACTAGCACAGAGTTTGGAGACCTGGTTCAATTCCCGGAGTCGGCTCCTTGTGACCTTGGACAGATCACATTATCTCCCTGAGGCACCAAAAACATAGATTGCAAGCTCTATTGAGCAGGGACTGTGTATGCAAAATGTCTATGTAAAACTAGCAGTGCTATACAAGAACAAACAATTAATTATTATCATTATTTTGATGGGAGACATCTAGAAACAGTGCAAAATAAACATAAACAGTACATTATGCATCTCACAACATAGCAAAGACTGGATTTGGGCATTCCTACTATACTATATAGTGTACTGTCTTTTGAATGCAATTGTAGACAGATTGGCCAAACTATCAGTAAAGTACCAGCTGGATAAACAAACCCAGGAGGTACTGTACTGTCACTTCTAAAACAAAAGCCAGATGGTACAATGCTTTGCACTAACTCCCTTTTGAAGCTGGGATGATGTAACTTACATATCCAACATAAAAGGGTTTAAGGCGGGCGTTTGTAATTCATCACACAAGGAAAGTATTGTAAAATCACTCCCGAGGAAGCATTAGCGAACCGCGTAGGGTGAGGACTTGCTGTTCGAGGAGAATGATGCGGAATGCACAGGGGAGGGCTGAGAGTGGAGGGCACGGGAAATCCCTGTCATCTCGAGGGCAAAGCGATTGACTGCAGCACACGGCGTCTCCACAGAACAAGCCTCCTGGCTCTGCTTCGTATTTGTTTAAATACAGGTAAGCTACAGTACAAAGTCTTCTTTTTTTAAACGCGAGTTGATACTACCACTCTTATTTTTAGTAATAATTTGTATTACACCAGAACTGATTTTCATCTGTATGGGAATGAGGATCCTTGACTGCTGACTCTAACCAACGGAGAGCCCCAGAAAAAATATCCGTGGGGAGTACTACATTTTGGTAGACAGCCAAGTTTCCCCTTCAAGATATACTATACTACAGGGGTGCTCAACTCCAGTCCTCAAGCCCCCCCCCCCCCCAAACAGGTCAGGTTTTCAGGATATCCCAGCATGGGACTGATTAAGCTGCCTGTGCTGAAGCAGAGATATCCTGATAACCTGACCTGTTGGGGGGGTGGGAGGGAGGGGAGGTTTGAGGACTGGATTTGGGCATTCCTAGTATACTATATAGTGTACTGTCTTCCCCCCCCTCCTTTTTTTCCCCTTTATCCCAGCTCCCTCGGTATTTGGAATTTTGTACCACCCTTTGCAGCTGGAATGATGACCCTTGCATATTCAGCACAAAAGGTGTTATGGTGAGGGTTTGTCATTTAAAACAGGGGGCACGTATTGTAAGCCGCGGTTGAAATAATACAGTAAACCAGCAAGACAGGTAAAACCTCACGCTCTCTCCTCGTCACCACCCAGCGCCTCGGCACCGTAAAAATTTGCCTTTGGGGCAGAACGTTCTCATAATCATAAATTCACCAATTCATTTAGAAAATACACACCTCAATTGCAAGACAGTCGTGCAAAAAAATGAAGTCAATTATACTAAAGATACATTTTAAAGATGATTTGCTGAAGGCAGGAAACCCACACAACATCGTTCTTATTCATGCCAGCTACATTTTTCACATCATGCTGCCTCTTTTGAGTTCAGTTCTCTAAAGCTATTCACTGATGTACTTGAGCAGAGGAAGTAGACAAAGAAAGACATATCCAGCACATAACAGACCAAACTCCCCGGTGATGACACACTGTAAAAATGCTTTGTGTATAGTTGCTAGGCATAAGTCTGCACTGTAAGAGAGTTCATCTCATTAGAGTTCACGAGTAAGTGTAGCAGCAGCAGCAGCACAGAAACGAACAGTCATCAATAGAATAAGTTATCCCTTATGTCAGTTTTCTCATTCCATTGGTTCAACACAGTATGGTGATAACTCATTTTGCAACGCTTTGTTGTCCTTTCAAAGCAGACACAAGTGAGAAGGCAGCAGTGACAGGAAGATTCCCTGATGATAATTTCAAAGACAATTAGGAAAATAGATAACCTTATTGTTTTTACAATACGAATCAAGAGCTGTATGGAAAATTAAAATGCAGATCACTATTGAACATTTTAGCCCAAAGTCCTCATGGGGAACGAAGACCCAATATCCTACATGTAATTTATTTTAAAATATAAATAAATTCTATAGTATTGGATAATACAACCTTTTTTTATTTTAAAATCCAACTCTTAATGCCATTTTTAATGAGTTTTAATATACTGAGCATCCTTTGCTTTCTATTTATTTATTTAATATTTATTTATAAAAATGTTTTACCAGGAAGTAGTTACCTCTCGTTTTCAAGTATGTCCTGGGCACAGAGTTATAAAAAATACATGGTTACATTAAAAGAACAGGGTTATACAGTCAATTCACAGACATTTCATGGACAGATAGAGTTGGGAAATGGGGTGCAGGGGATAAAAGGGCTGGTGAGTTTCAGATTGAAATAGAGAAGCTTTAACATCACCAAACATCAGCAAACGGCTCACACCCTTTAGCTGCCCTTAGGCTGTGCCAAAGGCTGCCTGCCTTTGGGGCGACACAGATGTACACTGAAGGGGTTCAGAATGAATGCAGCCGAATGCAGAATGAATTCTATAGCAGGCTTTAGCCCACCTCCCCAGCAGTACCGGATCTTTCTAACACTTTCCTGTTTGTGATAATTTCCTGCCAATATTCCCAGCAGTCTGAGCTGTAAACTGTAACAATAGATAATGTTACCTTAGTAATATCCAGATACATTGTAGCTGCTGAGTTATACTGACTGAAGGATTGATTTGCAAGTGGAAGACAGCCATTTAGTGAACCCTGGGAAGCCGGATCTTTGCTGATCAATCACGGGAGAACCGATCTATCGGCAGCATAGGTAATTAATTTTCAATACAGGTAATTAAATGCTGCAAATATTAAAACCAAATATATACAGTATATATATATATTTTTTTAAGCTGCTTGGATTTCCTCTTTGAAACACATATTGTTGGAATGGCTTGATGCATGACATTCTCCACTTCTGTAATGGTCAGAATACACAATGTACAGCAACGCACAACAACCTTGGGATACACAATGTACAGCAACACTCACAAGAACCTTGGGACACATATTGTACAGCGAGGCACACCAACCTCGGGATACACATTGTATAGCGATACACATTGTAAAGTAACGCACACCAACCTCGGGACACACATTGTATAGCGATACACATTGTAAAGTAACGCACACCAACCTCGGGACACACATTGTATAGCGATACAGATTGTATAGTAATGCATACCAACCTCGGGACACACATTGTATAGGGAGCCAATTGTATAGTATCACACACCAACCTCGGGATACACATTGTATAGTAACACACACCAACCTCGGGATATACATTGTATAGTAACACACACCAACCTCGGGATACACATTGTATAGTAACGCACACCAACCTCAGGATACACATTGTATAGTAACACACACCAACCTCGGGATATACATTGTATAGTAACGCACACCAACCTCAGGATACACATTGTATAGTAACGCACACCAACCTCAGGATACACATTGTATAGGAACGCACACCAACCTCAGGATACACATTGTATAGGAACACACACCAACCGGCTACTACACTTCTCTGCTCCCCTGACGAAGCCCCTGTGCGCGAAACACATAGGGTTATGATCTAGGCGAATCACTGTGGTCAAACTGAGCCAGAGAGAACTAACCACCCCCTGGAAAGGCGGATGCCAGAGCAGAGGGGAAAGGAGAGGAGCCGGAGAGCGGCCAATGCCGGCTTTTAAAACTGGTGCCAAAAGCAACTGAGGCAAAGGCGGTATCACTTCCGGGACTTGGCGCAGGACGCCAACATCAGAGGAGCAGCCGCGCAGCCGTCCAGTTTGGAGCTCCAGAGAGGTCTCCTTGATGCACATGTTTTCTGTGCCAGCATCAGCCCGCATCCGTCGGAGTTTACTCACATGTAAGTGAGCGGTATTATTTTATTATTTGTACCATTACATTTTTCCTAAACTGGCTGTGCTTGTCTGTCTTCTTGTTTGCTGCTACTACACTTCCCGGTTTGTGCGTTTGTGTTAAGGTTGTTCTAAGATTAGAAGTGACGATTGATTTCATTGTTGACGCACTTGTCCTGTGCACGCAATATAATGCTGATTTGGTTTCATAACTAAGGCAAGTAAAATATCCACGAACTCAAATTTGTCTAACACGTTTGTTAACATCTTTCCTAAAAGCCTTCATTAACCCACAAAACACATTCCTATAAGAACCCAAGACCATACGTCACACCTGTACCCCCACTTTCCCTACACGGCTTCTCAGCATTCACCTTCTTTTTTTATGGAAAGAAGGGAGAAGGGTGGGTCGCTGTTTTGGTCCTTTCTTTCATGCAGTAACAAAGGAGGGAGAGAGAGTATGGGGTATGATATCTTGTATTGGACCAACAGGTTTATTATTGTTACGATTGTGCTCGCTACAAACCGGGACCGGACCGCGGGGCTGAGTTGGGGTTATATAATCACCGACCTTAGTCCGCGCAGACAGGGGGAGACAGCAAGCTGGCCGAATTACACCGCGGGGCAGCATCGGGGAAAAACCAACGCTCCTGCACAGAAGTCCAAAGCAGGCTTCTGCGTGGAGAATAGCAGCAGGCCTCAGGAAACAACTGGTAACCTCTGCTAGAGGAGAATGCAGCAGGTACCAGGAACCAGTGCTGGCAAACCAAGGCTTCAGCACAGGAGTCTGGAACAGGCCTCTGCATGGAGAGTAGCAGCAGGCCTCAGGATACTCAGGAAACACAGGCCTCTGCATGGAGAGAAGCAGCAGGCCTCAGGATACTCAGGAAACACAGGCCTCTGCATGGAGAGTAGCAGCAGGCCTCAGGATACACAGGAACACAGGCCTCTGCATGGAGATTAGCAGAAGGCCTCAGGATACTCAGGAAACACAGGCCTCTGCATGGAGATTAGCAGCAGGCCTCAGGATACTCAGGAAACACAGGCCTCTGCATGGAGATTAGCAGCAGGCCTCAGGATACTCAGGCCTCTTCATGGAGAGTAGCAGCAGGCCTCAGGAACTCAGGAACTACTAACGAGAATTAGAGAGGTTAGTACACAAGGAGACAAGCCAGGCGGCTTGTGGCAGAGACAGTAACGTCCAGAGAAGGATTATGCTCGGCACTGACTCAGTGCCAAAGCCCAGCATAAAAAGGGCGGAGATCCAATCACAGGGAGGAGGTGTGTAAGCATTCCTCCACTGACGAAGCACAGGGCTGACGCTGCAATGAGAGGCTGCACATGTGCCATTGATTGCCAGAGGAAGCCTTTGTAACTGCAGAGGTCTGCAAGGCTAGAATCAAAGCCAGGAGTGGATTCTTTACAATTATACAATTAGTTATACAAACAAAAGAATCACTGTAACGGGGACTTATCTCTGTTAAAGCAATTTGCCTCTAATCCAGCAGTGTGCTGGTTAATTGTTGGTGTGCAATCAACCAACTCCACCTGCCTAATCACAGCTCTGTCAGAAAAAGCCTGCTCTGAGACACAGGAAGGAGGATTCTTTAGTCTCACAATTGGGGCTGACCCAGGAAGGACAGATGTCTTGAGCTGCAAAGAGACTGCAAGCTGACAGCAAGACAAAGGGGAGCAGACCTATACCTTGATAGACATTGCCTTAGCACACAAGGGTGCTGAACCAGGACAGCAGAGAGGACTTTCCCTACAGCTACAAGAAACAGATAAGACTTTCTTATGGGACTGTTGTATATCTGTATAAATGTATATATATATTTGGGGCTGGTAATTAGCTTAGCTAACCACCCAGTTAGAAAGGGCTGGACTACATGTGTAGATATTCTCCAAAGTGGAGTAGGTTTTCTTTTTGCTGTGTTACAGGGACAGACGCAATAAAGCCTAATTTTAGTTTCACTTTAAACGGTCTCCATTGCGTACCTCTGCACACATCCTCTTACAATCACCCTCTAAAATGTCACAGTGACTCATTTTATTTTGAACCCTTTCACACTGAAACCTCCGATATCTTGCTCACAATAAGTAGTGTGAGGTGCTACAGATTGAATGCCGCTTACATTGACCCTTACATTTGTATTTTCAAATACATGTTAAATTGGATTAGAAACAAAAGGTGACACTGCGTGCTCATTTGCATGGCATGTCCCAGTATCCCTTGCTGCAGTGGAAGCACTGAATGCTAAGTGATAACAGGGACAGGCAGGGTTGCAGATCAGTCTGCGACATGTGAATGTGCTCACAAGTGATATTTTTATTTGCTGTGGAGGATTTGTGTTACTTTTTTACCCCCCATAACTTATATAATGTGTAGTTGAAACCTACCCCAGCGTCACATTGCAGAGCCTGTATAACTGATGAGACCCAAAAGGTCGAAATAGCTGTCAGTGAGTGTCTGCTTTAAAAGCTGTAATGCGGCAGACATACGTTTGATAAGGTTCCGTTAAAATGGGTTTGAAGGAAAAGGTGACACTGTGCTCATTTGCATGTCATTTCCCAGAATCCCTGGCTGCGGTGAAAGTATTGTATGCTAAAGGATAATGGGGAAAAGCAGGGTTGCAGACCTGTCTGGGACGTGAATGTGCTCACGAGTGTGATTTTTTTTTATTTTCAAACACGATTAAATGTAGTGCACCCAACACAGTTGATTAGCTCCTAACGCAGAGCATTTTTACTCCCACAAGCCAGGCCTTTTTGAAGCAAGACTTCAGAAGTAGCATAATGAGTTGGATGTGTTTTTATACTGCATATTGCTAGACAGACGGCACATTAAGAGAACCTCGGCACATTGTATATGCAAAAAGACTTCCTAACAACCTTTATGACTGGTAACTCTTGTACATGTTCAGAGGCGTCAAAGACTTTTCCAACACTTTGACGTACAGTATCTGGTGTAACAATAAGAACCAGGGTATTATTTTTTAATAAGTTGGGCCTGTGGAACCTTGTTAGTTTTCATGCAGAAAGGCTGATATTAATAAAATATTACTCCGGCTACAGTGAATTTTACATCAAAAACAGTGATTAAATAAACAATCCTAGACAAAGATTGTTATTGCCAGGAGCTCATGCAGAACAGATCTGAGCATTTTAAGCAAGAAGACAACGGAAGTTATATCCAAAGAACGATGTTGCAGTTTACGCTGTTTAGTGGAATCTGTCTACACGAGGCGTAGCCAACTCCAGTCCTCAAGAGCTACCAACAGATCAGGTTTTCAGAGTATCCCTGCTTCAGCACAGGTGGCTCAATTACTGTCCCTCATTATCTCATTATTTGCCTGAGCAACAACCCCCATCTACAATCAAAAATTAATGTGGATTGGTATGGGATACTCCCTGAATAATTTGTGAATCATTTTTTATTCTGTTCTAACTTTTTTGAGCCCCAGAATCCTATCTGGACTTTTTGCATTATATACATAAGCAAGATAAACTGAACCTGAAATAGATAATAAAATAGTCATTAAAATACATTACGGTAAATATTAACCCATTAGTAGCCCACGGGTCATCTAGTCACGGGAGAAGATGGGCGAAACTGTCAAAATCCGTTCGGCGAATTGTTCCAGTTTCAATCCAGCGTGGATTGATCAGAAACCGCCATTGGCTACAATCCGGTGGTGGATTTAACCAATCCGCAGATTCCGCAATGCGCTGGTGTATTTTAAGAAACAATCCGCAGAATCCGCGGATTCTTAAAATCCATCGGCGGATTGCGTAATCCGTGGGTCGCAACGATAGAAAAAAATGAATATCCGGAAAAAGCAAATTGCACTTTTTGAGATTGATCCGCGGAAATCCGCTGACCAGAGGAACCAACCGATCCGCGGCAAATCCAAATTCGCAAAAAAAAAAAAATGTGCCAATGTCTAGTTATTGGTTTGCAGGACTAGATGACTACAAAGGGGTTAATATAAACCTAAAACTACACTACATACCCCCTTGCCCACTTTAGTGGCTTGTAAAGCATTGCTATGCAAGTGGCCTAACCACCTTCCCTGGTGCAACTACCCCCACCCCCTAACAAAACCAACCCCTTCCTCCCCCCCTCTAGACAAGTGACTAAGATCCCTATTACCTGAATGTGGCTATACTGGACCCAGGGTCACGTATAGGGTGTGAATAGACCCAGATAGCTTAACTCATGTCTTCCCTCTTCCAAAGCATAACAAGTCCTTATTGTCTTTCTTAACTTTATTGTAGAAGTGGAAAACAAAGGATACTTGCAGGTGTAGTGTGAGTAGAGAGCGCTTCTCTGTCTGAATGCTTGTATGAGGTTAGACTAAAGTAAAACAGAAAGGCCTTGCCGGGGTAGTTAGCAGGCAGATACTGTACTCGCTGTGTCCTGGGTGGAAAAGGAAGTGAGGAGCAAGGGTCACACTACAAGTGAGATGGGACTAACTAACTGTCAGCAAGACAGGGGGGAGGGCAGAATAGCCCATTCTCAGTTTAGGAGAATAGGAGGTTGCTAGGGCAACCGACACTAACTAGGGCTGTGTAAACAACATATGTATCGATAATGTTGCCTTTCATATGCAGCCAGCTGCTGGGATAGGGGAAATTACAGGCAGCCAAACTAGGGAGACATGAATCCTATGAGCTGCAAAGGGAGACAGAAAATGTGAAATCCTGTTCCAGGATAGTGGCTAATAGTGGTTTGGGGCATTAAGCATTAAAAAAAATACATATTTAAAGAAAAATTATAATAACATTAAAAAAAAAAATTGGCACATTAAATCAGGGGTACGCAAACCAGGGGGCACGGGGGTTACCGAGGCCCCGCCCGCTTCCCGGAGGCATTTAAATTACATGCCGGAGAAGCAGTGAAGGCCTCTGTAACTCTCTCTTACCTTGGTTCAGACGTCGCCATGGCAACGCGGCGTCAAATGCCGCCGCGGGGTCATGTGATGTCGTGTTGCCATGACAACGTGACGTCATGACGCCAGAGCGTCCGACCCATGGTAAGGAGGGGGAGGGGGCGCAAGGAGAGGAGGACAGCCGACAGACGGAGCGCAGGGGAAAAATATTGTGCTCCCCTAAATTAAACCATTGATTGTCACTGTGGATGAAATGATTATTATTTTTATTTTTATTGGCCATCGGGCATGGATGTGCTTGTTTTGTTGTTTTTTTTTTAGGGTTGGGCATTGGATGTTGCAGTGTGTGCCCCTGCCGATGAAGAGGGTGACGTCCTTCATCCCGGAAGGGGTGAATAAACTTTTTAATTTTTTTTTTTAGGGTGTTCATTGATTGACAATGTGGGTATTTAGGCTCCCGTTGAAGGCTTAGTGCCAATCAATGGGTTTAATGGCCTAGTATTTCTGATGTTATTATTTACTAGCTGAGAGACCCGGCGTTGCCCGGGATGTAATGTTCCTGTTCCTGCTCCTCTCTCCTCTCTCCTCCCCCCTCTCTCTCTTCCCCTGTCTCCCCCCTCTCAGTTTGTTCCCCGTTGATATCAATCCAGTCAGTGTGTGCGTGCGTGCGTCAGTCAGTGTGTGCGTGCGCGCGTCAGTCAGTGTGCGTGCACGTGTCAGTCAGTGTGCGTGCGTGCGTCAGTCAGTGTGCGTGCGTCAGTCAGCGTGCGCGCGTCAGTCAGCGTGCGCACGTCAGTCAGCGTGTGCGCGCCAGTCAGTGTGTGTGCGCGCGCGTCAGTCAGTGTGTGCGTGCGCATGCGGCAGTCAGTGTGTGTGTGTGCGCGCGTGCCAGTCAGTGTATGTGTGCGCGCGCGCCAGTCAGTGTGTGTGTGTGTGTGCGCGCGCGCCAGTCAGTGTGTGTGTGTGTGTGTGCGTGCGTGTGCGTCAGTCAGTCAGTGTGTGTGTGTGCGTCAGTATGTGTGTCTCAGGCGCTCTGTGTGTGTGCGCGTTAGTCAGGGTGTGTGCGTCAGTCAAGGGGTGTGTGCGTGTGCGTGGCAGGCAGTCGGTGTGTGTGTGTGTGTGCACGTCAGTCACTCTGTGTGTGTGTGCGTCAGTAAGGGGTTGTGTGTGTGCGCGTGGCAGTCAGTCAGTGCTTGTGTGTGCGTCAGTCAGTGTGTGTGTGTGTGTCAGTCAGTATGTGTGTCTCAGGCACTCTGTGTGTGTGCGCGTTAGTCAGGGTGTGTGTGCGTGCATCAGTCAGTGTGTGCGTGTGTCAGTCAGTGTGTGTGTGTGTCAGTCAGAGTGTGTGTGTGTCAGTTAATGTGTGTGTGTCAGTCAGTGTGTGTGTGTCAGTCAGTATGTGTGTGTCAGTGTGTGTGTGTGTGTGTATGTGTGTGTGTCAGTCAGTCAGTGTGTGTGTGTGTGTATGTTTGTGTGTCGTTCAGTCAATGTGGTGTTGTGTGTTTCAAGAACAAGGCAGTTCGTGTGTCAGTCGTTTGTTATTGTTGTTGGTGGCCCCTCCCCCTCTGCTTTTTCCCTCTGGCCCTGCTGCGAAGGGGGTGGGTGGTGATGATACCCGCTCGCTCACTCCTGCTTCCTCTTTCCCGTGCCGTCGGTGGAATATTGTTGGTACCCTGCTGTTCGCCCCTCCGTCCGGCCCGTGAGGGGGAAAAATAGTGGTGGTTCCTCTTGCGCCCCCGGCCGCGGGGGTGGGGGTTTGTGGGGTTGTACCTGCTTGCGCCACACCCGGTGCTACCCGGCTCGCCCGCTGGGGGGAGGGGCCCACGGAGAAGAGCCAAGTGGCAGGTGCTGGCTGGTTGTTGAAGTCGGGAGGCGGCTGTTGTGAGGGTGAGGGGGAGGAGTGCTTGCCGGCGGCGCCGAGGAGCGAGCGTCGCTGCCTGCGGGTAGTGGCGCCGGGTGGCTGGGTTGCGGTGAGGGGAGTGAGGGGGGGCGGGGGGTTTGGGTGAGGAGGGCCACCAGGGTGTGTGTGAGACACTGTTAGAGCACACCGGCCAGTGAGAGGTGTGCGGGGGCGGGCGGGCCAAGGGAGCCATCTCATTGGCCTGAGGCGGAGTTAACAGGCCAAAGGTCCAATGTGAATTGCCCAGACACGGACATACAATTGTTTACAAAAAATATGATATGATTGTCAACGAAGAGCCGACGCTTGTGAGGTGTGGTGTGAGCGGAGGGGGTAGGTTTGTGCGCTATTTGGGGTGTGGTGCGTTGTACTGAAAAGGGAGGTGGGGTCCTAAACGGGCAATGGGTTATTGTGGAGTGTGGTGTGTGTCCCCACCCGTTGAAGGTGAGTTTGTTTCCAGTGGAGAGGGTATTGTGGGGGGTTTGCCGTCCGTGAGGGGTGTGTTGAGGTTGTCCTTTGTAGGGGAGGTGTGTTGAATATGCGTCAGACGTACGTTGTGCGGTGGTTGTTTAGTGAGGATTTGGGTAGAGGGAGGGTTGAAGTGTTGTACGTCTGTTTGTGTGTGATCAGCACAGGGGTTTGTGTGTGTGAGTGTTGTGTAGAGTGAGTGATGTCGGGTGACTTGTAGTGTGGTTGTGTGGTGGGGGTGGGAGTTGGTGGTATGGTGGGTGTGTGAATGGTAGGTGTGTGTTGGGTGTGGTGAGATGTTGGGTGGGGTGCTGGTGGGTGTGAGTGTGGGTGGGTATGTGGTGTGAGTGTTTGGGATGTGGGTGGATTGAGTGGTTGTGGGTTCTGTGGTGGGGGGTTGTTGATGGTGTGTGTGGGTGTGTGGGGTGTGGTTGTGAGGGCATGGTGTTTGCTGAGGGTGGTGAGGGTGTGTTCATGTGTAGGGGTGTGGGTGAGGGCTGGGTTTGAGGTGGTGGGAAGTGTCTGGTTGTGTTTATGGTGGTGTGCTGTGTTGGTGGGTGGCTGTTGTGTGAGGTGTTGTTTTTGTGTGAGAGGTTGTGGTTGTGTGAGTGTGTGTTGATGTTGTGTTCTGTGTGTCGTGTGGTGCTAGTGTGTGTGTGATGTTTTAGTGTTGTTCTGTGTGTTTTGAGGTATTGTTGTGGGGTTGTTTGTTAGTGAGTTGTTTTTGTGTGGTGTTGCTGACTTGTTTTGTCAAGAAAGGAATCCCAGTACGTGCTCCACTTTTGCTTTGTGTTCCGTAATTATTTTTGTTATGTTTTCAACGTAAGAGCTGCTAGTGAACTGTGGGAGCATGTGTGTCCCAGCGGAGGGGGTGTTATTGGGTGCACACGTTTGTGTTTTGGTGTGGAGTTGAGCGGCAGGGCAGGGGTGGACCTACACCTGTGTATTCTTGCATTGGTTGGTTGGTAGTGTGTTATGCAGCAAGGTGAAGGTTGAGTGGTGTGGTGGTTGTTTAACATGTCGGGGGGTGTGTGTTGAGGGTTGAGTATGGGAAGTGTGTTATTATGCCGCAGTCTTGTGGCGGTGGGCAGGTAGGGTGTGTTGAAGTGTGTTGTGTGCGTATCCACAGTGTGTTTGGGGGGCGTTGGCAGAGAGTCAGGTTCAACCATCCGTCTGGGGCAGTGCAGTGGGGCGGTGAGGGGAGGCCGTGTGAACGGGAATTGCGGTGTGTGGCGTGCGGGAGGGCGTCTTGAGTGTGGGCGGAGGGCGTGCGTCAGGCGTGTGTGAGGGGTGCGGCATTTCGTGGTTCTAATGCAGATTTCCGATAGGTGGGAGGCGGTGCTGGCATGTGGGGAGGGCGTGCGCATTGGGTGCTGAAACGTGTGGAGAGGGCGTGCGTGGAGGGCGTTCAGCGTTGTTGGGAGGGCGGGGCGTGAGGCTTGCGGCATGTTGGATGGCGTGCGTGAGGGCGCTGCGGGCGTTCAGGAGCGTGGCGTTTGCGTTCGGGAGGGCTGCGGGAGGGCTTGCGGCATGCGGGAGGGCATGTCAGGTGCCGGGAGGGTATGCAGGAGGCTGGCGGCGTGTGCTGAGGGCGTGCTGCATGGCTGAGGGCGTGCGGTTGGCTGTGGGTGTGTTGGCTGAGTTGTTGTTTTGTAAGTGACGCTGTGAGCAGACATGTGGCAGGACTTGTTGAATGGAATCAGTGCTACTTGTATTGTGAAGCAGTGCTGTGCAGTAAGGTGAAGTGAGTTGTGGCCCTGGAGGGGGGTTGTTGCGGCCTCGGAAGTGGTTGTTTGTGTTTGCGGGCTAGGGGTGGGTTTGTGGGGTTACGGGTAGGGTTTTTTGGGGGGGTGCGGGCTAACGGGAGGGGTTGCGGCCTACGGGGTTTTCGAATGATGTGGGAGGGGGGGGGGGGGGGGGCTTTGTTGCGGCTACGGGAGTTGTTTCGGCTGACGGGAGTGCTTTGCGCGCCTAGCGGAGGTGTTTCGGCTGACGGGAGGGGTTGCGGCCTACGGGAGGTGTTTCGGCTGACGAGGAGGTGTTGCGGCCTACGGGAGGTTGTTTCTGCTGACGAGGTGTTGTGGGGGGGGGGGGGGGTTGCGAGCTCCGGTGTCTCCGGTGGGGTGTTTCGTCTGACGGGAGGGGTTGGGGGGGGGGAGTTTGCGGGCTCCGGTGCCTCCGGTGGGTTGTTTCGTCTGCCGGGAGGGGTTGTGGAGGGTGGTTTTGCGGGCTCCAGCGGTGTGCGCTCCTGATGGGTGAGGTTGGGGAGTGTTGCAGGCGAGGTGTTGTGTGTGAGACAACTAACTTATCAATAATGGCGCTCTAAATATACCAATGTGTACAAAATCTGGCGTGAAAAAATTAGGCGTGAAAAAATTAACTAACAGTGATACTTAAACTTATATAAAAAAATTAAACAGTAGTGATACTTATACAAACACAGTTAATGAATGCCGCTGTAACCCAGTGTAGGATTGCTCTCTCAATCCTCGTGGTAGACGGAAAGGTGTAGATCATCAGGAAGCGCAAACATGTGAAAAACAGAAAGATATTCTGATGGTGCAGTATTGTAAAAACAACAATGTGAAGGATAAGGTATCAGGTCTATATGTAGAATACTCACAAACGTGAGATGTGTAGTTGACACGTAAAGGTATCTTTAGGTGATGCTCTGCCAGCAATGTGGTCAGGATACAAATCATCACCATAGAAGTGTACACTCCAGTGGACCTTAGTATAAAATAGCGTTCCCGGGAGGGTGTGTGCTCCTGATGGGTGAGGTTGGGGAGTGTTGCAGGCGTGGTGTTGTGTGTGGCTGCGGTAGCGTACGGGAGGTGTTTTGGCTGACGGGATGGGTTTGGCTGAGGGAGGTGTTTTGGGGGGGGGGGGGGGGGGGTTGCGGGCTCTGGTGTCGTCTCCGGTGGGGTGTTTCGTCTGCCGGGAGGGGTTGTGGAGGGTGGTTTTGCGGGCTCCGGTGGGGTGTGCGCTCCTGATGGGTGAGGTTGGGGAGTGTTGCAGGCGTGGTGTTGTGTGTGTGTGTGAAGTGTTGTAAATGGCAAGAGTCTGTACCTGATTCCGCAGTTCTTTTGGTGGTAGCAGCCGGTGAGGGTTTTGTGCGTTGAGAGGTGAATGCTGTGAAGCGTCGTCTCCCAGAGCAGTGAGAGTTAGGTGCTGTGAAGCGTTCCCAAAGCTCAGTGAGGGCTGGGAGAGTGAGGCAGTGGTGTAGGTGTGTTGGCCACAGGCCAATGAGAGGTGTGCGGGGGCGGGTGGGCCAAGGGAGCAATCTCATTGGCCTGAGGCGGAGTGACAGTGACGGGCCCAAGGTCCAATGTGATTGCCCCTAGAGACGGACATACAATAGTTTCAAAAATATAGATATAGATTGGCATGCATATTTTGTTTAATGTTTCTTTTTATGCTTTTCAATGGGTAAAAGTTATATTAGGCACTGTTGCCTAATACTATTGCCCATTACTGTGGGGGTTAGGTGGTTCTTTATTTTAATGTTAACCCCTTTAGTGCCTGTGTTATACCTTGGTACCCACAGGAATCAAGCAGGTCAATGTTATTTCTATCATAGGCTTCTGTAATAATAGTTATTACAGACGCGTGTGATAGAAATATGATCGCGATGTGGGGTCACTAACGCATTATTAACAGCTGCGTTAATTCCAGCATCGCAATTGTGAACGAATATCGCACGTGCTAAAATTATTACTGCAATTTTCATGAATACCAATATAAAATTTCAGTAATAGCGCTCGTAATTTATTTTTCTTTTAGCGGGTTGCGATATTTACTCCACGTTAACTGAGTTTGATGTATCTGGCCCATAGAGGGAGACCTGGGAACGCACCTGGGAAATAAGAGTATTTGAATATTTAAAATAGCTATTTTGCATATGTAAAGTAGATCATTTCCCAGGTATATATTTATTTGGTTTATAGGTGAGTGTTTTTTGGGGAGGTTTACAAGTCAATGGGGTTCTTTACTACAGAGGATGTTAAAAGTAACTATTGGCCCCACGTTTGGCTATTTTCATTTTTTTTATCAAATATACCACAGTTTACAAAATCTTGTACAGTGAGAAAGTATTTCTCCAATTTAAAGAGGTGTAGTTGCAGGGGACAGCCTCCTAACCGAGGGGGATGTGCAACAATATAGAAATAACACTCAACTTCAAATGCAGTGAATGTATAGCAATATAGCAATAGCTTCTCAGCGTTTTGGCTAAGATCAAGTGTAGGGTCTGTCCTGTGAAGGATGGACCTACCGGGATACACTTGATCCTCTGGTCATGGCTGAGAAGGCGGATACAAAGTAGCCCGGGCATTTTTATTCTGGTCGCACCCCAAATCTAGTCAACCTGGTGGGGTCCATTCATCTGCACCTTCGGGTTGTGGTGGTTGAGGCGAAGCAACCTTCACTAGATCACTTGGCACCTACACAGATAGATTTTGCACGACTCTTATGTTTTCTGCACCGGCCCCTCCCCTGGAATTTTGGCTGGGAGGTAGCTCATATTTTTGTACCGTCCTGGCCTTCTGGCCTTCTGGCCTTCTGGCCTGCTGGCCAGGGTGCACTCATGCACATTTTTGTTGTTGTTTCGTTTGGAGCACTTCAGCATTGCATCAGACAACGCACTGGAGCACTTGCACCATGAATTTGTTTTGTTTTGGTGTTGGGTTAACAGTCACCTATCTTTTTTCGGAGAGAGAAAGACTGAGTGCTGGTCGGTGGTCACCCCTCCTTCAGGACAAGACTGCAGTGGGCTAGTAGACCTTTGGGCTGGAAAACCTCAAGACTTGGATCCTCCTGACAGGCCTTCTGGCCGAGGAGGGAACAAGAAGGACGTCGGAATCTTCGGATGAAGACGTCAAGTGTAACATCGGGACTCTTTCTGGCCTTTGGTGGAAGAGGACTGATCATGTCATTGACTGGCCTGATCTCCGGGATAAGACAGTCAGAAGCGGAGCGCACGTGGTACCCTTTGTGAACCATAAGCATGTTTTTTAGGGTGAATACTTTCACCGCCCGGCCTACAAAAAAACATGTAGTATGTGTTGATAGGGGCCGTTTTATTTTGGCTGCACAACTGTGGTGAAAAATTAGTGCAAAGCCCTGCACCAGAGGTATCAAAGAATAATCTCATTGAAAGCAATCACAAGCTATTATTTATTTGAAAAATCTGGTTTGGATTATTAATTGTTGGATCAATATTGGCACCCGTAAAACATTGATAAATAACCCCACTTATGTAAAGAGTTTGTGCTACGATTCGGATTGGTTTCCTACCAGGCCTTTTATTTTGGGAGGGCTTGCCAGCTGGTTGATATGAACACATGCTGCAAGTTTGATAGAAGAAGCAAGATTTAGATTGTGTGTGCTGCAGCATGAACATGCAAGAGTTACAGCTAATCTTCCCCCAGCCTCCACGGGAAACACCACCAGAATATAATTCAGATCAGACCATTCGTTTACAAGGCTCCCTTCGGAGATGCCAAATTACGATTCCGAGTAGCGTGTTTGGAAAGACGACATCTGCCGCAGACAGAGGGTGGACTCATTTATTATAATTTATGGAATTATTTATTGGGTTTATGACTATGGAAAACACTCAATGTGTATGTAGCCTGAACACAGGAACAAGATGACTCCATTTTAATGTCAAGTTTAGTAGAAATGGGCGACTTTTCTTGGGTGGGGGGGGAAGGGCAAATTTGGATCTGCAGCGGATCGGCCAGTTCCTACCGGTCCACGGATTTCAGCGGATCGATCTCAAAAAGGGTGATTTGTGCTTCGCTGATGTTAGTTATTATTATTACCAGTGCACTCCGGATTCCGCAACCCGTGGACCGATTTGTAGAATCCAATCGGCGGATTCAGCGATCCATTCGCGGATTCTTACGAACGTACCAACGAACTGCTGAAACGGCAGGACTGGATTCTACAAACCCGTCCACGGGTTTTATCCAATGGCGGTTTCTGATTAATCCGCGAGGATATTACACCGCAAAACGGATTTTGGGGGCCAACATCAGCGAAAGTCCGGGAAACAGATGTGGGCGGATCCGCCCATCCCTAAAGTTTAGGTATCGCTGTACATAGGGTGCAATCAATGGAATGGTCAGGGGGGCAGAATACCAGGACCCTAAATAAAGACGGGCACTTTCACTCGGGTTTTGATTCCAAAGAATGTCTGTGTTTTACATTTTGGATGTGGTTTCGGTTCTAATATATTTTTTCGGGTTTTGGTTCTTCAACTTACCCAAACTCAATTTGTTTCAATTGCTAATGGGAACAGAGTAAATACCATGCATTAAGAGTTTTAGTGTGCAATTATTGTATGTGCATTTGACAAAATATAGATTGCTATAGTCATTAGTTCTTTACATACTATTGGTAATGCCTCCAGGTACTGGGGACGGAATGCAGGAGACCAACGCGTGAACCTGATAATGAAAACGCATCTTTCAGGCAAAATTACTCTGCTGTTGGATGTGATGTTCAACTTGTGAGTGGATAGCAAGCTAGAGGAATCTAATTTTCTAACCCATAATCATCCATGCAATTTGCCCAGGTAATCATAACTGCAAGAAGCTGGGGAATAAACTGACATTGCTCAGGTGACATTTTTTTTAACGAATGCATAAAAAAATAGAAATATATAAAAAAAAAAAAACACACCGACAGCTGTATTATGATAGAGACTCAGGGGGCGATTAACTAAGCAGTGATAAAATCCGGCCTGTTGCATCCGATTCTGATTTTTGTCATCGTGCTTAAAGAAATGAAGGCAAACCCGGGATTCGCTAAGAAGTGACCTGTTTCCCCCCCCCCCCCCTTGTCGTGCTATAAGTTCTGCAGCACCATAGCTGCGTCTCCATGCACGGCTCTTACATGCGATCGTACAGTATAAATATACATTTTAATAATAGTGTGCATGTGCAGGGGGTCTCCTGAGCTGAACCGCATTTGTTTCAGCCTCCGGGACCACCTACTTCCTGAGATACGGGTCCCGTTATGGGGTGCCGGTATCCCCTGTGCTTTTAAATCGCCTGCGTCACAGGACCGGGGGATTTAAATCCTGCAGGAGGATACCGGCACCCCATAACGGGGCCTGTATCTCATGAAGTAGGCGGTCCCCGAGGCTGAAACCAATATGGTTCAGCTCAGGAGACACTAGTACACTAGTATCAAAACAGGCATAACAATAAAAAAAAGCGGCTAGCTATCCGCTAAGGCAATTGGTTAATTGGCAATTGCCCTCCAATAAACATTGCAATATGTACTACGTCTGGGCCCTCAACAACGCCTATACCCCCTAACATACATAAAAGGTTTTTTATTTTTATTTACGCATAGGAATGATACTAGAGGCTGGCGGGGGCCCTCGGGTGGTCCCAGCGGGTGTCCGAGGGTCATAGGGGTCCCATAGGAGGCCCCGGGTGGTTCCTGTGTGTGCCTGGGGGTCTTCGGGTGTCCCCATGGGTGTTTGAGGGTCCTCGGGTGGTACCCGCGGGTGTCTGGGGGTCCTCTAGGGGTCCCCGCTGGCCTGCAGTACCAATTCTGTGCCCAAAAAAATCTCAACATCCAATACTTTTAAATAAATACACTCCTCTCCCTCCCCCATAACAGATACAGTACAGTAATGAGCAAAATTACTAATATCCAGATATGGATAATAGTGTATTTGCCCATTTCAAATAAAACATTCATCAGCAGAAATAAAGTAAATAAAACTTGCACTCTCCTCTGCCAGGCTGCCACGATGAAGGCCGTCCTGATCCTTCTCATCGTCCATGTCTTCCGTTGCCACAAACAGTACAGTATAATCAAAAATACAATCTAATATCCCCTCTTGTATTAATCCTGTGCTGAAAAAAAACATGGCTCAATCTCTTTTGCGCCAGCCTTTAGCTGGTGAAAATAAATGGTGAGCTTTTAAAGTACGATTCACTTATCACTGCTTTGTGAATCATGCAGACTGGCAAAAAACGGTGCGTTTGCCTTTTTTTGCCTGATCGGACGACTTTTTTATCACAGACTTTTTTTTGGTGAAAAAAAGCCTTGTAAGGATGATACTGGACTGTTATCACTGCTTTGTGAACCACGCAGCAGGCAGGATCGCACTTAAAGGGCATCTATCTCACAGTTATTACTGCTTAGTGCATAGCCCCCTCAGTTTGGTTCAGTGATCACCCGTTGCCCATAGTATTTCCTGCTCAAATACAATGGTCACATTGAGCCCTAAACCGGTCACAAAGGTCTTCTGAAAAGTTGGGGAAGGAGAAGTTTGAAGCATAAGAAATTCAGCTTGCTCCAAGTTCCCCCAAGAAGACAGTAAATACTGATTAGTATATCCACTAGTCAAACACTGCTTTACCTGCTTACACACTAAACCTGATCTAATCTCTAAAATATTGCACAGTGCTTAAACTGAAGCCTTCTGATCCTGGGGGGAAAGAAAGCATGAGACAGTTCCGATGGCATAGTAAATCTTTAATAACAGATATAATAAAATCTAGAGAGCTTAAACACTCACACGTGTACAGTACATCTTGCTTAGTGCATATCAAGTGCTAAAGTGGATGCTGTTAGTCACCCCTTCCCCATCCTCCGATGATAAGCCAATGTGAGCTGAACCTTGAGGATCCTACTCGCAGCATCCCAGATGGTAGGGGTCCCGAGAGCAGTGTCGCACTAGGTAACATCAGTGGGGACAACTCTGACTGATCTGTTGCTGTGTTGACCCAACACGTTTCATGGGTACTGTCCCACTTCCTCATATAAATATTGTAGCCATGCCATCTGTGGCTACTAGTCTGCTTCCCTCCTGGCAGTAAACCCTGGTACAATCAGGCTGCCAGTAGTTGATATGGGTGTTTCCCCCTCCGAGGTACTGCACTTGAGTCACATCAGGCCTGGCCTGACCAATCACGAGCCAGACCTGGGACCCTCCTCCTGGCTGTAATTAAGGGCAGTGCAGCTCCCAATTCAGTAGGGCCTCTACCCACTTGAGAGGGGCAGGTCGCACAGCCAAGAGCCTGACTATTGGGCCTTCTCTGGTCCTCTTCCTTTCGGGGGTGAGTGAGTGTGTACCATACCTCTGCTAGTGGGACAGGTAAGAGCTGGGACTGCTGCGGGTGCCCTTGGCCTGTAGTGAAGGTCCAGGGACCATCCTTCAGTGGTAGCTGAGAGAGACTGCATTAGGCAGAAACCTGCCGTGTAACTGTGCGGTACAGTGAAGACAATAAACCGTTCCTGTTGTTATACCTCCTGCCTGGTGTGTGACCTTACTGGGGGGAGAGGTAATAGTTCTACCGTGGGAGATCACCTTCAGTTCCCTAGAGCCTACGGCAGATGGAGGCGCTGCACTGCAATTGAATACGTAGCGTATAAACCCCAGAAGCCTAGTCCTGTGTCCCCACTACCACCGGCAGACAACCCAGCCCTCCTCCTACCAGAAGGTATATGCACCATACACCGTATTAATTACCAAATCTCCCACCGGGTGGGGGAAACACCGTTACAATATATATGTATGTGTGTGTGCGTATAGGTCCTATCAGACCGGTTCCTCTGCGCTTTGCCATGATATGCAGTGTAAAGAATTCCTGCCCTCATTGGAGCTTATTCTGGCTGCAATATTCCAAGTGTACACCAGGCTGGAGACACAAGAAAAAACTACAACTCCCAGAAACATTGCAACTTAGGCCTCTCCTACTTCCGGGTTGAGCCCTATTTAAAGTTCAGGAAGTTGCTCTCTCTCTGAGTTGCAACTCTGCTCGTAACTTTAGTGCATGACCTGCATCTGTCTTCTGCCCACGTAAGTATATTGTTTGCTCCTCTGTGTATGACCTTGGATCTGTTCTGGACTTTGCCTTGCCTGAACCCATGAAAGTTATATTGCCTGCTTACCAGTGAATTGCCATGGACTGTGGTGTAATCGTTGAATTATAGACAGATACAGAAGAAGAAGATATCTGGGTAGGTTTAAAGGACATGCCCCCAAAATAATGCTGCTAAGACTAAAACAACCTACTCAGGTTTCTAGAATGGTGGAAGATTATTTCAATGAAAGCAGAGAAGTTGACATCAGGACCAGCATGTTTATAAACTTGGAGGAAAAGAGAACTGGCTGGCTAAGGTTTACTGTACACCTTGCAGTGTGTACGCTGAAAGAGTATTTAGCTCCACTGCCAACCTCGTAACCATAAGTTAATGTTGCAGGAGGCTATTGCCAAAAAAATGTTGACAAGCCGGCAATTCATCAAAATGAGCTACTGCATGCTTGATGAATACCAATACAATCAAACTGAGAAGGAACAGTTAGCAGTTATTTCCGGTGAGTTTGAGTTGTATTAGGGCCAGACATCAATGCTGACAGTAATGATGGTCATCAAGAAAAGGAAGACGAACCATAATCCTTGTTGCTGATTGGCACCAATATACAATCACTCCCAGAGGGCACGCACACATCACTTGATTTGAGGAGTTGGGATGTCAGTGACAGATATACACACCTGGTAGATGGTAAAATAAATAAATGTCTAGTTTTTGATTATTGGTCAAACAGGAAGCTTGAGTAGGTGGTGTGGTGGTGGTGGTTATCATGGTAATTTTGTCAGCTCCCAAACAAGCCGGGACTCTTACATCATAGCAGGCCGTAGATGTAACATCCACGTGGGTACAGTGCTGGACTTGTCCTGGATGTCAGTCTTAAATGTTTCATCTCATCTCTACCACAGTGGTTGGAGGGGCCCATGACATTATTTTCTTTTTTATTTCAAACGTTTTTATTGCTTTTTGTGGTATCACATCAAGACTTTGAAACAGGAAGAACAATGTACAAAAATTACATCCGAACAATAGCACTATCTTTTTTGATATTTAAATATATATTTTGGACATAATGTCTTAAGATATTTCAATAAAGCCAACATAAACTCCATCTTAACTTTAGCACATTTAAATACTTCTGGGCCTCCAATCGGGAGACAGCTACCTTCAAAGTCTTTGAGTGCTTTATTACTTGAAAGGGATGAAAAAAGAATAGAGGAGGGGGGCGAGAGGAAAGGGTAAGAAGGGAGGAGGGGAAGGGAGACAAGGGAAAGAGTTCCTCTCATTTATCTCCCCAGCATCGGTTTTGGTATTAGGTTGTACCTTTGGTTGAGATAGATTCCTATGCTCTATTTTTCTAGTTCTCAGGCCATGTGTCCCATACCTTATAATACTGTTCTGTTTTCTGGCATGACATTATTTTCATTTTATCCTAGGAACTTGGGACATACCAGCTATGCTACTGCTGTCTGATCTGCCACCAGTGCTATCACCATCACAATTGGCACCCACTAGCGTTGGCCACTACCACCATCATTATCTGTGCCAGTTGCCCACTCGCCTATGGCATCATTTCCTTAGAGTTTTTTTCACAATTTTCTGGAGGCCCAAACAAGCTAACAATCCCCAGCGTTTCCAGCCACAGACGTAACATCCATGTGGGTGAAGTGCTTGGCTGGTCCTGAACATATGTCCTATCAGTTTCATCTGTGACACCAAGGTAGGATTGAGGGCCCAAGGACTTAAATTATTTAAAAAAATTCCCTTGTGAAAAACGCATACACGTACAGTAGTTGGTGACGGCTGTCAAAGCAGGGGGGGGGGGGGGGGGGGAGTTGGGGGAAGGCTAGAGAATACAATGTTACTCATGTCCCCCTTTCTAACATAACATTATTTATTTGATTGAATGGTCATAGTTGTCTTCATCTCCAACTAGTAGTCTTGTCCTGCCTGTCATATACTCCATCATCAGACAGCACAACATAACATACCGTACTTTGTTTAAAGAGGCAATCTAAGCGGCACTTAAAAAAAAACAAAAAAAACCCACACTTTTTGTTTTGAAGCTGCAGACCAAGCAATGTGTGTGTGTTAAAAAAAAAAAACTGTACTGTACTTTAAGAAAATACTTGTAGCATTTTTAAAAAATGAATGACATTTTTAATGTATTATAATGTAACAAGCATTTTTTGGTTTCTATAGCAACCATTTACAACGTCACATCCCCTTCCTCTTCTGAAACAGGCTCTGGCCCTTTTTGAGCCCTGCCCTCTCTCTAGCAGTGCCCCAATTGTATCTAGTGACTGCCTGGTCACATGATCTTCCCCACAGAACTTTGCATCTTTGGTTCTCTCCTGCTGCACTGACAGACATTTAGTGAACCCCCTGAGCAGAATCTTCGCCAATCGATCACAGGAGAACGGATCAAACAACAAAGCCCTGCCAACAGGTCAGGTTTTCAGGATATCCCTGATTCAGCACAGGTGGCTCAATCAGAGGCTCCCGTCTTCATGCCACCGGTGCTGAAGCAGGGAAATCCTAAAAACCTGGCCTGTTGGGGTGGGGGGTGGGGCGGGGAAGGGAAGGGCTTGAGGACAGGAGTTGAGCCCCCCTGCTTGAACACATGATTAAATTTGGTCGATGGGCAGCTCCAGGTAGCTTCGTTTGAACCTTCCCTGGAGGTGCATTGGAGATAGACATTCTGTAAATGGTATCTCGGGCGACGTGCGGAAATGCTGGCGTGTTTTATTGGACCTGTAAGGGCTCCGTGTTCTTTGCACGCTTGAGATCCAGCAAAAAATAAATAAAAAAAAACAAGTATTTTGACTCACTTTACTTTTTGTTATTCTACAAATGTAAATAATTAAATGAATGCCAAAAAATAAATCTCTAAATCATTTCCTTTTTAGGCACTGGTGTTACAATAGAAATAGCAATATAATCACAATGGTTCTCACTGGAAAATGCACTGTACTGTGTGATCAGGCTACTCACAGCAGGTCTTTAGCTGCGTGACATTCTGCACCCCTCTGCACCCCTCTGCACCCCTCTGTACCCCTCTGCACCCCGCCTAGATCTGCAATGCGTTGCACTCGAATGATTTGCACGTGAATCACTAGAGATAAAGCAAGGTGTACATTTGGCTCTTTGGATCTGTATGCTATTTTCCTTTCTATTTCATGATCATTTAAATACAAAGTATCTTTCATCAGTGACTCAGATGCTACCAGTCGCTGGTTTTCTTTTAGCTGCAGGGATGCACGTTTAACCCTGTTCTTAATGGACATGCTATATACACAATTTTTTTTTGGGGGGGCGCGGTGGTTACAGAGGCCCCGTGCTCTTCAGCGCGAGACCTCTCTGACTTACTTACCTAAATTCTGCTGGCTTCGGGTGACACGTCACCATGGCAACACAGCGTCAAATAACGCCGCAGGGTCATGTAACGTGATGCCATGGCAACACGGCATCAAACGACGGTGGATTTAAGATAAGTGGCGGGCGCGACACGGGGGAAAGCAGGTAGGGGGGCGCTGCGCAGAAAGTTTGCCCACCCTTGATGTATGCAACACACTCACACTGACCTCTGTCAGGTTCTTCACCAGTATGCAAGGGACATGTGACTCATGATGGACGTACGATCAGCCAATAGCAAAGGCTGTGGAAAAGGTGGGACTAAGGAGAGAAGAGCCTTTAAGAGGGGCTGGCCGAGAACGTGAGGGGAGATCAGCACGAGCCTGAGAGATCTGAGGACTGATTGCAATTGGCCCAAGGTCGGTCAACATCCCGCTAAAGAGAGTGGGCGCTGACTGCAAGGAAGACAGCTAAACTTGCAAGGAGGCCCAGCAGATATCATCTGGGTGACAGCATCTCAGAGGAACGGGCACCGTCAGAGGGGACCCTCAACTGTGTCCATCTAAAGTGCTCTGCTACATTCATCCTTATTAATGAGCTCCAATGGTGTGCTAGCACCATCATACAGACTGCGAGGAAATGGATTTGGGCCGATTCGCCCGTCTCTATTAAGGGTCACAAGTTACCGGAGTATTTATCAATAACTACTTTATGAATATGGTTATCGTAAACATTGCTGTAGTCTGTCTCCCTTTTGACCAAACGCTATGTGTGGCAAATCACAGAGAACAAGAGGACTCGGGCCCCAACTTCTGCAACAGGTGTTAGTCTGAGACGAAAGAAGTAGGGGTTACACTTACAATGCATCTGATCTCAGACGTGCTATTAGAGAGGGTTGGGGTTCCTTACAATGTATCTGATCCCAGACACGCTATTAGAGAGGGTTGGGGTTTCTTACAATGCATCTGATCTTAGACGCGCTATTAGAGAGGGTTGGGGTTCCTTACAATGCATCTGGTCTCAGACGCACTCTTAGAGAGGGTTGGGGTTCCTTACAATGCAGCTGATCACAGACGCGCTATTAGAGAAGGTTGGGGTTCCTTACAATGCATCTGATCACAGATGTGCTATTAGAGAGGGTTGAGGTTACACTTGCAATGCATCTGATCTCAGACACACTATAATAGAGGGTTGGGGTTCCTTACAATGCATCTGATGTCAGACGCGCTATTAGAGAGGGTTGGGGTTCCTTACAATGCATCTGATCTCAGACGCGCTATTAGAGAGGGGTGGGGTTCCGCAGAATTTCACAATATCATTATAGGGTTCCTTAACCTTAAAATGGTTGGAAACAAATTCTCTATCCTTTTTTTAAATTGACAAAAACAAATTGAGCAGCTCTGTTCTAAGCGCAGAAATGAAGAAGGCTGCGGTAAAGGACCTAGGGTTACAAAAGGGCCGATCTCAATTTCTCAAGTATAGTGTATCACCTAAAAAGTTTGTTTATACCTGGGTGTAATCACATTTTGAGTCAAAAAGATGTCACCTGAGGCCAGAGGTTTCATCTGCCTTTTGTTAAGGGGTGACGGGAGAGTTGGATTTATTGTCGAAATCTTCCCTTTATTAAGCTGTCAGAATTTGCTTGGAGGTGTAGCATTGTGTGAAGTACTAAATTTGATTTAAAGGTCAGGGAAAAACTGTGGCACCTACAATCCGCCATCAAATTGTTTTTTTAACACTAAATAGAGTTTACAAGGAGAGAAAATTGGTACCGGTCAGCATAAGTCATTTAAATCCCTTCATCCTTCACTGTCTTCTTATGGTATCCAGGGAAGATAATAGACGTGGACAGACCGTAACATAAGTAATAAATGCATGAACTGGTTTTTTTTGTTGCACTAATTGGCATCAAAAAAGCAGTATAATAAGGGGAAAACAACACAAACAGAAGACTCAACGACATTTCCGTTCTTTCAGAAGTGCCAATTTGTACGCACTGTATGAAAGAAGAGTTTGAAAGGCCAACCACACCTGTAAAAATAGCCTGCTTTCTACGTTCCCTCAAGAACCAGTCCCCGTTAATTATTTCACTAACAATTCTAACGAGGCCCCTTCAGAAGATCATTTTTAGTTTTTGTAACTACAGGAGGTCCCCAGGCATGCGGCGGGTTCCATTCTAAGGACCCGCCGCAAGGCGAAAATCGCGGGAAAGCGGAACCGGCGATTTTTGTTATGTGCGCACGCGCAGACCGGCAATGCGCCATTCTACGCATGCGCAACATCGGCAAAAAAAAACCATTCTGCGCATGCGTGACCCGGGACCGGCCCGTTCTGCGCATGCGCGACCCCATACCGGCCCGTTCTGCGCATGCGCGGACATGTTGGCCCTCTTCTCGGTTCCGCGGATCGCCGAAAAGCGGGGCGCCGAGAAGCGGGGCCTTGCTGTATAGAACAAACTATTTTGTAACTCAACGTGCATTTTCATTTTTCTTAAATAGATATAGAATAGGATATAATAGAATAAATAGATCCATTTCAGATGACCATTGACCTAATTACATATTCTGCATTTCAATTGTATAGCATTTAAGTTCAGGGAGTTCAATGATATAGTGTGTGTGTGTGTGTGTGTGTGTGTGTGTGTGTGTGTGTAGGCAATATTTTTGGGGGGAACGAATTTGTATCTGTAGCGAATCAGCTGGTTCCTTTTGGTCTGCCGATTTCAGTGGATCAATCTTAAAAAAGGCAATTCGCGGTTTGCAGATGTATTATTACCAATAAACGCCGCGGATTCTGCGACCCGTGGACGGATTCGTAGAATTTAATCCGCGGATTCAGCGATCTGTTGGCGGATTGTTCAAAATGTGCCAACGGGTAACCGAATCTGCGGATCGGATTCTGCACATCCGTACGCGGGTTGTATCCAATGGCGGTTTTTGATAAATCCGCGCGGTTTGAAATCACCCAAATCTGTTTAAGGATTTTACACCGCGGAATGGATTTCGGTTGATTCACCCATCTCTATGTGTGTGCGTGTGTATATGTGTGTGCGTGTGTATGTATGGGTGCGTGTGTATGTGTACGTGCGTGCATATATATATAGGCAAGATCGCCTGTACAGGCAGATGTGGTGCAAGGTAGAAAGGGGGTCTCTGTAAGTCAGTAAGGGTCACAGCTGTTATCCAAAAAATTTAGCCTGACGTTTTGGTCCCAGGGGTATATATATATGTGTATATATATATATATTCAAGAAACAAAGTGCGCTAAAGAGGTGTATAAAAATAACACTGCAGATAGTGTAAATGTATTTAAGTATCCCATACCAGGAAGACATCCCCCCAGATTCCTATTGGCCTGCGTGACATTTAAACACCGCCATTATGATAGGCACACAGTTTCTAACTGCAGAGATACCGGCACCGTCTACGGAGCTAAGTATCTCTAGAAACAGGGGGGTCCCCTGAGCTGAAATAAACGCAGTTCAGCTTCAGAGACTCCCTGCTCCAATCCTGGTACAGTAGATATTCTGCTGCTTTCATCCAGTAACTAAACTTAGATCACAAGCAGTAAGTAGCTCTGGTTCATTTAAAATGTTCTTCGATTCCCGAAACCGAGTATGATTTAAAGCTGGACGCGGTTTCTTTATTTACATGTAATTGTTTTTACTTTAAAAGATGTCGGATTGGCCTCCCCAAAGCTGTTTTTTTTTTTTGCGTCGTTTATGAGCTATAAACGTTTGAAATATTAAGTGTCCGGGAAGATAAAATGAAGCTCTCCCCAGAGCCCATTGCATTTTAAATGTTACCGTGGTAACCTCAGAAGATAGATATGAATAAAAATCATATTTATTAATTTTTTCCCCATTGAAATATATATTTTTAAGAGCTGTACATGTTAAGGGGGCTAGTTAGTAACATTATATTCAGTTAAACTTGTGTGGGATTCTGGGGTGATTGCTGCTTTAATGTTGAGTCAATAACACACAATATTTTACAACGCAACCCAACATTCATGGGATAAGATGGGTTTCCTTCTTGGTTCCGAATTCAATATGCTGGGAATTTACTTACCCAGACTGGAGAAGGGTTCTGCTCCATTCACAGCAATCACACTACATTCCTCTCCGGCACGGAGAAGAGTGCTTCCCAACATGCTGATTTAGGTCCCTTTTGATTAATGTTTGGATGTTGTTTGATGACATTAGGGATGGACTGCTCTAATGCTGGTGGATGCTCCTATAATGTTTTGCGATATTTCTCCTCTATAGCCCTTATTTCTCACCATACTTGGGGAATATTTAAGCCCCATATATTTCAAAGGGACTTGGTTCTTCCCGAGCAAGGTGCAGACAACGTCACACTATATTCAACTGGAGCTGATGTGGGTAAAGCCTCACGCTGTTGTTTACTAGACCTCTTTCACTAAAACGAGTGCGTATACAGTGGTACACCACACAACACGGGAAGGGTGTTGATCCAGGGAGTAATCTGATGGCCATCATTTGGAGTCAGGGAGGAATTTCTTTTCCCCCTTATGAGACATCATTAGATGATATTTCACTTTTTCATTTACCTTCCTCTGGATCAATATACTGTAAATACAAATACAGGGCGAGTATCTGTATTCTACATTTAGCATTGGTTGAAAGTGATGGACATGTGTCTTTCTTCAAGCTCATCAACGGTGTAACAGTATCTATTCCTGGACGAAATTCGATGCAGTGATGGCTCCGTTACAAATATCTGGAACATCCTCCTAATATAAAACAAACCACAAGGGAAGAGCTGGGAAAGTCTATAATTTCTTGTCCTGAACATGCAACCCGGATTTTCATTTGTTTTCACCTATTACTTATATATATTTTTTTTATTTATTTATAAAAATGTGTTACCAGGAAGTAATACATTGAGCGTTACCTCTCGTTTTCAAGTATGTCCTGGGCACAGAGTTAAGACAAATAACACATGGTTACAAATACAGTTACATAAGTGAGCAGAGTATACATTATATACAAGACATGGCATGCACAGTTAGAGATAATATATATTATAGGCGTATGTAACAGTTACAGACCAGATTAAAATGGGAGACAGCCTTAGTTTTGAAAGAACTTAAACTGGTGGTGGATGTGAGAGTCCCTGGGAGGTTGTTCTAGTTTTGGGGTGCACGGTAAGAGAAGGAGGAGCGGCCGGATACTTTGTTGAGCCTTGGGATCATGAACAGTCTTTTGGAGTCTGATCTCAGATGAGAAGTGCTGCATTAGAGCAAGAGACCCCAACTATAATAATGCAGTAATGATATAAAATGTTGCACGTCAAAAGATCTAATACGTTGTCGGTATACATTATTTCAGATAACGTGTATCTGGATCAAAACAAGGAAAAGAAAGTAGTTATCTTATAATGCTGGAAAAACAGAAAGTCAATGAGATAACTAAAGTGTAACAATGAAAACAAGTGAAAAAATATAGATTACATAAAATGAATGAACTGAATAAACGGGGGGGGGGGGGGGAAGTGGAAATGGAAAATTATTCTATCTTTGGAGGTATTTGCGATTAATCATTCAGCTGACCACACAACATAAGATGATTGTGTGCAAGATATTGAGAGTGGGAAAGGAAGGCGATACACATCTCCATACAGTAACTTTTCAATTTCAAAAGGACTAAACAAACAACTAATAAATGTGTGATTTGTCTAATCTCTTGGTTTTAGAAGGCCATAGACAAAACATAAAATCGTGTGCAGTGATTGCCTGTGGAAATTCGTGAAGCAACGAGCATGAAAAAGGGTGATTGGTCAAGGATATCAGACCAGATAAGTTTGTGGACAATGGAAAATCCAGCCATTTCAAAATGCCAGCCCTGCATGTTGAAACTGAAAATTGTTCATAGTGAATTTGTATTGCTTAGTGATGGGGTTATATAACATGTATGTATGTATGCATGTCTTTATTTATATAGCGCCATTAATGCACATAGCGCTTCACAGCAGTAATGTACGTGACAATCATATAAATAACAAATAATACAAATAACACATAAAGAGGAGAAGTGCTTCAGACATTAAAGTAACATTTAGGAAAAGGAGTCCCTGCACCGAAGAGCTTACAATCTAATTTGTTGGTAGGAAGAACGTAGAGAGACAGTAGGAACACCCACACACATCCCCTCAAATACTTATCTCACTGCCTCAAAGTGTCGGGAAGGTGGCAACAGGTGTTCAAGAAGATGTATAGTGGCACTTGCTCTGGTAGGTTTAACCACACTTTGAAAGCTTGAACAATAGGTGGGAAGTGTACTTGCCAATATGCAAATGAGTCCGGCTTTGCAAGTAAGGCCTCAACCCCCAACTATGGAACACGTGGAAATTCAACGGCCCTCATTCTCAGGAGGATGCATTGTACCTGGGTGTTATGGCGTTCCGGAAGAAAGCATGAAAGCACAGGAAATTCAACAGTACCTGTCATTTAAACCTCAATCTGGCTACCTACAACTGGTGGACTCTCCTCCAGTGAAGCAGCAGTGCAAGAACTGGAAGATTCAATGGAATATTGTTGGTTTTAGTGAAGGTGAAAAGATGAAGGCCTCGTTAATCTCAAAATCAGACACCTATTCTATCTAAGAGGTTAAGATTAGGTAAGAATAAATGGAGTAGGCTTCATCATTAACAAGAGATGTAAAAACAACATAGGCGAGTATGAAAGCTCATTGGAAAGAGGAGGCAGAATCGTCACACAGTTGACAAAGAGATACAGGCTTTAAATAATCCAAGTGGATGCCCCAACGTCAAGTCACAGACAATGAAGTGGGAGACTTCTACCATGAAATCAACCAACTTTAAAACAAAGGACATTGTCTCCCGTTATGGGAGATTTCAATGCAAAGATTGGTGACCAGCAGATGGTTTAATACAGGGGTGGGGTCATAATGACTGAGTCACTGATTGAGCCCCCAGTGCTGAGCAGGATTTGGAAAACCTAACCTATTGGTTGCCATTGAGGACTGGAGTTGGCCGCCCCATGTTTAATACATGAACCCAACTCTATGGTTACAATGCAATGTCAGCTGCTCCTGGGGAAACTCTTTGAAGAGACCGTACCACTGATTTTAAATCCACTTTAGTATCCACTCAGTGTTGATCTCAACCCCTGTACAGCTTTTCTAGCAGGTAGTGAATAAGCACCAATATCCTAATCTGTACAATGTTCTTGATGGTTCCATTGTCATGTAAAAGACTTACCTCTCACAAAGTCTTCATATTCATTGCTGAACATTGGATTTCCACCTCCACGCCTGCACGACCTTCAGTATTCACCAGCCCTGAAATAAAGCTCTTCCCATTGTTGAATACTGGGTAAGAGATAAGATACATTAAAAGAATTAATTAACAGTCGGTACTATTTCTACAGATGTGACCTTCACTAAAACAACATGATAATACATGGAACTCAGGGGGCTTTGTAATCAGGGGGGAGGGGCGGGGGGAGTCTGCTTTGACACACTGCAACATTTTCTGCTTTTAGCTAGGAGTTTTGTATGCAGAATATGGAGTTGGAAGGAGTTACGTGCATCACCTAATGCATTAATAACTCCTGCATTGGACAGTTCCTCGATCTTAAGATAACACTGGTACCACCGCACAGTATAAAACGCCCTTCTTAGTAGTGATGGGTGAATATTTGTACGACTTTTCTGTTTCATCACAAACCAGCCAAAGTTCATTCCAACCTTTTTTTTCCTTCAAAAACAATGTGTAACAATGCTCATCTCAAGCAGGAAACAGACCTGCGGGGCTGTGGTAGGAATATGAAAGAACCGACCTGAGCCGAGGGACGGAGTCCTGATAGAGTAGTGAGTCGTAGGCCGAAGTTCAGGGCTGGCGGTAGAGTGGCGTAGTCGGTGAGAATGCAGAGGTCGAGGCAGGCGGTAGACAGGGTTGGTCGAGGTACGTAGCCGGGTCTGGTAACGAGGAAGACATAAGGTAAGTGCCTTGCATGAACTGAAACTTTGCTCGGCAACTTCCTGCTTACAGGGCCGTCCTTTTAAAGGAAGCTGCCAGGAGCAAAAATGGAGGATCCTGCCACAGAGGGCGAGCTAGAGCAAAATCCCAGGACGGATTTTGCAAAACCTCATACAGCGCGACAGCATCCAATTCCACCTAAGGACCAGAAGGTTCGCTTCCAAGTTACTTGTATTGTATACTTTCCCAAACACACCTTTTATACAACTTGAGGAGAGCAGGGCCAATCGCGAGTTTGGTGGATCTCGGTGCCGGGGGTCTCCTACCTTCTCTAGCATCTTCTCCTGCTTCTCATCTCCTCCAGTGCCCACGTTGCGTCAACACAGTTGTCAATTGACATGACAACGCATTGTCACAAGGAAAAGAGGCTGGAGAGGAGGCGCAGGAGGAGATACCCGAGCTTACAGATGCCCCGCGCCCCTCCCCCCCCAGGACCTCTGTAAGCTTGGGGCTTGGTGCAGAGGCACCGATGGCACTGCCACCAAGCCAGTCCTGGACTGGAGAGACACCTGGGCACAAAAAGGAACACACCTGAGGTACCTGGGAAAATATCTTTGTTAATCATTTCAATACACATCTAAATTAGCATATTTCCCAGGTCTCTCGGTCTCAACATTTTAAGCTTGCTTCAATTTGCAAGTGAATTTTTGAATAAAGAAAATATATATGTATAGAGGCGACTTTATTTAAACGTAGACGAATTCACAAAGCTGAATATGTGACCAAATGCAGCCGATTCGATCTTCACTCTTCAGTGCCTTTTTTTGTCATAATCCTATCTAAGTGGCCAATGGTTTCAATATTAGAGTTGACCAGGATTTCAAGGGCAGGAGATATACAGTAGGCAGAGTGATTTGAAGATGTTATTTGTCGCTAGATTCAATTTTTGTTAGTTGGATCCATATTGTACACGTACAAAAATGATTGCATTACACATTCTACAATTTGATCATGAAATAAATCTGTCATCAAGCTGAAGAATTTTAAAAAGGCAATTCAAGCGGCGCTTGATTTTTTTTTATAATTTTTGTTTTAACATATTCAGCATTTGATTACCTTTTATTGAAAATGAATTCAATTGAGTCGTTCTCCCATGATCTATCAGCAACGATCCTACTTCCAGGGTTCACTAAATGGCTGTCTTTCCGTTGCAATCAATCTTTCAGTCAGTGAAACTCAGCAGCTACAATGTATTCTTATATATATTACTACGGTAACATTGTCTATTGTTACAGGTTGCAGCTCAAAGTGCGGGCAATATTTGCAACACATTATCACAAACAGGAAAGTGCTGCAAAGATCTTGCAGGGCTGGGGAGGTGAGCTAAAGCCTGCTATAGATCTCAGAGGATGTCCAGTATATTAAAACTAATTTAAAATTGCAATAGGAGTTGAATTTAAAAAAGTGAGTATCATACTGCAGAACTGATTTCTCTAAAAAAAAATACACGTGTAGAATAGATCAGGGGAGCGCAAACTTTTGGAGCTGCGCCCCCCTGCCTGGCCTCCCCCTGTCTCGCGCCCTCTCTTACCTGCCAGCTGCGTCAAATGACGCTCCGGGGTCACGTGACGTCACATGACCTTGGAGACGCGTCCGAATCCCGGTAAACGTTACTGTTGCAGGGGCCTCACGCGATCCCTGGCATTTAATTTAAATGCCTTGGGGAAGAACGCGGGACCTCTGCAACCGCCCGCTCCCCCCCCACCCCCGACAAATCTCCCGCCCCCCCAGTTTGCGCACCGCTGGGATACAGAATGGATTGCTCTTTTAAAAGCTCTTAAACCTCCAACAACATGATACATTGTATCCAAATCACAGCCCTTGCTGAACAAAGGAGAAGTGCGCTATATTTCTTAACCAGTTATACACATGGCCAAAGAAAGTGCCAGGTTAATCAATGAAAAAATATCTCTTCATTGCTATAGAAATCAAAGTGAAATATTGTAGTTACTGTACTCTGGCATTTGAGCTGAACTGGAAATTGAAAACGCTGATCAATTCTCTACAATGGCTGTAGAAAACTATACATTGATTTTTTTTTGTTTTGTTTTATTATTGTTTTACTGAAAAACAGATTGCTCCAACATCCATCACATACATTAATGATATTACTGACAAGCCAATAGCTTGTTCATGAAAATATTTTCCTCATTGATTTTCCTCATTATTGCTTTCCACTGACCTCAAAATCTTTCAGACCAGCGATGATGTTCATTGTTTCTGAGTAATATTGATATATCGGTTGAAATATTGATCTGCCTGCTTTAAAAACTCACAATTATTTCAGTTTTGGTCAATGCTTGTGAGCGACAGTCATTTTTTTAAGCGCTCTGTAAAAGCTACATTAGGCTAATATGGCAATCTAATGGGTTAGCTGGCGAACGGCCCATACACTCTCTAAACACATTTCATAATTACATTGGAGCGTTTTCATTATTGAATTAAAGGTACTTTGTCCACGTTTTGATTCCTTGTTAAGCTGAAGTAACATTTTCCAGTTTTTTTTTGGCAAAGATATTTGTATGTTTGCTGCACGCGCAGGGACACGGCAAAAACCAGACGTGTACACATGAGGAAGAGACCTGTGAGGTTTCTAAAGCTGTGTGCACAATCGTTGATATACCGGAGCTTACCTTAGCGACGCCAGCTGGCAATGCCTTTTGGCATTTGTTTAGCTCCAAGTTTTCCTACATAATTCTCCGCAAGGTTATAATCCGCAAATCAAATCCCCAACTCGTTCTCCTCTTTGTGCCACGGATATTAGTGTCGTACTTCCTTCCCTGTACTGTATATTAGTGTAGTACATCCTTCCCTGTACTGTATATTAGTGGAGTACTTCCTTCTCTGTACTGTAAATTAGTGTAGTACTTCCTTCTCTGTACTGTATATTAGTGTAGTACTTGTGTCATCGGTGGCGGTCGACGCCATGTTTATAGCGTCACCCCCGCAATAACATGGCGTCCACACTGTAACTGATGGCCCAAACGGGGGGGCCTTGAATCGGAGCAGGGGTCCTGAGCCACAAAAATCAATGGCTTCAGCTCGGGGGCCTCCTGCTTCCGCACAATATTATTAAATACTTACTGCTCATACCATAGCGGATAGCCGCTAAGGCAATGAAGGTTAAACGCATAGTAGCATGTTTATTGGGGACAAATTCCCCCAATAAACGTAGCAGCAATACACAACATACAGTATAGTAAATGGCAGCATGACTATATCCACAATGGATTATGTGCAGTTGTCCATGAAAATACATTACACAACAATTAAAGACATTTTCAAATAATATAGCACTCACCCATGTCCACTGCACAGATGAAGGCTCCTCATCTCACCTGCCAATGCCCCATACCGCTTAGTTAAAAACAAAAACAATGAATTACAAATCCAAAATTAATGTCCCCTAACCCCGTAATCACCATAGCGGTATTAACTCCTACATTTATAAGGGGTGGAAGGCAACATCATACCCACATACCCTCCCCCACCAAAAGCCCCCCACCCACCCCTCACCCAATACCCGACAGGGGATTCCTACCAAAAACCCTTGGGGCCTAATACCCCCCTCCCCCCAGCACATACAGTACAATATGTGCCAAATAACTATTATCACATAGGGAGTAATAAATTATTTGGCCATATTAAAAACACATTCCATACCGTTAAAATTGTAAAGAAAAATGGACTAACCTCATCAATAAGAAGTTTTTTTTTTTCCCTCCGTCGCCCGCATCATCCTTGGGGTCCGTTGCCACTTATAAATAGCCAAACATTTGAATATCCATTAACATAACACTGAACCCCTTAATCCACCTTATCGGGGGACTAACCTGAAAGGTAATTAAGGGGTGATGAAGCCATCCTGCATGCTACAACAGTTATGCATAAACCTCTCAGTGAAATAAATCCCATTGCCTAACCAAATTCCATTTAATCATTCAAATTGTAGGCTAATGCCTCATAAAACATTTGCATTTACAGTGTATACAGGTAGCATAACATGTAAACTGAATCGTACACGCTGCAAATCAATGTTAACAATACAATAATCCCACTCAATCGACCATACATCACAAAAGTATTTATTCATCCAATAAACTCACCATCAATGAATTACCCAAACATCACTTACATCCCCTAACCAATTAAAATACCAATCATACAATTACACAATGAACGAAAGATATCCTAACAGAGAAACAACTTCAAAACATGAAAAAAGTACAACAAGGCTTTCCATATCTACTGTTCGGCAGGGAAGCCAAAAACTTAACATTCTGTCATAAAAAAAACACATTAGCCCACATCAAGGAAAAGCCACCCATGAATTAACAATAAAGATAGAAGAAGCTTTAAAACACTATCATCTTACCCTGTATATCATATCTGTACACTACATACAGAATACTTACAGTGGGAAGAAAGGATATGCATATCAAAAAATGAAAACATGAAAAAAGCAACAAAAAAAACAGTTACCTAAGAACATTTCTGATTTAACTTACAATTACTGCCCCACGACTCCCGTTGATCAGCTTACTTCACGAACCAATCCACGACAAACTCCACGACACAACTCCAGGAACAAATCCCGAACCAAACCAGGAACCAATCAAGACCAATGTGCAGGAACCCCCCCACAAATCCAGGAAGAAAGCCCGAAGGAAATCCAAGAAACAATCCACGAAACGATCCAGGCACAGGAACCCAAAAGAAAAAACATAACAAATTAAACATTTCAACAATATAAACATGAAAATCAAGGGTTTGTATTGTACTAGTTTTATTCTTAGTGAATCTGTATTAAAATACCTTGTTCCAGGGTTCTTCTTGACGTCCGGTTGCCACGCCTGGTTATCAATCTTCAGGAGGAGGTCCGTCCTCCCGGCGTCTGACCTTCAAAATGAGACGACATGGCTTTTTTAAAGCCTATGACGTACATTGTCGTCATTACGGTTCCCACGGCCTGATTGGGCGTTGTGTGAAACCATGTGTTTGGCCGATTTGTAAAAAACATTTGATGACGTCACTTAAAGGCAATGCAGCACAGCCAATCAGAAATGGATTTGTGCTATTGCCTTTAAGAAAAACGTTCATGAAAGGACACATGGCAGGACTCACATGGTAAGCCAGCCAATCAGAGAGGTGGGAAACTCCATCCCTACTCTGATTGGTGTTCAAGTACCAGTGCGTCCGCGTAGTGAGGTCCCACATAGGTCTAAGGTTAGTGAGAAGTGTTTTGTTCAATTTATTTAAAATAAAAATGAAGATCAGCTTTGTCTTACATATATCCTGTTAGAGTGGTATCAAATAAGTATGCTGTTGGTTTCCTTGCAGAGTTATCTGCACAGATCTGGCAAAAGTACTGTTCTAGTGTTGATACATATGGTACTGTGGTCCTCATCCATAAGACAAAATGTCTCCCCCGTGTCACCAAATATTAAAATTCGTATGACTTGGTGCCCAAAGTGGATCAATTAGGATATAGTGAGGTCACATCCAGTGTGACCCACATATAGTATTACGCCATTAATGTTCTGAATATCTAGAGCAAATCTGAAGAGTCCATCAAATATGAGGGAGGAAGTCTTTGAACAACCTCTGAAGGAAGTAGTCAACGACCTAGATAGGCCATCTCCCAAAGATCCAATGGGCTAGAGATGATGGGTTGCCTGGAGGGTACTCATAGATTTATGGATCTTTGGGAGAGATGGTGAAAAATAGGCAAGTGGGAAAAGGATGATATAAGGACTCTGATTCTTGTTAGTCAAAACTCCTCTTTCCCACCCAGGTCAACAGATCACGAATTGCCACCAGAAAGGCCTGTGTAGGATCCCTGTCCAATGTGCAATACGCTTGCGTATCACTGAGTTGGTCTTGTGGCTTCCAAATGTATGCTTGAATGCAAGATGACCACCGCCCACCTTTATCTGCATCTGATTGACTAGGTTTGATCTATTTTTAATGTATGATAAGATGTACCTATTCCTCCGAGTCATATTATTAAGGAGGGGTCAGGTATGAATAACCTTTTGGCTAATGTCTGTAGGCTCCTCTCGAAACTTTTCGAAAGGTCTTCAAGATGAGGACCCTTTGGTGAAATTAGGGCAAAAGACTGTTTATTCTAACATGAGGTGTGTGTGCTTCTGACCTGTAAGAAATGACAGTTGTTCTTCCAATCTATGCAATCTGCAACCTCTTATTCAACCATAATGGTCTGGTAAAACTTGAAGTGCCCCAATCTTCTCTAAAAGACCCGAGTCTATTCTTCCCGAGCGGTCATTATACCATGCGTGGGGATCAAGTTATCCCTTGATACATCCAGGCCCATGTTGGGAGGTGATTGTTAGAGAAGCTTTGGTTAAATCGTAGGGAGATGTTTGGATTTATGCCTTGGGACATTGGCACCCAGGGGCCATGACCAGGAATGGGAACTCAAACACTTTTTAAATGAATGATTTTTGTTTAACATTTTGCATGAGCATTTACTGAACAATGTGTTGAATGGGTGTTGGTGGTTCTCCTGTCACTCCATTCCGTCACCTCCGCAACCCCCACACCAAAAATCCCCCCCCAAACGTCCATCCCCTCCACACCCCCCCCTGCCGGTTTCACTCGCCTTCCACCCCCCCCCCCCCCCAACCTAATACAATGTACATCATTTCATTTAGGGTTCCTAATGCTGTGTAATACTCTGCACAACTGCTTGGAAAATTAGGAAGATTATTGTCTTGGAATAATAAAATTGTCATTATAGTATAGATTATTACCTAAAAGTATCGATTACATTGGTATTCAAAGCATATTGATAAAAGGGATAAATCCTGTATAATACAATATATATGACAGGAAGATATGGACATAGTTGATGGAATGTACTGATATCACACTTTATTCTGAGGTAAATAGTATTCCATATCCTGTCACATCCATATAACGATTCATTGTGCTACAATTTTAAAATGATATTGTTATTATGTTCTGTTTTGTTTATTTAATTCGGTGTCTTATCTTGTCTTCTATCTAACTGCGTAGCGAACGGGCGTCCTAGTTTCCCCCACCCCCGTCCAGACGAACCTCCTGTATCAGTAGTATAGATTGGAGGTTCTGTATTCAACCAATAAATAGGCCGGATGGTGTTTTCGCGACCCAAAAACCGGCGGCCAACCGGGTAATGGAGGCGGGGAATCCAATTCATAAGTGCGGGAGTGCGAGACGCGATCGTACTCTTTGATTAAAGGGCTGCATCGCCTGAAACGCGTCCAGAGTGTGTTTGGTCTTCCCTCCGTTGTTCTAACATGATTTAAATAAATATATTTTAACCTCCAAATGTGGTGCTAGGCCCCATTCTTCACTGTGCTCCGCTGCAAAGCTCTGCGATTTCGAAACGCCTCCTAGGTAGTTAAATACAGAAACTGTTCTTAATGTTGTAACTGTTTTTTTGTTGCTTTTTCTGTTTCAATTTTTTATAAGCATCTATTTCTTCCCACTGTATGTATGTTGTAGGATGTGTAAGATAGATATACAGGCGTTAGGAAATGATAGTGTGTTAAAGCTTCTTATTCTGTATTGTTAATCATGTGGTATGCATTGATGTGTGGCTAAATGGATTTTATTTTTTAGAAAGATTTGTAAGTTTTGGGCTTCCAGGATGTCAGTGGATATGAAGCCTTGCTTTAGTAATGGTAATTGTTGGTGTTACTTTTTCTATGTTGAAGTGTTTCTGGTTGTTTTAGGATAGCATTGAGTTCATGTGTAATTGGTATGGATGGTATTCTTTATTTATTGTTTAGGGATGTAAGTGATGTGTGGTAATGTCATTGATGTGAGTTATTGCGATTAAATAATATACTTATTGTGAGGTATGGCGATTTGTAGGGGGATTATTGTATTGTTACCTTGATTGCAGAGTGTAAATTGCAGTTACATGTTATTGATACTGTAACACTGTAAAAATGCCAATGTTTTAGAGGCATGTGAGCCTACAGATGAATGATTAAATGGAATTTGGTTAGGCAAATGGGTATTTATTTCCATGAGGATGTTATGCATAACTGTTGTAGGCAATTGCCGGTGGCTTCACCCCTTAATTACCTTTCAGGGTAGTACCCGAAATAAGGTGAATTTAAGGGGTTCAGTGTTTTTACGAGATTCAAAATGTTGTGGCTAGTTATAATTGCAACGGACCCAAGGATGATGCTGACGACGGAGACTTCTTATTGATGAGGGTATAACAATTTTCTTTACATTTTTAACGGTATTGCTGTGTGTAATATGGCCCAAAAATGTATATTCCTATGTGGAGTAATAGTTAGTGGCACATATGTTACTGTATGGTGGGGGAGGGGTATTAGGCCCAAGGGTATTTGGTAGGACTCCCCTGTGGGATGGGTGCGGGTGGTTGGGGGGCTTTGTGGGGGAGGGTATGTGGGTGATGGTGGCCTTTAACCCATGAATAACTGTAAGCGGTTAATAACGTATGGTGATTTAGGGGTTAGGGGAATTAATTTGGATTGGTTAATTCTTGTTTTGGTTTTGCAGTAGCGGTGGGGCATGGGCAGGATGAAGATGAGGTGCGCCTCATCGTGGCAGTGGGACATGGTGAGTGCTTATGTATTTAATGCTTTATTGGGTATGTATTTTAAAGGACAACTGCACTATATTTCCATGTGGGATAATAGTCATTCTGCATTACTATACTGTATGTAGGGGGATAGGTGGTGTGGGGTAGAATATATAAAATAGTTAATTATTTATTTATTTGTTATTGTGGGGCTGTGGGGTGTGTGTCGGTGTGTTGTTTTTTATTATTGTGGGTAGTGGGGGTGTGGAAGGGGCATTAGCCCCAACGGTGGTTGTTTAGGGTTGAGGGTGGGTGGCTGCGAGGCATTAACCCGCAGGGGACCGTAGCGGTATAAACCGCTACGGTCGTGAAGGGGTTAAGTGCCCCCGCATCCCCCGCAAAGTCCTAACTCACACCCAGTGCCAAATACCCCCCTCACCCATCCCGCTACCCACAATAAGCTGGCACGGTGGGTTAACCCCTTAATTGCCTTAGCGGTTAGCTTTGCTAAGGTATAATGAAGTGGCTTTAATATTAAAGCCTTTTTTTCTGCCTCGGATTGTCCGGGGGCTGCGGTGCGGGTGGTATCAGCTCGGAGACCCCCGGCTAAATCAACAGGCAGGAAAAAAGGGCTGATTTTTCCCCCTAAGGTCGCCCTGCCGATGCTTCTCCTCAGCACGTGCCCAACTTTAGTGGGGGGGCTGGATTGCCATAAAAATCTCCAATCGGCCTGCCGTCAGCACCGAAAAGCTGAGCTTCGGGGCTCTTACTGATTTCAGCGGAAAAAAAAAGTCCCGATTAAGTGGCTTATCGGCAGCGGCGGGGTGGGCGAAAAAATTTTTCGGAAGAAAGTGCCGATAATTCCCACTTATCGGGGCTTACTGAATCAGGAGGCAAAAAACGGATATAAAATGCCGAAAAAAGCCTTATCGGGGCTTACTGCATGATGGCCCTAAGTCACCTATTGGATATGCTGTGAAGAGGTATTTTCCGTTGTGTGAAGCAGAGTTTAGCTACATTCAAATAATGAGACGTACTTCCTTCTCTGTACGGGAGAACCGGTGTTAAACCACGACTACACAATCACAAAGAAAAAACGTACTACACTAAGCTACAGTACAGTGAGAAGGACAGTACTATACGATATACAGTACAGAGAAGCAAGTACTACACTGAATATACAGTAACAGAGAAGGAAGTACTACACCACTAATTACAGCAACCAGAGAGGAAAGTATACACTAATATACAGTACAGAGAGGGGAAGTACTACACAATATAACAGTACAGAGAAGAATATAATAATATACAGTACGAGAAGGAAAGAACACTCAAAACTCGTACAGAGAAGAAAGTACTCACTAATCTACCAGTACAGAGAAGAAAGACTACATAATATACAGTACAGAGAAGGGAAGTACTGTAAAACTAATATACAGTACAGAGGAGGAAATACTACATAATTACAGTACAGAGAAGGAAATACTACACTAATATACCAGTACAGAAGAAGGAATACTACATAATATACCCATACAGAGAGGAAATACTCACTAATATACAGTACAAGAGAAGGATACTACACTAATATACAATACAGAGAAGGAAATACTACACTAATATACCCAGTACAGAGGAAGGAAGTTACTCCACTAATATACAGTACAGACGCAGAGGAAGTATACACTACATAGTACAGTACGACCGAGAAGGTCATAGTACTACACTCAATATACAGTAGGAGAGAAGGAAGTACTAACCCTAATATACAAGTAAGAGAAGGAAGTACTACACTAATATACAGACAGGCATGGAAAGTATACCTAATATGAACAGTACATGAAGGAAGTACTACACTCTATACCGTACAGAGAAGAGTAGAAGTACTTACACTAATATACGTAAGAGAAGGAAAAGACTACACTAATATACAGTGACAGAGAAGGAAGGTACTCACTAATATACATCGGAGAAAGGAAGTACTACACTAATATAACAGTACAGAGAGAGCAGTACTACACTATATCACAGTACAGAGAAGGAAGAGTCACTACACTGAATATACAGACGAGAAACAGGAAGAAAGTCACTACACTAAAATATAAGTACAGAGATAAGGAAGTACATTACATAATATAGTAGAGAGAGAGAAGATTCTGACCAATACATAAGAGAAGTATACAGTTATCATCAGAGAGGAAAGTACTACCTAAGATACAGTACAGAGAAGAAGTACTGACACTAATATACAGGTCAGAGAGAAGGAAGTACTACACTAATATACAGTACAGAGAGGAGGAAATTACTACATATATACAGTACAGGCGGAGAGGTAAGTACTATACTAATATACAGTACAAGAGAAGAAGTTACATAATTACAAGAGACTACTAATAAAGTGCAGAGAAGGAAAAGTACTACACTAATATACAGTACAGAGAAGGAAGTACTACACTAATATTACATACAGAGTACGGATAAGTATCTACATATCTACCGTACAGAGAAGTGAAAGTACTCAAGCTACTATACAGTACAGGAAGGAACGTACTCACTAATATACGTACAGAGAAGGAAGTTAGCTACACTAATATACAGTACAGAGAAGAGAAATGTAAAAACTAATATACAGTAGGAGGAAGGAAAGTACTAACTTAAATTAACAGTGGATGAGAAGTATAACGAATATACGTACGAGGATTACACTAAGGTATAAGCAAGATAAGAAGAGTACTACATTAATATACAGTACAGAGAAGACGATACACTAATAACAGCACAGAGAGGTCCCCGAAGTATACACTATATACTCAATCTCCTGTAAGAGAAAGGAAAGTACCATCAACTAATTACAGTTAGCAGAGGAAGATGAGTACTACACTAATATACCAGATACAAGAGAAGGAACATAACATACAGCGGACGATTTAGTATACCTACAGTAAAGAGAATAGAAGTACTACTACTAATAACAGCACAGAGAAGGAAGTACTACACTAATTATACAGTACAGGAGAAGGAAGTAACTATCTTAATATACCAGTACAGAGAACGGAAGTACTACATCTAATATACAGTAGGAGAGAAGGAAGTACACATTACGTAGGAGGAAGACTAACTATACGAGTACGAGAAGGAAGTACTACACTAATATACGAGCACGTAAGGAAGACTATACTAAATCTAAAGGAAAATACATAAGTATCAGAGAGAGGAAGTTACACACTAAATTGACGAGATGAGAAGGAAAGTACTACACTAATATACGTACGGAGAGAAGGAATACTACACTAATATACAGTACAGAGAAGAAGACCCACACTAATATACAGTACAGGGAGAAGTACTACACTAATATACAGTACAGAGAAGGAAAGTACTAACTCATATACAGTACAGAGAGGAAAGTATACACTAAATACAGTACCGAGAGGGAAGAATGTACACACTAAGATACAGTACAGAGAAGAAAGAAGTTACTACACTTATATACAGTAAACGAGAAGAAAGACACACTAAAATACAGTACAGAGAAGAAAGTACTACACTAATTTACCAAGTTACAGAGAAGAAAGTAATACATAATATACAGTACAGAGAAGGACCAGTACTAAAACCTAATATACGTACAGAGCGGAATACTACAACTAATATACAGTACAGAGAAGGAAATACTCACTAATATCCAGTACAGAGGAAGGATTAAATATACACTAATAGACAATACAGAGAAGGAAATAATACACTAATATACAGTACAGAGAAGGAAATACTACACTGATACAATACAGAGGCGGAGGAAATAATACACTAGAAATATACAGTACAGAGAAGGCAGTAATACACTAATATACAGTACAGAGAAGGAAGTACACTCATATACGTAGGAGAGAAGGAAGTACTACACTAATATACTATAGGAGAGAAGGAGAGTATACCATAAATTACAGTACAGAGAATGAAGTCTACACTAACATACCAGTTACAGAGAAGGAAGTACCACCACTAATATACAGTACAGAGAAGGAAGTACTACCTAATATAAGTACAGAGAGGAAGTACTCACACTAAATACAGTACAGATGAAGGAAGTAACTACACTAATATACAGAAGAGAAGGAAGTACACACTACTATACAGTAGGAAGAGGAGGAAGTATACACTCATATAACAGTACAGAGAGGGAGGAAAGTACTACACTTATATACAGTACAAGGAGCTTATTTCTTTTCGAAGTACTAATAATAATACAGCACAGAGAAGGAAGTACACACACTAATACTTACAGACAGAGAAGGAAGGACTACACTAATAGACAGTAGGAGAGAAGGAAGTACTACACTAAATTACAGACAGAGAAGAAAATACTACACTAATATTACAGTACAGGAGGAAGTATACACTAATATACGTACAGAGAAGGGAAGTACTACCACACACTATACAGTACAGAGGACGGAAGTAGTATTACACTAAATTACAGACAGAGAGGAAATACTACACTAATTAATACAGTACATAGAAGGAAGTACTATTACAATATCATTTTCAGTACAGAGAATGGAAGTTACTACACTAATATTAAAGTACAGAGAAGAAGTACTACACTAATTACAGTGCAGGGAGGAAGTACTACACAATATACAGTACAGAGGAAGGGGAAGTACACACTAATATACAGTACAGAGAAAGAAAGTACTATACTAATATACAGTGACAGAGAAGGAAGTACTACACTAACATACAGTTACAAGAGAAGGAAGTACTACACTAATTATACAGTACGAGAAGGAAGTTAATACCTAATTACAGTACAGAGGAAGGAGGACTAACTAATATACGGAGGAGAGATGGCAGTACTACACAATATACAGTACAGAGAGGAAAGTACTAACTCATATACAGCACAGATTAAGGAAGTAATACACTTATTACAGTACAGAGAAGGAAGTACTAAAAGCAATTTACAGCACAGAGAAGAAGGAAGAGTACTACACTAATAACAGTAGGAGAGAAGGACAGTATACACGAATATACAGTACAGAGAAGAAGAAAGTAACACTAATATACCGTAAAGAGACGAAAGTACTAAACAAAATACAGTACAGAGAAGGAAGTACTACATCATATACAGTACAGAGAGGCAAGTACGAATCATATACAGTACAGAGAGGGAAGTCTACACTAATATACAGTACAGAGAAGAAAGTACTACACTATATACAGACAGAGACGAAAGTACTGACGAAAATACAGTACAGGAAGAAACGTTACTAAACTAATATACGTACAGAGAACAAAGTACTACACTAATATACAGTACAGAGAAGGGGACGTACTAAACGTAATATACAGTACAGAGAGGAAAATTACTACACAAAGACAGTACAGAGAAGGAAATACTACACTAATATACAGTTACAGAGAAGGAAATATACACTAATCTACAATAAAGAGAAGGAAATACTACACTAATCTACAGTCCAGAGAGGAAAAGAAGGAAATACTACACTATAGACAAACAGAGAAGGAAATAATACACGAATAAACAGTACAGAGGCAGGCGTACTACACTAATATACAGACAGAGAAGGAGAAGCGAAGTATAAACTCATATACCGAGGAGGCGAAGGAAGTATACACTAATATACAGTAGGAGAGAAGGAGTACTACACTAATATACAGTACAGGAAGAAGACTACACTGAATATACAGTACAGAAAGGAAGTACCCACACTAATATACAGTACAGAGAAGGAAGTATACACTAATATTACAGTACAGAGAAGGAAATATACAATATATTACAGTATAGAGAAGAAGTACTACATAAATACAGTACCGAAAAGGAAGTACTACACTAATATACAGTACAGAGAAGGACGTATTACACTAAATAAAGTACAGAGAAGGAAGTACTACACTTATATACAGTACAGAGAGGGGAGGAGAGTACTACCCCCCCCCCCCCCCCCCCCCCCCCCCCCCCACAGAATATACAGTACAGAGAAGGAAGTACTACACAATATTACAGACAGAGAAAGAAGTACCTACACTAATATACAGTACAGAGAGGAAAAGTAATACACGAATATACAGTAAGAGAAGGAAGTACTAAATAATATACACTACAGAGAAGGAAGTACTACACTAATATACAGTACAGAGAGGAGGAAAGTACTACACTAATATACAGTACAGAGAAGGAAGTACTCTACTAATATACAGTACAGAGAAGGAAGTACTACAAATAATATAAAGTTAAAGAGAGGAGTAAAGTAATACACTAATCTACAGTGCAGAGAAGGAAGTAAAACCTAATACAGTACAGAGAAGGAAAGTACTACACTAATATACAGTACACGAGAAGAAGTACTTACTAATATTTACAGTACAGCGAAGGAAGTACTACACTAAGATACGACAGTAAAGAGAAGGAAGTACTACACTGAATATCAGTACAGGAGGAAGTACTAAATAATTACAGTACAGAGAAGGAAATACTAAACTAATATACAGTTAGGAGGAGGACGAAGTACTACACTTAATATACATTAGGGAGAAGGAAGACTACACTAATACCAGTACAGAGAGGGAAAGTTACTACACTCATATCAGGCACAGAGAAGGAAGAGTACTACATTAATATACAAGTGAAGAGAAAGGAAGTCCTACACTAATATACAGCACAGAGAAGGAAGGTACTACACTAATATACAGTAGGGAGAAGGAAGGCTAGTACTACACTAAATATAAAAGTTTACAGCGAATGAACGTAATACACACTAATATACAGTACAAAGAAGAAATACTACACGACTATAAGTACAGAGAAAGGAAGTCCTACACTAATATACAGTAGGAGAGAAGGATGTACTACACTAATATTACAGCACAGAGAAGGAAGTACGACACTAATTATACAGTACAGAGAAGGAAGTACTAATAATATACAGTACAGAGAAGAAAGTACTCACTTCATAACAGTAGGAGAGAGAGGGAACTACTAAACTAAATATTACAGTAGGAGAGAAGGAAGTACTACACTAATATACAGTACAGAGAAGGAAGACTACACGGAAATACCAGTAGAGAGAAGAAGATTACTATACTAATATACAGTAGGAGAGAAGGAAAGTACGACACTAATATTCAGTACAGCGAAGATATATTAGTGTAGTACTTCCTTCTCTGTGCTGTATATTAGTGTAGTACTTCCTTCTCTGTACTGTATATTAGTGTAGTACTTCCTTATCTGTGCTGTATATTAGTGTAGTACTTTCCTCTCTGTACTGTATATTAGTGTAGTACTTCCTTCTCTCCTACTGTATATTAGTATAGTACTTCCTTCTCTGTACTGTATATTAGTGTAGTACTTCCTTCTCTGTACTGTATATTAGTGTAGTACTTCCTTCTCTGTACTGTATATTAGTATAGTACTTCTTTCTCTGTACTGTATATTAGTGTAGTACTTCCTTCTCTGTACTGTATATTAGTGTAGTACTTCCTTCTCTGCACTGTATATTAGTGTAGTACTTCCTTCTCTGTTGAGGTCCGGGGACCCCCTGCCCCCCGAGATACAGGCCCCTTTATGGGGTGCCGGTATCCCTCTGGTTTGTTTACAGGTCGCGGTCACGTGATCGGGACCTTTAAACGCCGAGGGATACCGGCACCTCATAAAGGGGCCTGTATCTCGGGGGGCAGGGGGTCCCCGGACCTCAAACCAACGCGGTTCAGCTCCGAAGACCCCCTGCACATGTACACTATGAGTAAAAGTTGTTTTTAAATACTTTTTTTGGTGCCGATGTTTGCGCTGAGAGAGCGGCTTGTCTCTCTCGGCTGCAAACATCTATAGGCACCAAAGGCTTATCGGGAGCCTTATCGGGAGCCAGGCTGTATCGCCACAGGTCATCGGCAGCTTTGCTTTCGCAGTGCTTCGGCAGGGATCGGAAGGATTCGGCCCTTACTGAATACTGCGAGGGCAAATCGCCAAAAAATGGCCTGTTAGCTACCAATCCGCAACCCTTACCGAAAATGTTGGATCGGGGCTTACTGCATGAGGCCCTTAGAGAGTTAGGGCTGGGACCCGCTGCGCCCGGCGGCGCGCGGCCACACAAGAGTTCCCCACCAGCAGGGGAATCCTGCCGAGCCGGTCCCCCCTGGCTGCACAGCTTACTACACGCTGTGGCGCGTCAGCCGCTACGGGATACAAGAGAATGGTGATCCCTAGCGTTGACGCGTCACGTGGTGTGGCTGTGAGCCAATGGGGAGGGGAGGCTTCGGGAGGAGGAGAGGCTTCGGAGAGCGGGGAGGAGTGTGGAGTGAAAGCAGCGTGAGTGCCTGTCTGTGTGTGTGTATGTGTGTGTCTGAGTGCGTGAGTGCCTGCCTCTGTCTGTGTGTGTGTCTGAGTGCCTGTCTGTGTGTGTGTCTGAGTGCGTGCGTGCCTGTCTGTGTGTGTGTATGTCTGTGCCTGAGTGCGTGCGTGCCTGCCTCTGTCTGTGTGTGTGTGTGTGTGTGTGTGTGTATGCGTGTGTGTGTGCCTGTCTGTGTGTATGTGCCTGTGCCTGTCTGTGTGTGTGTGTGTTGCTTTACTTACCTTCAATCAGCAGCCCGAGCCGTGGAGGGAGGGGGGGGAGGGAGAGTAGCGGGTCCCTCCGCTCAAGCCACGCCCACCCTCCCACTCAAGCCTCCCACTCCCGCCCACCTCCCGCTCCGGCTCCCGCTCTCTACAGACCGCATATCGCGGTCTGTGTATGTCAGCGCCCCGCCTGTCTGCAGTGCGGATGCGCTGACTCTGGGAGCAGGGCCTTAGCCTTAGAGCAGGGGCGGCCAACTCCCGTTCACAAGGACTACCAACAGGTAAAGTTTTCCGGCTATCCCTGCTTCAGCACAGGTGGCTCAGTCATTGATTGAGCCACCTGTGCTGAACCCGGGATATCTTGAAAACCTGACCTGTTGGTGACGCTTGAGGTCGGGAGTTGGCCGCCCCTGATTTAATCAAAATGAAAGCAGCATTCTTCGTTACTCCTTTTTAAACGTATTCTTTTTAATGGTCCGCGACGTTTCGGGACCTGTTCGGTTCCCCCCCTCTGTGGCACCGGGTATCATACAGTATGTGCCTGCCAAACACAAAATGGCGGCAGGGTCAGGGCCAAGTCTGGCAGCCAATAGAAAAGCAGTGACATCGGCAGACGACATCACAGCTTTCTAACCCCATTGCGCTGTTTTTAGTCTGGCGGCCATATTTTGATTTTTTTTTTGTTGTCAAAGCTGGCACCAAAAAAAAGTACAAATATCTCCCGAACTGGGAGATGGCTAGACACGCAGGAACGCTGGTGGACCCCTCGGTTCAAATAAGGTCGCGCGTATAGTGCCCGCGCCGGGCGACGCGATGGGTGACGTCACCCATCGCCGCTAGCGAAAGTTATTTTTCGCTTTGTGGCGCCGTTGCGGGCGCACTGGCATTTGATTGGTTCAGGGGCTGTCACATGAGGCGACAGCCCCTGAAAAATCAAATATTGCCAGCTGCCACAAATTGGCGACGCAATGACGCTCCGACGCATTGTCGCCGTCGCGCTTACAATAAGCGCACGTGGCAGCGGCAAGGCATTAGTTTTTTGGCGACGTCGCGTCGCCCGTCACAGGTACTATTCGCGCGATAAGGGTGACTAATGATATATCCATTTGGGGGAAATTGCTGCTTTAGAGGAGCAATTCATGCTGTTTTTTTTATAATAGTTTTTTTTAACATAAGCTTGACGCAGGGGGTCTCTGGGGCGGAACCCCATTAATTTCAACTCCGCAGACCCCCTGCTTCCTGAGATTTTTACCTCCGTAGGGGGCGGCGGTATCTCCGGCAAAGTTTAAAGCTTCCGCGTCACGCGGGCCAATAGGAAGCCGCACCGGATGATGTCACGGCTTCCTATTGGCCCACAGGATACGGGAGCTTTGAAACTCCTCCCTTACATGATCCCTACAAGCCGAGCGGAGTCGCTACCGGCACCCCCTACGGAAGTCTGTATCTTGGGAAGCAGAGGGTCACCGGAGCTGACACCAATGAGCTTCTGCTCCAAAGACCCCCCTGCTTCAATTCTAGTTTTGAAAAAAATCACCAGCTCTTTAAAGTAAAGTACTATTAAAACATTCTGCACCTGGCCTCGGACTCCTTCAACATTATCTCCCAAGATCCTGATCATTTTATGGGGGGGGGGGGAAGGTATATTTGGGTCATCAACACTACAGCATTGTATGGGAACAGCCTTAATCTCTGCAGGTTCTGTGCCGGCGTTGAAGTCTGATCATGGTGTCATTAAAAATAAAAGGTGACATTGAGCCCTGCGCTGCGGGAGGACGTTTCTGCGGTTTCATTGTTCTGTAAAACAGCGTGTCAGATTTTTTTGCTCCTGTATTGAAAAGGGTTATTTTATCGAACTCCGCATTTTCTAACTGCTAACATCACATTGGGAAGCTGTGGCCAGGGACTGCCTGGCAAGTCCAACCAACTGCCCCAGGAAACCGGGCAGCCCACACACTATACATAGACCCTACACACATGTACACACCATACATAGACCCTACACACATGTACACACCATACATATACCCTACACACATGTACACACCATACATAGACCCTACAACACATGTACACACCATACAAACGTAGAATAAACAGACACGCCAGATAATGTATACACACCATATACATATGTACATCCGAAACACATACAGTAACACTATCTAAACACATGCACATCACATACACACAGTTCATACTATACATACTGTATGCATGCACGTACACAACATATATGCACAATATACATATACAGTCATGTGAAAAAGAAAGTACACCCTCTTTGAATTCCATGGTTTTACATATCGGGACATAATAACAATCATCTGTTCCTTAGCAGGTCTTAAGATTAGGTAAATACAACCTCAGATGAACAACAACACATGACATATTACACCGTGTCATGATTTATTTAACAAAAATAATGCTAAAATGGAGAAGCCATGTGTGAAAAACTAAGTACACCTTATGATTCAATAGCTTGTAGAACCACCTTTAGCAGCAATAACTTGAAGTAATCGTTTTCTGTATGACTTTATCAGTTTCTCACATCCTTGTGGAGGAATTTTGGCCCACTCTTCTTTACAACGTTGCTTCAGTTCATTGAGGTTTGCGGGCATTTGTTTATGCACAGCTCTCTTAAGGTCTCGCCACAGCATTTCACTCGGGTTGAGGTCTGGACTTTGACTGGGCCATTGCAACACCTTGATTCTTTTCTTTTTCGGCCATTCTGTTGTAGATTTGCTGGTGTGCTTGGGATCATTGTCTGGTGCACGCGCCGCCAGGCGCTGCAACGCGTGGGCGCGCACTGTCTGGGGCCGTAGCCTTAGAAGCAAGGAGAAGAAGCGCAGGAATCCTCATCCCCGAAGCGCCCCTCCAGCGACCGACGGAGACATCAACTAGAGAGACTGGCCAGGGGGAGTCCCCGGCGGAGGGCATTGGGACAGTAATGGAGGAACCCGATGGCAGCAGATGGCCTTGTACGGCAAAATAACCGATTTAACAGAGTGCTGCAGCATTCAGAACTGCCATATTAAGTACTGTGGAGGTTCAAAGACTCAATTACAAACATCAGAGGATGGGATAAATGTGAAAGTCCTTTTATATTGTGAGTATTGATTTTGCTAATGACCTTTTTTATTATTATTATTATTATTCATGAAACCAAATGACCATACTGGAGGCGCTTGCGCTGTGTGTGTTTTTTTTTAGTGACATTTTTCAAGAAGGTGGAAGGACCCACCCTTCACCAGCAGCAAAGCCAGGTACTGGATTTATATGTTTCTTTCATTTGTGTGAGTGTGGTTGGTGTGGACAATGACTTTAAATCTACACTATATGGGCCTACTGCTTGTAGACAGAAGATTGTTGTTGATTTATTAATATAGCTGCCCACCCTATGATTCTAATTGTAAGTATATTTATTTGCCACTAGTATTGAATTAAGTGCATCATTTTTGTATTATATATACAGAACGTTATCGACGATCTGTTTTTGATTATTAAGCTTGGCTAACACGGTACAGATACCTCTACACACATATATATATATATATATATATATTTAGATTGTAAGCTCTTCGGGGCATGCATTTCTTTACCTAAATGTCACTTTTATGTCTGAAGCGCTTCTTCCCAATATGTGTTATCTGTATTATTTGTGATTGATATGATTGTCATGTGTATTACTGCTGTGAAGCGCTATGTATATTAATGGCGCTATATAAAAAAAGACAAATATATCTATTTATAAGCCAAAGAGCTTACAATCTAATTGTGTGTGTACACCCCCCCACACACCCACACGCACACACCAATGCACCCATGATATATACAATTACTGTAGTGCCGACGATTATTCTAAAACAAACCTGGCGCAAACTCCAAAAATTCCCAGGTACATGCTGGGTATATGCTGGGTACATGCTGGGTATATGCTGTGTACATGCTTGGTACATGCTGGGTACATGCTGCAACATTTCACACATTTCTGCAGACAGACTAATGGCCCATCGGATTAACAGCGGGGGTCCCTGGCAGTCCCATTCAAACTGAATAGGACAAGCAGGAACCCCTGCTGTGTTAATCCCATGGGCCATTAGCCTCTGCAGAAATGTCACTGAAATTTACCTAGCATGTACCTGGCTACTTTAAGGCAAGTTTTAGAATACTTGTTGGCTCGTCTGTACCAGCCCAGAGGGAAGAGGAGCCCAAAGAGTCCAGAAGTAGTGGCTATTTGAGCTCTGCAGCGCCACCTAATGGCCGGAATGTGTATTGGGCTGCACCCAGCAATCCTGCTCCTCTCTGCACTGGCCCCAATATTTCACAGCTGACCCAGCCCACCCCCGACTGTAAACATCTATATGTAGATACCTTGTTGGATAGCTTAATTTATTGAAGTTAGCCACTCTGCTGCTAAATGGGGTGAACCACACAATGGGGGTGATACAGAGGATGTGAGCCAGAACCACAGTAGTTTTAGGGGCCTGGCCCCTATTCCAGCAAGTTAGATATCTGCAGGCAGTAGGCATCAGATCCAATCATCCCTGCCCAGCACAGAGCGGCAGAGTCTCTGGAGAAGCGGAGGAAAGCAGGATGGGGATGGAGAAGGAAAGAGGGAAGGGTAAGATCAGGGGAGAGGCAGACATTGACAGAGAGAAAGGGACAAGAAGAAAAAGAGCAGCTAAAAGGGAATAGGGAGACGTGATGGGGGAGGGGGGACAGAAGAGTGAGACATGGGGGGAAGGTAGAGGTGTGGGGGTGGAGAAGAGAGATAGACATTAGGGGGGGGGGAGAGTAAGATGTGAAGGGGAAGGAGAATAGAAAAGGATGGGGAGAAGATAATCATGATTGTTAAAGCGAGGATGACAAGAGGACAAAAAAGATGGGGAGAAGAAAGAAAAGAATTGAAGGATTACAGGAGAATGGCATAAATTGGGAAAAAAGGGAATATGCATGTGAGATATGATGGGTGTAACTAAGAGGAGAAAGACATGGGGAGGGGTGACAACAAGAAGATTCTAGGTTCGATTGTTGGGTGCCTCGCCATTGAAAACAAATTAGATTGTTCTTCTGTTGTTTGAATACCATAGGATCCTTTCTGTGTAAAAATACAGATCCCAACACAGGCTTCTTGCAGTTCCAACATCTTTATTCCTGAGGCATTTTTCAATACCAAGCTTCAGTTCTTAGCATGAGTGAGATGCTACAGGTTATAGACCGAGAGCAGTGTATTTGGTTTGCTCTTTCTTTCTGCTCTGAGGTAATTTTCCTCAAGCATTGCTTTTTCTAACTTTAAATTAACCGTTTCATTTTTAGCTTGTTAGTATGGAGAAATAAAGCATATATTCATTATTGAAAGGTTGCGTATCTGCTGCCTGTTCCAGACCTTTGCTATCTAACTATCTATTCTCCCCCAAACACTATCTAACTATCTATTCTCCCCCAAATACCAAGAAAATGTTACATATTGCACTGTGCGAATCCATGTCTCGGCATTTTCACAGAGCATACAGCATTAACCTTTTAAATGGTTTCTTCAGTGAAGCTGACCTTTGAACCCCAACAATCTAAAGAAGGAGCGGCTCAGTGAGTGAAGACACTGACTGGCAGTAAGTTTGAAGCAGGGGAGCCTGGTTCAATTCCTGGTGTCGACTCCTTGTGACCTTGGGCAAGTCACTTTATCTCCCTGTGCCTCAGGCACCAAAAAAAAAGATTGTAAGCTCCACGGTGCAGGGACTGTGTCTGCAAAATGTCAGGGCTCAATGCGAATGCAGAGACGTACCTGATGGGATATAAATACTCGTGCTCTTCGATGTGGTAAACACACACGCCTCCCTCTTTCTCTCCGAATTGAGCCTAATGGACCTTTTTATTACAGGACAGGAAGAAGTCGGGGAGTAAAGATGCTGCGAGTATGTAATAAGAGGGAACTGCGAGGAGAAAATATGGAGCTATTTTCTCTCAGATGACACGGAAAACGCGTAGCATTGATTGTGGCTGAGTATTATTACTATCCTTATCTATACTATTGTATAGAATCACCAAAGCATGAAGGAAATCTGCAACAGTATCATGCAGGAAAAGTGTTGGTGACAGCCACAAAGTAGCGAGCACTTTATATACGTACAGTATATAATCAAACACTGCCTTAGATGAACATTAGAGATCTTGTTTTACAATGGCGACTTGTGCGTCTCCCCAGCTAAAAACTGACCCCACCTCTGAGTTTATCAAAAGGTCAAAATGGCTTTCTGTGAGTAGGGTTACTCGCTCTACCCTTCTGTAACCTAGGCAGTGCTGAAAAGCTGTGGAATGCGGCAGGTATAAACTCCTAGGGTTCCATGTTAAAATGGTTGAGATGCAAAAGTTGACACTGTGCTTCTTTGCATGTCATGACCAAGAATCCCTGGCTGCAGTCGGTAGGCAAAGAGATAATGGGGAAAAGCAGGGCTGCAGACCTGTCTGAGACATGTAAATGTGCTCACAAGTAATATTTGTATCCATTTAAATGACATCATATCAGGGCTCTACTGGTATCAAATATTAGCACAAATATTATCATTAATAATGTAATCCGGACACAGTCTCTGATATGGAATAGGCCCATTTTGTTATTTGATTTGCAACATGATTGAGAAGCAGATACAGTAAGTAGCAAAAAAGTGTGCCCAAAATGACCAGGCGGCTGTTCGTGCCCTAATTGTATGTGCTATTATGAATGTCTGCTAACAACTTATCAATTGCTGTTGAGGCGTCTCAGGCGCGGCTTTGGAGACGCACAGCAGGATGATGAGAAAATGACTGGATTTAATACTAGGTTTGTTTTTTGTCACTATGACAACCGGAACAAATCTATAATAAAAAAAACTAAAAAAATAAATAAACTATTATTTTCAGATTTTCGGGTGTGATTGGTTGAAAGTTAGAAGAAATGTAGAATAATCCATAATCTGTGCAATTAGGTAAGAGCTCAAAGAAAGTGTTTAAAACATCAGCGTCGCAGAGAAATCCATTTACTGCATGTGCTCAAATATGAAAACGATGAGTCTGAGAAACAACATGGCGACAACTACAGATGGGGGGGATTTATCAATTTGTTTATAACTTTCTACAAAAACATGTCCCCACTTAAATTCAAATAATCTCACATTTTTGGAGGCTTTTCCCATTTTTTCTGAAATTTTTGCATATACTCACGATTTGATTTATTTGAATTTTCTTTCCCTTTTTTTTTTTGGTGTGGAATTTTTCATATATGCTCCAATATATATATATATGCTCCAATTTCCAAATATTCAGATTGGTAAAAAGTTTTTTATTTTTTTTTTCAACTCCAACGAATTGGAGAACATTAGAAAATGCCCCCCCCCAAAAAACCCCTATTTTCACAGCAAATTCGAAGGATGGCGAAACCTGTGCCCACCTCCAGCAATGACCGTGTTGGCCTCCATCAATATTTATAGATCAAAATTCTCTTAGATGTTAAAATGATTTGTTTTGTGTTTTGATACCGTACATGTTAATGGGCAAAGGGAGAGGTTTATAGCTGACATCAGTGTGGAGAAAACTTCAGACGATTCTTTATACACCTGAAGAAAAGCTCTGCATTATAAGCAAAGAAGGGGGTGGTCGCCGTGCTGGTCCTCTCTTCCATGTAGTAACAGAGGAGGGAGAGGAGTAGGAGGTATGATACCTTGTATTGGACCAACAAGTAGTTGATATGTTACTGTCACGGGTGCTCACCACAAACCAGGACCGGACCGCGAGGCTGAGGTGGGGATATGAAAACACCGACCTAGGCCGCGAAGCCGGGTCCGAGTTGCGTAGCTCGGGGTCGTGGCAGGCCGGGTCCGGGCAGGAGAGGGTAGGATCGTAGGAGGTACTTGCCGCATCAGGGTTTGGAGAAGTCGAGAGTAGTTAAGAGTCCGAAGCCAGGGTCGTGGGCAGGAGAGAGTAGAAGTCCGGTGAGAGAGCCGAGTCCATGGGAGCCAGAGGTCAGGAATCCGGATACAATGCAGGGTTCTAGGTACAAGGAGACAAGACAAGGCAACAAAGTGGCTTGTAGCAAGCACAACTAGAAACTAACTATGCTCAGCAATCAGCCTAAGGCTGATTGAACTAAATACCAGTGAAGAGCCAATGGGAAGAAAGGGGGTGAGGTCACAGGTAAGTGGACCGCTGATAGGAGGCTGGGTGCAGGGTAGGTGTAGAGGATTCCCAGTGATTAGACAGTGCAGCCGTACATATGCGTTCGCGCGAGCGCTCCCGCGAAGGAAGCCCAGCACTGGGGCGGCTGCAAGGAAGCACTGGCGTGCGTGGCGGTCGACCTCGGCGGCGCACGCAACCTGCGGCTTGAGCGTGAGTCACCGCCGATCGGGAGGCGGTAGTGACGGGAAGCGCCGGCATGCGAGGAGCGTGGGGAGAGAGAGGCACCCCCGAAGGTAAGGGACGCGGCGCCCTTACAGTTACAAGCTTTCCAACCTCTCAGAGTCCTTCATTGGGTCCTACCCTACCCTGAGAGGTTGGAAAGCTTGTAACAACTTGTTTTTCCAATAAAAGGTATCATACATCCTACTCCCTCTCCCTCCTTTGTTACAGTATAAGATTTCACTACAATTACTCTATAATTTTGTCTACTAAGAACATGTTCTTCTTCCAGTTCCAGTATTTCCTATTGTCCTGGCAACCGCCCCCCCTTCTCTCCTCTGTGAGTTGGACTGCCCCATCTCCCCTTGCTATTTGGTTCGGGCCCTGTTCTATTTCCCCTGTGATTATGTCAGATCCTGTCACAGTTGGCCTCCCTGCAGCTCAGTACTCACTCTAATTCCCTGGTATAGTTATTGTTATTCACCTATCCCTATTTGCCATTACATTACCCCCTATTTCCATCCATTATTCCCATTCCCCTCTATTGTATTCTCTCAGTACCTTTTCCCCTTTTTATTTCTGTTTTGTGCCCCACTAAACACTTCAGAATATAAAAGGCCTCTCCTTTATATGGTATATGGGACTGAGTTAAGCTGCCTGACTCTACTCACTTGCCACAGTGAGCCTGGGACAGAACAGAACATTTGCTGGTCCATGGAATACATGGGCAAAACTTTCCAAAATGTATTTGCCATCTTTTTCGTGTTTCCTTAACCAAAACCAAAATTCCATGGGAACTCGATCAAAGAACGTTTCAGGTCTGAATAATTCTCAGAAATGACACGATGTCCAGTATCAATTTTCTGTTTCACCAATAAACCGTGATACTGCACAAGGAGAGGAGGTATGGGGGACATGTATGGGATACTGCACAAGGAGAGTAGGTATGGGGGACATGTATGGGATACTGCACAAGGAGAGGAGGTATGGGGGACATGTATGGGATACTGCACAAGGAGAGGAGGTATGGGGGACATGTATGGGATACTGCACAAGGAAAGTAGGTATGGGGGACATGTATGGGATACTGCACAAGGAGAGGAGGAATGGGGGACATGGGGACAAGTGCAGGATACTACATGCGGAAGGGCGGTATGGGGGACTCGGGACACATGGGTTACTGCACAAGGAGAGGAGGAATGGGGGATATGGGACACGGGACACGTACGGGATACTGTACGAGTACAGGAGGTATGTGAGACACGGGACACATACGGGAAACTGCACGAGTAGAAGAAATATAGGTGTCATTGAACTGAAGCCAGCGTGAGCAAGCAAAATATTAACCCTGCGAAGGTTCCACTCAGAAGCATTGAACTCCCCCCCCCTTAACCCACCAGCCCTGCAGCTTTATTCCTTTCTGTTTTTTAATGCCGATCGTGGCACCGAAAACATTGTCTCAATACATCTGTACAGGTGTAGCATGACTTTACAGTGCATTGAAAGTGACAGCCCTGGCTTCCCCAGGCATCACCGTGACTTCCCCAGGCATCTCCCCAAGTTCCTGAGGCATCTCCCCGAGTTCCTCAGGCATCTTCGCAAGTACCCCAGGCCTCTCAGTGACTTCCCCAGGCATCTCCGTGACTTCCCCAGGCATCTCCGCGACTTCCCCAGGCATCTCCGTGAGTTCCCCAGGCATCTCCCCAGGCATCTCCCCGAGTTCCCCAGGCATCTTCACGAGTTCCCCAGGCATCTCCGTGACTTCCCCAGGCATCTCTGCGACTTCCCCAGGCATCTCCGTGACTTCCCCAGGCATCTCCCCGAG
>CM071587.1:5317407-5378456 GCA_036426205.1 Ascaphus truei
CCCCAGGCATCTCCCCGACTTCCCCAGGCATCTCCGTGACTTCCCCAGGCATCTCCCCGAGTTCCCCAGGCATCTTCACGAGTTCCCCAGGCATCTCCGTGACTTCCCCAGGCATCTCTGCGACTTCCCCAGGCCTCTCCGTGACTTCCCCAGGAATCTCCACGAGTTCCCCAGGCCTCTCAGTGACTTCCCCAGGCATCTCCGCGAGTTCCCCAGGCATCTCCATGAGTTCCCCAGGCATCTCCGCGACTTCCCCAGGCATCTCCACAGGTTCCCCAGGCATCTCCGCGAGTTCCCCAGGCATCTCCGCGAGTTCCCCAGGCATCTCCGCGACTTCCCCAGGCATCTACGTGACTTCCCCAGGCATCTCCGTGACTTCCCCAGAGCATCTCCCCGAGTTCCCCAGGCATCTCTGTGACTTCCCCAGGCATCTCCTCGAGTTCCACAGGCATCTCCGCGACTTCCCCAGGCATCTCCCCGAGTTCCACAGGCATCTCCGCGACTTCCCCAGAGCATCTCCCCGAGTTCCCCAGGCATCTCTGTGACTTCCCCAGGCATCTCCTCGAGTTCCACAGGCATCTCCGCGACTTCCCCAGGCATCTCCCCGAGTTCCCCAGGCATCTCCGCGACTTCCCCAGGCATCTCCCCGACTTCCCCAGGCATCTCCGTGACTTCCCCAGGCATCTCCCCGAGTTCCCCAGGCATCTTCACGAGTTCCCCAGGCATCTCCGTGACTTCCCCAGGCATCTCTGCGACTTCCCCAGGCCTCTCCGTGACTTCCCCAGGCATCTCCACGAGTTCCCCAGGCCTCTCAGTGACTTCCCCAGGCATCTCCGTGACTTCCCCAGGCATCTCCGCGACTTCCCCAGGCATCTCTACAGGTTCCCCAGGCATCTCCGCGACTTCCCCAGGCATCTCCGTGACTTCCCCAGGCATCTCCCCGAGTTCCCCAGGCATCTCCACAGGTTCCCCAGTCATCTCCACGAGTTCCCCACGGCTTCAAAGGACATCGGCACGACTTCCCCGGGCATCACCGTGGCTGGAATCCCATGCCTTCCCCCGGCACAAACAAAATGAAGTCTGGCTAAATCTGGACCAATGTAATTGTTGCTTTATTTAGCCTTATTCTCCCCCCCCCCCCCACCCGGTTCCCCGGCAAAGTCAATGATTTACTTATTTGCTCATTCTGTAAAAATGAGTCACTTTCTATTTTCTGCACGGCAATTTAATTTGAACTTTGTCAGGTCTTTTTTTTTCTTTTCCGTTATCACGTTAAACTAATTAACTCTGCAATCACTAGCCAAACAAAATAACAAGAGACAGCGACTCTGGGCGAACAACGCTTCTGTATACACAGTCTCAGATCACCGGTAAAGATCGTAAAAACTCTCACAAGGGTTTGATGACTACAAGGGACACGAATAGGAAAAAATATATATATATAAAACTTATTGTGGTCATAGAAGCCACCTGTGCTGAAGCAGGGATATCCGAAAAATCTGACCTATTGCTGGCCCTTGAGGACTGGAGTTAGTCACCGCTGCTCTATGGCAGTGCTTCATGGGCAGTTTAACCCTATCCATGCCAGGAGGCAAGCCCTTCCCCCTGGCAGTGAAGGGGTTAACAGGGTCCATGTGAATAAGAACTTCTTAACAGGTACAGATCTATGCATTGTACATGTATGTATATCTTTAGTTATATAGCGCAGTCCAGGTACACGGGACATAATATAACACATACTGGGAATACGCGCTTCAGACATTAGGAAAAGGAGTCCCTGCCCCGAAGAGCTTACAATCCAACACGAAAACTCCACTATCTGCTACAGTAAGTAAGAAGAGTGTCCGAAAAGGAGTAGGGAAAGGTAGCAATGGTTTTCGGTACAGCTAGGAGTAAAGCCCGTAATATAGTGGGCGCGCTTGCTGCGCCGTGCGCGCTTGCTGCGCCGTGCGCGCACGCGGCAGTTATAGTTGGCTGTGGTTAGCCAGCCATTGTATACTAGGGCTGCACGCGTGCACCGCAGTGAGCGTGGAGCCGGGCGATAGCGGGGAAGACTCAGAAAAGTACGTTTTCGCGCCGCTACCGCAATGTATATGTATATATGTATGTGTGTATGTGTGTGTGTGTGTGTGTGTGTGTGTGTGTGTGTGTTTGTGTGCACAAATATTAATAAATAATTTATTCTCACAGAATGTCTTTCTTTCATTTTTAATATAGACGCACTCACACACACAGCTTCCCCAGTGACACACACACACACAGTACCTTCGACGCCTGTTGCTCACAGCAGCATGCACCATACACACAAAAAGTGTGCGTCACGTGCACGAGCGTTCGCACAGGCGCGCGCGCGTGCTCACTATATTACTGGCCTAAGGGAGACCGCTGGAAATGTATCACAGCTGCCTCAGTAATCTAAGCAAATGGGTTAGAAAAGGTGGTCTGGCTGGAGATGAAAGAAGACCCGCAATAAAACAGACGCCAGCCTTTCATTTATCAAACAGAAATGATGGGAACAGAGATGAAAAAGGTTTTCTTGGTGAAATTCCGACTATGATTACTAACACGCAGAATCACTTATCGCCATGTCCCGTAATGGATAATCCAGGGAGAGAAAGGAAACGAACCGCCTTTGATATTCCGTAATTAAGGGTAGGCAGCCAGTCATTTCATATTCATTAAACGCACTGTACATTTTCTCCCGCTCCTATCTGCCTTGGTGGGGAATTAGAGGGAAATGACTTTTAGAATGATGGTCATGAGCAGGGGCATTAGCTATAGCCCAGGCTCTCCCACACCCTGTCGGCGGCAAATTTTGGGAGATGCAGTAGGGAGGAAGGGTGGGGCTTGAGCTGCAGCCTGAGAGACAGGCTGGGAAAGGTGAGAGGGAGGGGCGGGGCCTTGGTCAGTGGGCGGGGCTTGAGCTGCAGCCTGAGAGACAGGCTGGGAAAGGTGAGAGGGAGGGGTGGGGCCTTGGTCAGTGGGTGGGGCTTGAGCAGCAGCGTGAGATACAGGCTGGGAAAGGTGAGAGGGAGGGGTGGGGCCTTGGTCAGTGGGTGGGGCTTGAGCAGCAGCGTGAGATACAGGCTGGGAAAGGTGAGAGGGAAGGTAAGAGGTGGGGCCTGGGTCAGTTGGGCGGGGCTTGAGCTGCAGCCATGAGAGACAGGCTGGGAAAGGTGAGAAGGAGGGGCGGGGCCTTGGTTCAGTGGGTGGGGCTTGAGCAAAACCACATGAGGGTGCCACCCCTCCAGAACGGTAGGGAGAGGATGAAGGGTAGGGCACGGAACAGGGGAGAGGGAGAGGGCGGCCGGGGAAACGGAGGGAAGGGGGAGCGACACTAACGTTGAAAAGGAAGAGCTCGCGAGTAAATCATGGGTGGAACTCACCTGTTTGCTCCTACTTCTCTATCGTCGCCGATCAGCCACGGTTGGCTACGTTGAGGTAGGGTTAGTCCTTTTTTGCAGCTCTCCCTCTCGATGACAGTACCGTCCTAATGTGAGCCGACGCCGTGAGTATCGCTTTTTATCTGATAAAGGAGTGTGGGGAAAGGGTGAGAGGTGAGAGGGAGGGTAAGGGGATGGAAGTGAGTAATGTGGGAGGGGTTGGGTGGTGGTGGGGGTGTGGTTGGAGCAGAATAGCCCCAAAATACAGGATTGCGAAAGGTTTTGAGAGGGAGGCGGGGCCTGGGGCCTTGGTCAGTGGGTGGGGGCTTGAGGCGCAGCCCGGAGTATACAGGGCTGGGAAAGGTGAGAGGGAGGGGTGGCGGCTAGGGTGGCCAGTGGGCGGGGCAGGAGTGCAGGCAGAGCGTGAGATACAGGCTGGGAAAAGGTGGAGGTGAGAGGAAGGGTGAAGGGAAGGGAGGGCCGTCTCGTCAGTGGGCTGGAGAGAGAGAGAGAGAGAGGCGGACTTGAGTCTGAAGGCAATGATAGGCGGTCCTCCTGTATGAGGGGACGAAGATGTTAGGAAGCCACGTTACGAGAAAGACGAGCAAGATTCTCGGAGAGAATTTGCTCGTTCCCCCTTTAGACCCTCTTTTGAGACCTCCCATGTAGTAGAGCGGAACACTGCCTACCACGTGAGGTGTAACTGTGGACGCGTCCGCGGTTTCTGGATATGGCACAAGCAAGCGATTGTCAGAGATTTCGAGCAACTTCGCCCACGGAGCCTTCTCATTGTGCTAGAGGTTTTCGGACGACCATTGGGTTTATTTTCTCTTCATCCCTGAGCTTTTGCTATAACGTTCTGGACCGTTGATTCTGGCTAATTGAGGGATGAACGAACTTGTCGAACCCTCTCATCTGATGCGCGTGCACGATTGGAGAGAGGATGAGTTTTTACATCGACGGAGACGACGAGGTCCGTCATCCCGCACTCTTATATACGAGCATTTAGACTAATCGACGGATGATGACCTGTTGTGGTAGCTCTCCTATTTATGACCCGAGAGTTGGTCGAAGACAAGTATCGGTATGCATACAGGGGGTGCGTGCCGATTTGTACGATGCGTATACCCTTCCTCTGACGACCTTGCGATCTTTGAGTCGCCTTTAGCACGTGACGACGAGTGGCCTAGAGCCATCGCCATTGAGAGTGACTGAGAGTAGACCGTGGATTGATCATGACGTGAGAACCCTTTCGTCCACATGTACGACTTTGACCGATCATGCCTGAGCGATATCGCGGGCCCGCGGAACGGCGACGGACATGTCTGTGTTCCGCTGATATCCTAGCGGTCGGGTAGATAACCGATTCAGACGTGCTGACGACGATGAATCGAGCGGTTTTAGACGGAAGACCAGGTGAGCCATTGGAGTGGCCAGTGTTAGATCGGATGTCATCGAGGGGGTAGTGATGGAGAGGATTAGGTTAGATAGTTGAAGCAGTGAGATCCGGCGTAAGGAGAGGGATACGACTTTGTCGACCCGCCACCCTTTTTGCAGTCTCCTGTGCGAGACGTGTCACGAGATTGGCTTTCCATGAGTGTCCCTTGCGACATCTTGAGGTACGGATTTGCTATACTCGTTTGTAAGCACTCTTGTCGATAGAGCAGAGACGGCCGAGTCTCGCCTGGCCCCTAGTGTCTGAGCAGGAGAGAGTAGTCATAAAGATGACCTGCGCGGACTTTCAGACTATCTTTCCGTACTTTGTACTTGCAGGAGTTCGCGTCATCCTTCACGTAACTGATGTTCGGGTTTCGGTGCAAGACGAAGGTTAGTCGACTTGAGGATTCCTTGATCTTAGAGAGAGCGATTTCGCATTACGAGTCGGCCCCCTAGTAGCGGCCGTAATTGCGGTCTCTAGATCTCGGAGATTCTCCCGTAGATTGAGGTAGGATGGTTTAGAGACCTAGGAAAATGAACTTCCTATGCCCGATGACCCGGTGTCACGAACCCGGTAGAGGGATTTGTGAGAGTGAGCCCCGATCGTTTGTGTGATTGCTCCGTGAGACTCTTTGAGCCCTTACCAGGTCTTTTTTTGCAGGTGATTTGACGACGGCGGCAGACGAGCATTTTGGGAGTTCCTGTCACTTGAGCCTATGCGATTACGATGACACGATTGGTAGAGGTGTGCTTCCGTCGGAGAAGGGCTTACAGCACGGGATAGGGAGAGGAGATGTCAGAATGCATGAGATCTGACTTTGAGCAACATGTCGTTTTGTGAGCTACCGAAGAGCGTTCCTCTTACTTTCAGACGAAGCCACGAGAACCACCACGGAAGAGGGTTTTTGAGGTCCTTTAACTTGTTTATGACCGCAAAGCCCGATTCGTCTCCTTATGTAGTTGGGTATATCGATCGTCATCGATGAGATTTGTGGTGAATCGAGAGCGATAGAGAGATCGATGACGATAGCACGAATGTAGCCGAGGCGTCTTACTCTCGATCTTCAGAGAACGATCCGATTGAGAGTTGACGAACTCGGAGCCCGGACTTTTCCGCTGATCACTCCTTCCACGATGAGAGTCCCGCCTATGCAGTGGTAGATGAGCATCCCCTAGACGACCTTTTTTCGGGTAGACTCAGCGATTTATGATGATATGAGAGAAGTCGAGGCCGATGATGTTCCATTCTTATGCGAACCGTGCTGCAGTGGAGACCCATGCGCGACGCCGCTAGCCATCGCCCCCCTCTGTTGCTTGCTGTATTGAGACAGATTACGAGGTAAGCAAGGTGTTGCAGAAGAGTTGTTGAGTCGTCAGAGTGGGGAACCGATAGTGAGAGCAGAGAGAGAAAGGACGTCGTGTTGATTGTGACTTGGTATGTGAGGAAGGACCATCGCATCTGGATTTGGCCTAGCAGCCGCGTTGAGGACCCAGGAATCGGATGCGTTGCCCTGAGACGATTGGGGATCTTCGAGACTTTTTGTTGAGACGAAGCTGAGCTGATGGGAGACGCAGTTGGAGAGAGTGAGAGAGATCTTGAGGAGATCAGAGAGCACGATATTATGATTGTTACGTCGAGATGATTTTTGAGCACCAGAGAAAGAGAATGAGAGAGGATGAGATCGAGAAGGAGAGAGAGAGAGGAGAGAGAGAGAGAGTAGAGGAGAGAGAGAGAGAGAGAGAGAGAGAGAGAGAGAGAGAGAGAGAGAATCAGACATGAGGTGGAGAAGAGAGAGAAGAGAAAAAGATGCTGGGAAAAGAACCCTCAGGTTGTTAGAGAGAGGTGATATGGAAAGTATATGGGGGATTAAATAAAGAGACTGGCCTGTGTGAGAGAAGAGGGAGGAAAAAGACATGAGGGGGAAATAAGATAAATACATGAGGGGAGAACAGAGAGAATGATATGAGCAATGTAAGAAGAGAGAGTTAGAGGGCAGGAGAGAAAGTAATGCTGGGTGGTTGGAGGCGTGCGGAGACCGAAACATGCTGGCGGGAGGAGGAGGAGACGAGAGGGACAGGATATAGTGGGGGAGAGGAGAGAGAATCATGATGTTGGGGGGAGAGAGGAGAGAGAGGGAGAGAGAATCAATGATGTGGGGAGGAGGGGAGAGGAGAGAGAATCATGATGTGGCGGGGGCAAGAGGAGATGCGATAGCGAGAAGCATGACTGGTGGGTGGGCACGAGCAGGGGAGAGAGAATCATGATGTGGGGGGAGAGGAGAGAGAATCATGATGTGGGAGGAGGAGATAAAGATTCTGTGTGGGAAGTAGAGAGAAAGATGTGCTGGGGGGGAAAGGAGAGAGAGATGCGGTGGGGGGAAACGATAGACACATGCTGGGGAGTGGAGGAGAGAGATGCTGTGGGGAGAGGAGAGAAAGATGATGACGAGGAGGAGGGGGAGAGATGAGGAAGGGGAGAGAGGAGGAGGTGGAGGAGGAGGGGAAGAGATGATGATGAGGAGTGGAGGAGATGATGAGGAGGGGGAGGGATGAGGAGGGGGAGAGGAGGAGGAGGAGGAGGGGAAGAGATGATGATGAGGAGTGGAAGAGATGATGAGGAGGGGGAGGGATGATGAGAGAGAGGATCAGGGACAGGATGGGGGTGCGAGAAAAAAAATTAAATTAATATTAATGGGGGCCTGCATTTATTTGCTGGGGGCCCGCGCATGTCTGGCTACGCCACTGGTCGCGAGTGCTTTGCAAAACATTTAATGCTGAATTGCAAATCACACTCTATCCTGGAGGTGGGCAAACTCCAGTACTCAAGGGCCACCAACAGGTCAGATTTTCAGGATATCCCTGCTTCAGCTCAGGTGACTCAATCAGAGACTCAGTCAAAGACTGAGCCATCTGTGCTGAAGCAGGGATATCCTGAAACCTGAGCTGTTGGTGGCCCTTGAGGACTGGAGTTGATATCTGCTGCACTATGGCATCATGCCGTGCTTCACGGGCATAGTAACCCTCTCGATGCCAGGACTCCCCCCCTGGGGTATTGAGGGGTTAACAGGGTCCGTGTGAATTCAAATTTGGTTTATCCGTGGTATAAACAAGTTGCCTTCTACTTGGAAAATCGATATTACAAAGCCAGCAGAATGACAGGCCCCAGAGCAACAGAGATGATAAGCGAGGAAGAATTAATACATCCTGACAGATTGGAGCGAACAATGTGAGTATTTATTTTCAGGGGTAAAAAAATTAAATAAAAGTTTTTCTTTCCATAAACAGCATGAAAAATTAAAGACTCATTTAAGTCTGTGGTTCTCAACACTTTCCTCCTTACTACAACATTAGTATTTGAAGCCAGGGGTGCACGTAACTAGATGGGCGCGAGATTTTCCAGGGGTGGCGCGGGCAGGTGCAGGGACCCCGCGCTCTTCCCCATGGCATTTAAATGAGATGCCGGGGGACCACGTGAGGCCTCTGTAACTTCCCTTACCGTGACTCAGTCTGCTCGGGCGACGCGTCGCCATGGAAACGTCACGTCACATGACCCGGCGGCATCATTTGACACTTCAGACTAGGTAAAGGAGTGGGGGAGAGCAGGCAGGGGGGCACAGGGCAAAATGTTTATGCACCCCTGTTTTAAGCAATAAAGGAGAGCCGTCAAACTTGTGGCCCGTCCAGCACGCATGCGGCCCGCTCACATCACAGACACATTGCGCGGGTGCAGAGAAGGGGCTGCACGCATGAGTTGCAGCCAGACCGCGTGTCAAACGCTGCGCGGGAGCGTAGCAGAGACAAGCAACCATGAGGTGAGTCCCCATCACCCAAATCACCCCCCATATCACCACTTTTTTTCCTACAGCCCCAATCACCCCCAGATTGCCTCACATGACCCCCGATCACCCCACATCCCCCCTGTGACAGGGTGAAGTCAGGAACTGATAATTATGCCTGGGAAACATACATCTGAGTCCTCCATCCAGCACTCAGAAGGTTAACCCAGTAAGAATACTTGGGCAATCAGGAAGTAAGCTGAGACAGCTGACAACCAGCTTGATAAGGAGGCTACTGCTTGTAGTAGGTGGCTGACTCAGACTACAGAACTGTCCTGTGTAAGCTCCTGTCCAGAAGGATTTCTTAAACTCTCTAAAGGGACAGAGATTCCCAAACAAAGATACAGTAAGGACTTTAATATTGTTCCATAACTATTGTGGTATATGTTTAGGGCCTGGGAACTGGACAAAGCCAGCCAGCCCGATAGATAGGACCTGGACTGTTTAGCAAGATCTCCCTATGGGGAGTAGGAGTTCTTTTTATGAGTTCTGTTTTGCCTTAAAGGGACAGTGTGCCCAAATGTTTATTTGTGTTGTGGAGAAATAAAACCACTCAACATTTGGTTTACCCTGAAACTGCACGTGTCGACTATTGTCTGACCTCGCCTACAGACCATCCTGCCACACCCCCACAGCTCTAATCACCCCCAAATCGCCTCACTTTACACCCCAGATCGTCCATAGCCCCATTCTGAAGATGATGAAGATGACGACAAAGTAAGATTATCAACAAAAAGTAATCAAGAGATCCTAAAAGCTGCATCACGCAAACAAGCGTTTAATCACCTTACTTCACGCCCCCCCCCATATTGCCCCACAGCCTCGATCCGAGGCGGATCCAAATCTGCAAAAAAAAATTCGCCCATCTCTTCTGTCATCCAATAAATATGTTACGCTAGCTATATTCTATGTGAGGCATCTCTCTGGCTCAACCCCTGACGAAGCACTATCATGTGAAACGCGTAGGGATTGGTCGAGCCGTTTGTGATGTCATTTCTTGACTTTTCGGCAAACCTCATGGACTGAGTTCAGCTGTAGCAGCGTCCTCTCATGCCGGAGCCTTGTTCTGTCACCACGAATTCATAGATATTTTCTACTCTGTAAATTTGGATATTTTCTTTTTATGCGTATACATTTTTATATTACACTTACCTCGGTGCGCCTGTCTCCTTCTTCCACAGAGAAACATTATATTTTCTTGAGTTAGGAATTCTTTTTTTTTTTTAAATGTTGAAAAATCCTTATATTAACCCGCTAGGTGCTGGAAATTCATGCTGCTGCGGCTCTCACTGCTGTAGACTACCCGGCTCCAGAGTCATGTGACCGCTTGCATTCGCCTGCCCGCTATCTGCCACCTGATGACCAGAAGGGTGGAGTCGTCCTTTCCCGTTCGAATCGCGATCTCTGCTCAGTAAAGCTGGAACTTGCGCTCTCCAGTACAAACCAGGAAAACATCCCATGACTTTGTAGCCATGCTGTAAGACGAACTGCCCGGCACTTCTGCGGAACCGACACATCTTGGACTTCTGATCATTTTTGCCAAGTTTGTCAGCGCTGCACTGGACCTTAGAATCTGATATCACCTAGAAAATGGTGGCATTTACAAAGGGTTGGGGGACATCATTTAAAAAACAACCTTCTGACCTCAGGAAAAATGTCGGAATTCGACAACTCGCTGCCAGCCATCTCGCCGCTAAGTTATTAAGGGGTTAACTTTAGGGATTTTAGATTAACGGGTTTTTAAGGTAAGGGTAAGGCAAAGAGGCTATGGATTTTATGGTAAGGGCTACGATTATGGGTTTTAGGGTAAGGGGTTAAGTTTTATCTTTTTAGGGTAAGGGGTTAAGGTTATTGATTTTAGGGTTAGTTTTTTAGGGTGAAAATTAGCACTAGGGTTTTTAGGGTATGGGGTTAACAGTTTTGTGTAAGGACCTAGTATTAAATGCTTTTGGGGTAAGAGATGAGGTTAGGGGGTTACCTTTCCGGCAAGACAGCCGGCGGCTAACTGCCCTCCGCGGCTTATCAGCGGCGGTGAGTTGGCTGTGGCAAGTTATCCTAGCCCGGGAAAATGTGGCTTCAATTGGAGTGCTTCTTATCTTAACCAGATCCAATGCAAAGATGACCCAACTAACTCCTTATAGCCCACCATCACTCAGTGCCAGTCTCTGCCCAACACCCAAGATAACGGCCCGGTGTTTTGCCTAATCACTAGAACGGTCACACTGCCATTTTTAACCCGATGTAACCACGCTCACCTAAATGTAATGACCAGAGACCTTCAACATAAACATCACCGTTCTGCTTAAAACCCGTTTGTAATGACATTTGATTTTTATGGAACCACAACGGACGTTATGAACAAATAACCTCTGGTTTTTCTGCCGCTGAAAATTCCCGCTGGACGACCAAATATATCATGTAACTGTCATGTAAAATTTGTGGAGATGCTTTATGAAGCTGTGTTTGTGTTTATTGTAGCTACGTGCTATAACTCTAACCGCTTGAGAGAGATTTCAGCCCGGCTTTCCCTGGCACATTTGTCTTATTCCCGGACAAAGCAGAGCATCCGAAATGCCTTCGATGTGTACAATGGGTGGCGCCATTGCTTTTAACTCTTTCACTACAACCCCCGACTGGCCCAGCACTAACCTCATGCTCTAGGCAGGGAGGGTGTATGCTTCTCTAACCACTAGAATGGAACATTAACTCTTCCTACCTCCTCTCAGCCGAAAAGTGATGAACTCTTTGTGCGCTTGAGGGGCCTCCAGATCCGGGGAGCGATCACGTGATTGCGAAACCACTGACTGGTGGCCACTGAAAGAGCAGGACTCTTTCTGAGCTGGCCGTATCGTGTCCATAGGAGCGCAGAATGCGGTCTTCCCCCGACGAGCAAATCTCATATGGCGTCATGGGGCCTCCAGAGTGTCCGTGATGTGGTACAGGGGCGGCCAACTCCAGTCCTCAAGGGCCAGCAACCGGTCAGGTTTTCAGGTTATCCCTGCTTCAGCACAGGTGGCTCCATCAGAGGCTCCGTCAAAGACTGAGGCTCTGATTGAGCCACCTGTGCTGAAGCAGGGACTGATTGAGCCACCTCTGCTGAAGCAGGGATATCCTTTAAGCCTGACCTGTTGTTAGCCCTAGAGGATTGGAGTTGGCCACCCCTGATGTAGCTAAGTCCAGGGGCATCTAGAAGTTTTTTTACATTTGGCAAAAAGTTAACACAAAGGGGGTGAATCTATAAACACACACACAAGTTATTTGAACGCATTGTACTGTGCCACTCTCCTACCTGCAGCAAATATATATCAAACACATTTTTGGCATTAAATATTAAGAAGAGTTTCCTTTTTTAATGTAGGATTGAGTTCCCGGAGCTGAACCCAATTAATTGTGGCTCCGGGGACCATCTGCATCCGGAGATACTTACCTCCGAAGTAGGTGCTTGTAGCTGCTCTGGCTAAGTAAGCAGGGCTTTCAAGCTCCCGCATCACATGGGCCAATAGGAAGCCACACCAATGACATCACAACCTCCTATTGGCCCGCACGGACTGAGATCTCTGAACAGAGTCAAGTCACACGTGAACAGACTTCCATTCTCATGTAGCATGCATTCTTGCTCAATTCCCCAACCTTTAACATGCAGCCCTCACTACAACCTCCTTGAAAACATCCGTCCAGCCAAACAATTTCAGAAAAAATGTCAATACCAGCCGACATCCTTCCAGCAACCATCCATTTTCCTTCAGCTGATAACCACACCAACAATGCCCAAAACCGAGGCTGGTCATCCTCCCCTAAGGTGCCACATGGCTGGAGGTGTTAGAGCAACTCATCCCAAGTCCGAGTTAACGTTCAGTTTCAGGAAAGTGTTTAAGAAATGTCTGGGTGTGTTGGGTTTGTGTTGTTAGGCGCTTAGGCACTGTTGCAACAAGTAACCTTTACCTACATGGCAAGGGATTGGGCCAAACCTCATGGCATCTGATCAGAAAGACGACCACGGGGTCATTTGGCCAGTGACGGACACTTGTGGGTAATGTATAACGTGAGACCTGGCAAGGATGTGTTGTACCATGTTAATTGTTTAATACAAGCTGTGGCCGATTTACACCCAAGTCCCTTGTGTTTGTATTTATTTGGGATTTGGCTGGGACGGCTGTAGTGGAAGGACAACGGAGGAGTCTGTGGTCATGTACTCAAAGCTTTGCGAGATCTGGGGGTGTTGAAGGATGTAGACATCATACCTAAAAAACCCTCTGCCCTAATGTTTCTTATACAGTATGTGTATTTCTAGGCAGGACATAGCATGTGGATACATTTACCACTAAGTGTTAAAGGCTTTGCAGTTTATCAACACCATTGTCTAAACTTAAACACACCATCCCGGCTATATTGTGTTTTTATTTTTATTATTATTATTTATTTATAAAATGTTTTACCAGGAAGTAATACAGTACATTGAGAGTTGCTTCTCGTTTTCAAGTATGTCGTGGGCACAGAGTTATGATGACAATACATGGTTACATTAAATTAACAAGGGTTATACATTATATTTAAAGGCATTTCGTGAACAGTTAAAGATACTATAAGTGATGGGCGCATGTAACCGTTGCAGACCAGATTAAAATGCGAGACAGCTGAAGTCTTGAAAGAACTTAGACAGGTGGCGGCTTTGAGAATCTCAATTAGGGTGAAGCTTAACCCTACATCTTCTTCTCTTCTTAAAAGACTCTTGATCCCTTAAATTAATTTGAGACTAGTATCCACATCTTGTTTCTCGAAAGATTATTAGTTGGATATCCTCACTGACTATGTCAAATGGTCACACATCTCAACCTCTTGCATATCTAGTGAATTCCTTGATACATCATGTTGGCTTGCAATTTTAATATTACTTTATATGAAGAATGTACTTCAATCCATTACATTCTATTTTCTAATACACAAGTTCTAATCTTCTGAACCTTCCGGAGTACCGGATAACATTAATTAGACACCTGTAATCTATTAAATTAGGTACACTATTAATGGGGTTTAATTTATACATGTCACAAGATGTCTGAGGAATTGATTCATAGTGACTAACATCAACCGCAGTCTAAAATTAAAACGAGAGTGAAAATAAATGTACATAATATTATCTGTTCTGTGTAAGATTCTGATGGAAATAGACATGCACTGCATTAATATGCACTTGCGAAGAAGTGTCATTAAAAAGTATTCTTGGTATTATTTCTTTTACAGAATTCCCAATATGTCTTGTTTCTATTTATTGACGGTGTAAGCCGTGATCTCATTCCATGTGTGGTCATCGTGTTTTTATTCAATAATTAAAGCCTATGCAGCTCAACCCCGTTATAACGCGATCCGCTACAGCGCGAACCCGCTTATAACGCGATGCAAGCGTGGCTCCCAATTTTCGTATTGATGAATACTTTACAACACGATTATTGGTATCTTAAATACTTTACTGTACAATGCATGCAATTGTACATTATTTCTAACGCGATCCGCTTATAGCGCGATGTGATTCTTTGGATGCCCAAGCACAGCGTTATAAGGGGGTTGAGCTGTATTATTTGGATATAGTCCGAGAAGTTGAACAGATTACAACTCCACACATTACACATGATTATGTGGGCTACTATGCTTCCAACTTTTAGGGCAGGGGTGCTCAACACCAGTCCTCAAGCCCCCCCAACAGGTCAAGTTTTCAAGATTTCCCAGCTTCAGCGCAGATTGCTCAATAAGCCACTTGTGCTAAAGCAGGGACTGATTGAGCCACCTGTGCTAAAGCAGGGATATCCTAAAAACCTGACCTGTTGGGGGGGCTTTAGGACTGGATTGGAGCACCCTGTTTTGGGGGGTCTGTGATGTCAGTTTTTTTGTGGCTATAGCCAATAACTTTATAAACACAGACAGCCCCTCTCAAGACAAGGCATTGCTACATAGCCTTGAACATAAAAGGCAAGGGAGACAAGTGTCATTCTTCATTGAGACATTCACCAGGTGACAAGCTGTGAAATTACAGACAGATGCATTTCCATTCTTTATTTTTAAATGAATATAAAACGAAGGTTGTGATTTCGGAAAGCTATGTTATGATTTTCCTTTTTGTTGAGACAAACTCCTCACAAACGTTTCTACAGGTTCGAGGTTCACAAAAATGGAGTCACATTCGTCATATTCGAAGAGTCAGGCAAAAACGTTGCACAGCTCTACACCCAAGTGCTTTATTCAGTCTTCTATGTGGGATAGTGTGAAAGTCCTTACTGAAATCTAGGTAAGTCACATCTACTGCTCCCCAAATTATCTACAGTACAGTATTACCCTAGTCAAAAAATGCAATTCGTTTTGTTTCACATGATCTCCCCCCGGTAAATGCATGCTGCCTGGGATCTTGTAAGTTTATGAACTTCAGATAGTCAACAATTCTATAGTTGAGCAGTGTTTCCATTCATTTCCCTACTACTGCTGACAGGCTCACTGGCCTGCAGTTACCTGCCTCTTCCCCACCTCCAATTTTCTTAAGTAGGGCTACAGTATGCTTGCTCTTCTCCAGTCCTCTGGCATTAAACCTGTTAATAGTGTCTGGTTAAATGATTTTGTTAATAGTGTTTGCCAGCACACCCCTAAGAACTGTCACTATCCTTGGATCCCCAGGATTCCATCTGGCCCCATTAACTTGTCCACTTTCATTCTTGAGAGTTCCAGTAGGACTTTCTCCATTGTAAATGGATTGTGTCCACCTCCTTTCCATGTCTATTCCTGTTACCCAACTGTGATCCCAACCCCTTCATCTTCCGCTGCAGTAGGTGCTGATGCGGTGTAGTTCTGCCCTGCTAGGGCAGGAATGAGTCTGTATTCTGTTTCTAGCTGGCAGCCTGTCACTATCCTTGGGCTCAGGTTCTCCGATGAAAGATATTGCAAGAAAGTCAGCGTATAGTTCTAATAGCTTTATTCTGTCAGATACAGCTGACACAGATACAGTGTCAAGACGAACACATTTGATTTGAAGATCCCCCATTCTGATACATGATATATAAAAAAAAGAGACCATTTTTTGGTGCTTTTTGTTAGATATTTTTCACAGCAACAGTTGATCTTGATCATAGCACCTTTTTGGACCAATTATTTTCTGATAAACAGCCATTACTCATATATCATCTTAATTACGTACGTCATGTGCTGGATGTTTTCCACGTATAATTGTTTTTCAGCTATATTTTGCATAGCTTGCTGAATTGTGGTCACTTGTTTCTCAAGTATATGTCCCATCTGGCAGATTACGTCAAGTGTTTGTCAAACTGATTATTTTTGCAGAAACATACTGTACAGGAGCCTACTTCTTGTATACAGTCTGACTGTAATTCTAATGTATCTTATATCTATTTCTTATATTGATACCTTATCAAACTATAGGGTTAATATTGCTTTATTTATACAATACACCAATATCTTAATCTGTATGTTAATATCTTCTCTCTCAGTCCTATATCTGCAGTATTTGTATATTCCTATGGCTGGTGTTAAACTAAACTGATATTATTTTCCTATAGTATTATCTAATGTTATTCTACGTTTCAAGCTAGTATGTATTTAATGTATTTAATGTCTCTTAGTCTAGATTTCCACATCATAAATTCTCTTTTGGGGGGATTTCTGTACATTTTTCCTTTTCTTTTTCTCAGTTTGTAAATAATCTGAAAATTGTATAATCTTCATTTTCCTGATTTGTCAGAGTTGGAGTCAATTTTCCATAATCTGAAAAAACTTATTATTATTGAACTGTTTTTATGTCATCTTCCAAACTCTCTCAGTGACAGTAAAAATACAATAGATTTCAGTATTGATATTCAATATCAGATGCAGAGTCAGCAACATGCTTGCAATGTTCACGTTGCTAGGTTAGGTTACTTGCTACAATACAAAGTATTAGAACAATGCAATTTACAATATAATGTGTTTATTATCCAAGCTGAACGTTTGGCACTATTTGAAGGCCATACTTCATATATACAGTACTTTGCGCAATATGAAAATTAGGGTTTACAACTTGTTAGACACCACTGAGAAATCCACAGGGAGAGCCAGAGTCAAAACAGAGATCTGGATTAGGAGAGTGCTCTAGATGCGAGCCGGAGTTTGAATGAGGGATCAGGAACAGTAAGTAGGGAAGTCCGGATGGAAGCCAGAGTTGGACCAGGGATCAGGATCAGTAGAGCAGTCCAGATGCGGGCCGGAGTTGGACCAGGGACCAGTAGGGTAGTCAAGATGCGAGCCGGAGTCAGAACGAGGGATCAGGAACCGTAGATTAGTCAGTATGCGAGCAGGAGTTGGAACCAGGGATCAGGTTCTGTAGAGTAGTCAGGATGCGAGCCAGAGTTGGAACCGTGGAACAAGATCAGTAGAGTAGTCAGGATGCGAGCCGGAGTCGAAATCAGGTTTTAGGATAGCCTAGAACTGAACCGGGAAGCTTGAACTGCAACAGCGCTGCAGCACAGGAGAGAAGCATTGCCAGCACGCTCTAACTCCAACAGTTAGAGCGTGCTGGGAATGTGTGTGTTAATTTAGTTCCTGACTGGTAACAGTTGCTTGGAGGTAAGTGGCCACTCCTCCCAGAGCTCACCCCTCCCCACCTTTTTAACTTGGGAGGTTCTAGCATTTTGCTGAATGGACAGGACTCACTGTGGTTGCTTCCCCTCATACAGAGGTAAAAGGAAGGGTTCACAGTTTTAGTGTTAGGACCTGCATTTATTTTGGTTTACCTTGACGTAGTATGCAGGCTTATGATGCTTTGGCCAAAGGGTTTAACTAAATAACCAAGTAAATATTATTATTATTATTATTATTGAAGTATTTAAACTTTATACTTATTACTTTATATGTTTTGTCAATTGGATGTAGCATTGGGCACCCCTGTCTTTTGTTTGTCTCCAGAAACCAGACCAGGTAACTTTGGTACCATGACCCCGACTTTGCTGATGCCCCCTGCCCACAATCCCGGAACCGAACATGACCCTTGTTGTCTGTCCAACCACCCAGTTCAAGGGTCGCTTTATATACTTCCTACCTCTGACGTGCGGGTCAGTCTCCCGGAATGCAGATAGCACCGTATGCAAACGTTACAACTCAGCACTGTCATACGGGCATTGCAACGGTTAAGACGGGGGTCTTCAAGCCCCCCAGTCCTCAAGCCCCCCCCCCCTCAACTGCTCAGGTTTTCGGGATATCCCAGCTTCAGCCAAAAGGCTGCACCACCTGTGCTGAAGCAGGGACAGATTGAGACACCTGTGCTGATGCAGGGACTCATTGAGCCACCTGTGCTGGAGCTGGGATCTCCTGAAAACCTGACCTGTTGGGGTGGGCTTGAACTGGAGTTGAGTACCCCTGGGTTAAGACAAAAAAGAGAAAATATCATTTATTAGACAAGAAAATGATAGAATTTTCCATTCCTTGCACATTAATCTCTCCAAGGGTACAATAAAATTGAAACAGCTCTTCTTCCATCTACTGAAGAGTGGTCTTGGAAGGGTGATAAAGTTAAGAGTAATTTAATGAAAGATGCGTGAGTTGCAATAGATTCATAAATAACTCTGTGAGTTTGAGGCAAGATTGCACTTTTGCAAAATGCTGCAAGCGACCACATGATTCGACAGATTTTGATTCAGAATGAGCAACGTCTGCAGTGTTGGTGACATTTGGACTTACCAATTTTGTTCTTACCATTTTTGCTTGACTTCTAAAATTATATAAATCGCTTGACAAAGAAAATGATGAGGTTTGGGAAGCCCTGTACCCTATAATTAAATGTATGAAGAACATTCATGTTGGGCCACTAAAAAGTATCCCAACTAGAGATAATAATAGCATGTTCTTGTGTAGCACTGCTAGTCTTACATAGCACTTTACAGAGACATTTTGCAAGCACAGATCCCTGCCCCGTGGAGCTTAAAATCTATGTTTTGGTGCCTGAGGCACAGGGAGATAAAGCGACTTGCCCAAGGTCACAAGGAGCCAACACCGGGAATAGAACCAGGTTTCCCCGCGTCAAACTCAGTGCCAGTCAGTGCCTTACTCACTGAGCCACTCCTTCTGTGTGTGATGTGTGAATTATTCGCAGATGTGTGAATTATTCGCAGATGTGTGACTTCGCCACAAGTATGGCATTTATTCACAGGAGTAAATATTCACGGCTCAGTCTCCAATTGGGAACATTTGCCTCCTTTAAAAAAAATAAACAAACATTTGCACACACAAAATATTTGTATTTGGGGCCCGCGGTGGAGGTGCAAATGTCGGCATTAGGGGCCATTAGTGTGGACATTCACTATGTAATCGAATTCAATAAAAGATAGAAGCGGATCCGGCAGCGGATTTAGGTCCTGCACATTCTCCCGAATTGGTTGCATGCCAAATTTGTGGTCGAAATTCTGGCAACACTGTGAATAATTCGCAGATCGAATTTTGGCACATCTCTAATCCCAACCCACATCGAATCAAAAAGTACTTTGAATAAAATAGATACAAATTGGGATGAATTTTGGTGAGCCAATAAATTTCATAAACCATAAAAAGTTGCCTGAATCGCATTCCCAAGCACTTCATTCAACCTTTATAATATTCGTGAGGGGGTGAAGGGGTGAAGGGGTGAAGGGGTGAAGGGGTGAGGGGGTAAGGGGAGGAGGGGAGTATGGTTTGTTGTTTGGGGAAGTGTTAAGCCTTGTCAAAAGGTCTAGCTCCATTTATATGTAGGGATTCAATTGTTGATCTTTTAGCTTTTCTGGTGTTTTCCTTTTTATTTAAAAATAAAATAAAAATCAGTGTTTATCAGTGTTAACAATTATCTGGGCACTTTGTTTTAGTTATATGTAGAAGCACATGCACACCGCTGGTAGGTGCTGGAGGGGGGTACTTATCTGCCGGTGCGCTGTATCCAGGGAGGTCCAGACATCCCAGAGGTACTTAAGCAAAGGAATGGAAGCAGGCACACGGTCTTTCTAAAGGTGCAGTTTATTGTGCCACCAAAGGTCCAACGTTTCGGCAAATAGATTGCCTTTATCAAGGAGAGGGGCCCTCTCCTTGATAAAGGCAATCTATTTGCCGAAACGTTGGACCTTTGGTGGCACAATAAACTGCACCTTTAGAAAGACCGTGTGCCTGCTTCCATTCCTTCACTTTGTTTTAGTTTCCATATACCCCTTGCGATGTCTTTGTCTCCGACATGTAGCCGGGCTGCTTCAAGAGGGTGGAAATCTATAGGAAATTAGGCCTAATTTCTGTTTTTCATCGGTTTCTTTGAGTGTTTTTTTTTAAAACATAGAATTTAAGTAGGGGGTCTCCGGAGCTGAACACCATTAATATCAGACCCGGGGAAACACTTCTTCTGGAGATAGAGACCTCCATAGGTGGTGCTGGAAGCCGCTCAGTTCGGCTAGTAGGGATCGCGTAATGGACTCTTTTAAAAGCTCCCGCAACCTTCCGGCCAATAGGAAACAGTGACGTCATCCAGTGCGGCTTCCTATTGGCCCACATAATGCATCCCCTTCGGAACTATGTATCTCTGGGAGCAGGGGGGCCCCGGAACTGAAATGAATGGGGCTGAACTCCAGAAACCCCCCCCCCAGCTTTAAACCTATGTAAAAAAAAAAAATGTTTGCTCCTTTAACAGAAAGTACGAGATGATCAGTGGGTAAAAACATACAACCAGAATCCCTATTTATATTGGTGTTATAAAGAATGAAAAGACTAATGTGTTGTAATACTTTACAAATACCAGCTAAGTACATCTCTTTTACATTTTTTCCCCCTTCCACAGTAAATCAACAGCTAGTTCATTGCAAAACAAGTCAAGAAATCATGAGGAACGAGGGAAGATAAAAGGGCTTCATTTTCTGTCCTCAAAGCTTTATTGGGTAGAATCCATTACAAGTTATTTCCCTAGGTTTCAGTCCTCTTTCATATCCTGTGATTGATGCGGCAAATTAGACTTTCGCATTTAATAGATTTTAATCTATAATACATTTTTAAATCAAAATGCATCTGGAGATGCATTTCATAAGGTTCGCCTTCTGATAATCTACCGTGGAGTTTTCCCAAGCTGGCAATGATGCTGTCATTTCACGTTTAGCGCTGGAATCTCAGAAACATTTGGAAACATTGTAGTCCAATGACAGTTTTATAGCGCAGTAACTTCACTTTGTCTGTAACCTTGAAGAAAGTGTGCTCTGGTTTACCATTAAGCATTTGGAAAATACATTTCTTCTCACTTAACGCTCTGTTGTTTTGAACTGAATCTTACATTTATTTAAGTGATGTGTTTAATGAATTATATCTTATCGATTTATGTTTTTGTGTTATTTTTGCTAAATAAAAGCGAAGAAAATGACTAGCATATACGTTTCTGTAGTTCTGTTTTATTCTGTTTAAAAGTTTTTAAAATAAAAAAACGTCCATGTTACACATAGATTGTAAGCTCACCTGCACAGGGGCTGTGTCTGTAACATTTCTATGTGCCACGTAACGCGAGCTACACTGTAATTGTGATGCGCTGAGTCACATTGGGAGAAAAGCGCTACATGAAATAAACGTGTTATTATAAAAATTCATGTTATGAATTGGAAAAACATTGCCAGGTTAAACTTGCATAATGATGTAACAATAAATGCCATATATATTAGGTTATCCTCTGTTGTGCTTCCTTTTTGAATGTAGCATTTTTGTATTGGAGGAAAGGAAGTTGTTTTCCTGAAAGGAGCTGCACGAGGACACCTCATTTAGCAATTATTATTAATAGGATATATATCCATTTGTATATCAGGTTGCATTCTCATTGATTTCAGCATTCTGGGCTTTGATCTGATATTGACTTCCCATATATCTCATCATAAGTATTCATTGTGTTACCCGTGTCACAATATACACTGTAACATCTGAGGGGGTGAGCGCAGTTCGTTATTATTAGTTTTTTTTTAAATATATATACAGTATATACAGTTAGGTCTGGAAATAATTGGACACTGATACAAGTTTTGTTATTTTGCCTTTGTAACAAAATAAATTCAAGTTACAATTAAATAATGAATATGGGCTTTAAGTGCAGTCTATCAGCTTTAATTTGAGGGTATTCACATCCAAATTGGAGGAAGGGTTTAGGAATGACATCTCTATAATATGTAGCCCCCTCTTTTTCAAGGGACAATTGTCTCAAAAGCTGTTTGATGGACAGGTGTGGGCTATTCCTTCGTTATTTCATCATCAATTAAGCAGGTAAAATGTCTGGAGTTGATTCCAGGTGTGGCATTCGCATTTGGAAGCTGTTGCTGTGTTTGTGTGTGTATATATATATATATATATCTACATGTTATATATCTATATAATTATTTTTACGATATAGAATATAATATTTGTTCATATACTCTGCTTCACTTGACTCCAAATTCCTGAATATTCTAATAATGATTATTCCCAGTTGTGTCTGTAAAAGAACATGAAATGATCTCTTTGGCTGTCAATTTCAAATCACAGGACTTGGCTTATGGAATCCCCCTGAGAACATTATCTTGACTCCATCATGGATTATTAGCGTTATTTATCTTTGATAAGCACGTTTATGATAAAATCTCTCAAAAGTCCTGGCTGAGTGAGTGTTTGCAGATGGAAATGAAAAAGCTACCCTAGATAATCAAGGAATAAGAGAGTTCTGCCTGCAGTTTAATTATTAGTGGATTAATAAAATGGTGAACACAGGCTCAGAAGCTGTAGATGACTAACGAACACCAAAGTATGAGAATTATACTGATATAACACTGCTAGAGACAGGAGATGGGATGGGTGAATTGGTTTGGCGAATTTGAATCCGCAGCGAATCTGCCGGTTCCTTTGGCCGGCGGTTTTCAGGGGATCAAATTCAAAAAAGACGATTCGAGTTTTACGGGTTTTTACAATTATTATTACCAATAAGCACCGTGGATCCGGTGCGACCAGAATCCGCCAAACCGATTGCTGGACCTGCGCATTGGACGCTACAAATCCGTCCATGGGTTTTGATGAATCCACGCGGATTAAAACCGGTCAAATCTGTTTGCGGATTTTTCACCACGAAACGGATTTTAGGGGTAACATGAGCGAAAATCCGGGATTTGGGCGAATTTGCCTATCTGTTCTAGAGACGTGCAAAGCTTTTTGCCGAAGTTTGCAAACTATGCACAATTGTCCCTTTTTGTTTAGCGGAAAAAAAATCTTGAATCGGTCAGATCAGATGCATTGTAAGGAACCCCAACCTTCTGTAATAGCGCGTCTGAGATCAGATGCATTGTAAGGAACCCCAACCTTCTCTAATAGCGCGTCTGACATCAGATGCATTGTAAGGAACCCCAACCTTCTCTAATAGCGCGTCTGACATCAGATGCATTGTAAGGAACCCCAACTCTCTCTAATAGCGCGTCTGAGATCAGATGCATTGTAAGGAACCCCAACTCTCTCTAATAGCGTGTCTGAGATCAGATGCATTGTAAGGAACCCCGACCGTCTCTAATAGCGCGTCTGAGATCAGATGCATTGCAAGTAACCCCAACCCTCTCTAATAGCGCGTCTGAGATCAGATGTATTGTAAGGAACCCCAACCCTTTCTAACAGCGTGTCTGAGATCAGATGCATTGTAAGGAACCCCAATCCTCTCTAATAGCGCGCCTGAGATCAGATGCATTGTAAGGAACCCCAACCCTCTCTAATAGCGCGCCTGAGATCAGATGCATTGTAAGGAACCCCAACCCTCTCTAATAGCGCGCCTGAGATCAGATGCATTTTAAGGAACCCCAACCTTCTCTAATAGCGCATTTGAGATCAGATGTATTGTAAATTCTTCTTTATTTGGTACAATTTTAAATAGACCTGAAAATGAATGGGAACTTATTAGGGATGCCCGGGGAACCCAACAGGTCCTAGGAACCCCTGTTGAAAAACACAGCTGTAGAGGCTATCGCAATCTTTATTCCGTTTGAGATGGTAACTCCAAATACATTTCTTTTGGAAAATATACAGGAAATGCTGTGTGTTATTCAATTTTAAGATCAATATAGTTGCATTATTTAGCATTATATCCCAGTACTGAATTCCCTATTCCTTCCACTGTTAAATGAATTTATTTGATACAGAGATGACTGACATATATCAATAGCTTAACAACACATTCTGTTGCCGTTTATGGATATCTCTGCATGTTCAATGATAACTCAAGGATAAAATTAATAGAACGTTGGCGTTTGGTTGTTGAGGAGGCCAAATGGGCGGAGCAAAGCATCGATGCATCAACCAGCAAGCAAAGGGTTAAGAGAGTATAACGGTATGGGTTGTTTATCAGGAAAGAGTAGGGATAAATACAATATTTTTCCAGGGTTAGATCTGTGCTCTTGTGTGTCAGGGTTCTGCTCGCCACAAACCAGGGTCGGACCGCGAGGCTGAGGTGGGGTTGTAAAAGCACCGACCTGAGACCGTGCAGGCTGATCTGGATTGCGCAGTTCGTTGTCAAACGTAGCAGGATCAGGAAAGGAGAAGACAGCGTCGTCGTTGTACAAGCCAGGGTCAGGACAGGAGATATCAGGATAACCATTGTTCAGGCAAGAGTTCGGCAACAGGTAGTCAGGAGAGCCCCGCTTCAGCTTAGGAGCGCGGGGTTGGCCTCTGCGCGAGCAACGACCATGGCCCATGGTACTGGTCACAGGAGATGGTAGGCAGACCAGAATAGCACACCGCGTTGCTGCACGGGTGCACCAGTGCTACAGCGCAAGAGTCCTGAGCGGCTGGGGAATCCTCTGTAACAGCGCAGGAACCAGGACACGGCCTCTCTAGATTAGGGAAAGAGTAGGCCCCAGGAACCAGGAAGCTGAAGATCCACAGGGAAACCTCCGCTACAGTGCAGGAATCAGGAGACTGAAGAGCGTGGGGGATACCTTTGCCTCAGTGCAGGAAAGCAGGAAGCTGAAGACATAGGGGATACCTTTGCTTCAGCGCAGGAGAACAAGCGGGAACTTGAAGGAAGCTGAAGGACGCAGGGCGGAACCTCCGTATCAGCATAGGAGAACAAGCGGCTTGAAGGGAGCTGAAGGACGCAGGGCGGAACCTGGTATCAGCATAGGAGAACAAGCGAGGGCTTGTGGCAAAACAGTAGACATCCAGTTAGGACTATGCTCGGCAGGGAGCATTATGGGAAGACAGTACTTAAAGGCCAGCGGGCCAATCCCCGGAGGGGGGTGTGAAGGTACTGCTCCAATGAATGAATGCAAGTCTAGGTTGCAGTGATAGGCTGCACAGCTGCAGTAGATACCAGAGGGAGTGTGTATTGCTTTGATGAGTGAATCCAGGCTGCAGCAAACCTCAGGAGAGCTGATCCAGAACTGCACCAGTCTGCAAGGTAAGGCAACCAGTAAACCGTGGAGCGGATTCCTTACATTGTGGAGGCAAAGTCTGCCATGGGGTGTTATTTACTAAACGGCTCCACAGGCTGCAAAATGGGGCCAATATCAGCACAACATGGTATCCCCCCTTGTGAGATCTACTAAATTCAATTAAGGTGGTAGATGACCCTAAGGGCTTAACTGTGTGGGTAACTACAGTGTAACTGTTTCTCATCACATCGTAGAGTTCCTGGGCAGAGAAAGCCCTTAGTCACGCCCCCTTTCTTGAAGGTGTTTATCTTGCCACCTGGTGTAGGCTATTAGATCATTATAACCACTTACATTGTAGGTTATTGATCTGTGATGTCATCAGTGAGTATCAATGGAGCTGTAATGGAGCTTCTGAGCATAGTTTCCGGAAGGCTAAGAGGAGCCGCAGTGCACTGTATATAGTGAAGAAGTATCTCCTTGAAGAAGTAAGTGTATAGGAAGGACCTATCCCCGTTTGTTATGTTATATATAGGGACAGTGTCCCTACAACATAGGGTCCCAAGCTGTGGTCAAGGTGAGTCAGCACAGAAGAGGATCAAAGAAAAGGAGCAAGGCACGCCACAGAGGTCCCTTTGACGAGGGCAGGATCAGCCCTGCAAGGAGATCCAGACCTGCCTCATATCGTAGTCTGTCTAGAAGTGGCAGTACAGAAATGGGAATGGGATGTAGAACCCCTAAAGTGTTGAGTCGGCCAGGACCTAAGGGGGGCCCAATAGAAACTGAGTATAATGGACGTTATGCAGAACTAAGACGTTCTATAAGATAAGTCAGCAATGTGTCTGCACTCCCTCTGTGTATAAAGAGTGGGCTATGGCAATGTGCAATGTAAAGGAATGAGAAGGGCTTAGTAGCAAGGGGGCTGAAATAAAGAGTGTTGTTTGGACTTCGATCATTTCTATATTTGTTGCGCACGCCCAGCCTGCAAGAAGCCCGCACCCTGAACAAGGTAAGGCTAAGGCCCCGGTCACGGCGCTCTAATGCGTGCCCGCGCTTTTGGCTGCGCGTTCCGGCGATTCCCCGGTCTGCAGCTAACAGCAGGAGCAGAGACCGGGGGGGGCGTGGCGGAGGAGTGACGGGGGCGCGGCCATGACGTCACCCGGCAGGTTCATCCTCATTGGCTGAACCGCCGGGGGCGTGCCTAATCGCTCGACGCGAGTTCCTGCTCTCAATTCTATTGAGAGCAGGAGCAGCTCTCGCGCGAGTGCCGCGGCCCCCCCTCGCAGCAGGCCCGGCGCCATTGCGGGGAGGGCTCTCGTGAGCGCAGCGTCCGCCACAGCGGACGCTGTAGCAGGCAGCGGGGGCAAGGCCTTAATGCACCCTGACTAGCGATAACATAGACACCAATGTAAATTATCTAGGGGCCAGACAGGGAGGGTTACAAAAGAATTGCATCGGATTTATCCAAGGAACAAGTCCCATTACTTCTTGTAACAGGATTCCTTCTCTTTAGTAAAAATGTTCCTGCCTTTTACACTAGATTCGCAGCTGATAGACTTGAGTTAATAGACCCCTTAGAGTAGTGGGCAACATGAAATACTTCAAGGGACACACACACACACACACACACACACACACACACACACACAAAACAACAAAGCCCACACCGCACACACACCACACACAACACACACACACACACCACACACACAGCACATCACACACACACACACAACACATCGACACATCAATATTAACAATATGTCAGATCACAAAAGTGGACAAAATATCACAACTGCACAAAAAAAATATATTTGAAGTGTTTATTGCTCCATATAACACCAGATATCCTGACATTTTGGTCCCAGAGTGACCATCTTCACCACGGGGCTTGGGGGGAAAAAGGATGGTGCGGCAGTGGGTAGGAGCCTCTCACATACCTCTCCGGTCAGCTGCTTAATGCTGTTGAATACTGTCACACTGCTTATCTTACAGAGAACTAGTGATTATCGCAGGAGAGGAGCGGGCAGTACTGTATTTATCAGCGCAGGAGAGAACGCGGCAGTACTGTTATTTATCAGCGCGGAGAGTAGGCGCCGTACTGTATTATCAAAGCAGGAGAGGACGGCAGTACTGTATTTAAAACACGGCGCAGGAGAGGAGCGGGCAGTACTGTATTTATCAGCGCAGGAAGGAGCGGGAAGTACTGTATATATCAGCGCAGGAGAGTAGCGGGCAGTACTGTATTATCATCAGAGCAAGGAGAGAGCGGGCATTAACTGTATTTATCTACAGCGCAGGAGAGGAGCGGGCAGTAACTGTATTTATCAGCACAAGGAGAGGAGCGGGCAGATACTTTTGTATCAGCAAGACGATATGAGGAGCGGCAGTACTGTATTTATCAGCACAGGAAGTAGCGGGCATTACTGTATTTATCAGAGCAGGAGGAGCGGGCAGTACTGTATTTATCATCGCGGAGAGGAGCGGGCAGTACTGTATCGCGCAGAGAGGAGGCGGGCATACTGTATTTATCAGCGCAGGAGAGGAGCGGGCAGTACTGTATTTATCAGCACAGGAGAGGACGGGCAGTACTGTATTTATCAGCAAGGAGAGAGCGGGCAGTACTGTATGTATCAGCGCAGAGAGGAGCGGGCAGTACTGTATTATCATCGCAGGAGAGGCGCGGGGATACTGTATATATATCAGCACAGGAGAGGAGCTGGCAGTACTGTATTTATCAGCGCAGAGAGGACGGGCAGCACTGTATTTTATCAGCACAGGAGAGGAGCGGCAGGCACTGTATTTATCAGCGCAGGAGAGGAGCGGGCAGTACTGTATGTATCAGCGCAGAGAGGAGCGGGCAGTACTGTATTTATCAGCACAGGACAGGAGCGGGCAGTACTGTATGTTCAGCGCAGGAGGGGGAGCGGGCATTACTGTATGTATCAGCGCAGGAGAGAGAGTCGGGCAGTACTGTATTTATCAGCGCAGGAGAGGAGCGGGCAGCACTGTATTTATCAGCACAGAAAGGAGCGGGCAGTACTGTATTTATCAGAATCAGGAGAGGTGCGGGCAGTACTGTATTTATCAGCGCACGAGAGGAACGGGCAGTACTGTATTTAAAGCGCGAGAGGAGCGGCAGTACTGTATTTATCACGCAGGAGAGTGGCGCAGTACTGTATTTATCCAGCACATGAGATAGAGCGGGCAGTGCTGTATTTATCAGCACGAGAGGAGCGGGCATACTGTATTTATATTCAGCGCAGGATGGAGCGGGCAGTACTGTATGTGTATCAGCACAGGAGGGAGCGGGCAGTACTGTAGTTAAGCGTCAGGAGAGGAGCGGTTAGTACTGTATTTATATCAGCGCAGGAGAAGGAGTCGGGGCAGTACTAGTATTTATCAGCCGGCAGGAGAGGAGCGGGCAGTACTGTATTTATCAGCGCAGAGAGGAGGCGGGCAGTACTATATTTTCAGCGCAGGAGAGGACGGGCAGTACTGTTATTTATCAGTTGCAGGAAGGAGCGGGCAGTACTGTAGTATCAGCGCAGGAGAGGAGTGGGGCAAGTACTGTATTTTATCACGCGGAGATGGAGCTGGCATTACTGTATGTATCAGCGCAGGAGAGTAACGGGCAGTACTGTAATATCATGCAGGAGAGGATACGGGCAGTACTGTATGTATCAGCGCAGGAGAGGAGCGGCAGTACTGTATCTATCAGAGCAATGAGAGGAGCGGCAAGTACTGTATTTATTCAGCGCAGGAGGGGATCGGGGCAAGTACTGTATTTATCCATCGCAGGGAGCGGAGCGGGGCATACTGTATTTATCAGCACAGTGAGAGGAGCGGGCAGTACTGTATTTATCAGACAGGCAGAGAGAGGGGCATACTGAATTATATCAGCGCAGGAGAAGAGGCGGGAGTACTGTATTATCTAGCAGGAGAGGAGCGGGCAGTACTGTATTTATCCGCGCAGGAGAGGAGCGGGAAGTACGTATTTATCAGGCAGATGGGAGCGGGCAGACTGTATTATCAGCCAGGAGGACGGCGTACTGAATTTATCAGCACAGGACAGGAGTCGGATAGTACAGTATATATCAGTGCAGGAGAGGAGCAGGCGTACTGTGATTTATCAGAACAGGAGAGATGGGGGCAACTGTATTTATCAAAGCGCAGGAAGGACGTGCCAGTACTGTAATTTAATACGCAGGAGAGGAGCGGGCAGTACTGGGATTTAATCGCAGGAGAGGAGCGGGCAGTACTTGTATTAATAGTGCAGGAGAGGAGCGGGCATACTGTATTTATCAGCGGCGAGAGGAGGAGCGGGGCAGTACTGTATTTATCAGCGCAGGAGAGGATCGGGCAGTAATGTATGAATCAAGCGCAGGAGAGAGCGGTCAGTACTGTATTTAGTCACGCAGGAGAGGAGCGGCATATGTATGCATCAGACAGGATGAGCGGGCGACTTTATTTATCAGCGCAGGAGATAGCGGGTAATACTGATTTATCAGCGCGAGAGGCGCGGGCAGTACTGTATTTATCAGCACAGGAGCGGAGCGGCAGTACTGTTTTATCAGCGCAGGAGAGGAGCGGCAGTACGTATGTATCACGCAGGAGGAGCGGGCAGTACTGTATGTATCCCGCGCAGGAGGGGAGCGGGGCAGTACTGTATTTATCAGCGCAGAGGACGACGATGGAGCGGTGCGACACATGTATCTGTGCTGACATGGGGCGATCAGGGAGAATAAGTACACGCAGTAGGAGTGGGGTAATACGATTTTCAGCGCAGGAGAGGAGCGGGGCAGTACTGTACTTATTAGCACAGGAGAGGAGGCGGGCAGTACTGTATTTATCAGCGCAGGAGAGGAGCGGGCAGTACTGATGGTTAAACGGCAGAGAGGAGCGGGCGGGCAGTACGTATGTATCAGCGCAGGAGGGGAGCGGCATACTGTATTTATCAGCGCGAGGAGAGGAGCGGCAGTACTGTATTTATCAGCGGCAGGGAGAGGAGCGGGCCTATACTGTATTATGCCATTCAGTAAAGGAGCGGGCAGTACTGTATTATCAGAACAGAGAGGGTGCGGCAGTACTGTATTTATCACGCAGGAAGGAGCGGGCAGTACTGTATTTATAGCGCAGAGAGGAGGCGGGCAGTACTGTATTTATTAAAGCAGGAGAGGGAGCCGAGGTACTGGTATTTCATGCAGCGCAGGAGAGGAGGCGGGCAGTACTTATGATCGCGCAGGAGAGAGCGGCAGTACTGTATGATCAGCGCAGGAGAGGAGCGGGCATTAACTGTATTTATCAGCGCAGGAGAGGAGCGGGCAGTACTGTATATCAGCGCAGGAGAGGAGGGAGCAGTACTGTATTTATCAGCGCAGGAGAGGAGGGCAGTACTGTATTTATCAGCGGCAGGAGAGGAGCTGCAGTACTGTATGATCATCACAGGAGAGCGGGGCAGTACTGTATTTATCACGCAGGAAGGGAGCGGCAGTATGTATTTATCATCGCAGGAGAAGAGCGGGCAACTGTATTTCAGCGAGAGAGGAGCGGGCAGTAGCTGTTATACTTCAGAGCAGGAGAGGAGCGGGCAGTACTGTATTAATCCGTGCAGGAGAGTATGCGGGCGTATCTGTCTCTATCAGAGCAGGAGAGGAGCGGGCAGTACTGTATGTATCAGCGCAGGAGAGGAGCAGGCAGTACTTTATTTATCAGAACAGGAGAGGTGCGGGCAGTACTGTATTTATCAGCACAGGAGGGGAGCGGGCAGTACTGTATTTATCAGCGCAGGAGAGGAGGGGGCAGTACTGTATGTATCAGGGCAGGAGAGAAGCGGGCAGTACTGTATTTATCAGTGCAGGAGAGGAGCAGGCAGTAATGTATGTATCGGTGCACTGTCATTAGGCAGCTCAGGGAGCAGGGAGAAGCTACGATCAACACTTCTCCTACCTTGCACTGGGGCGAGATTTAGAGCAGGCAGCTGGGGTCGCCGGTGGTTGGGGGCCGCTGGTAAAGCCCCCTTGGCAAGGTTGTTGCCCAACAATGCCTTAGAGTTTAGAGGAGCATATATTGATCCTGCTTCTCTAAATTGTATCAAGATATTTTGTACCTATGTGTGTCAGCTTGCAGTTTGAGGATGAGATACACAATGCATACTGTATATCATAATTGGATATACAGTATCAAATTGTGTCTGTCTATCACTCCTTTTCCCCTTTGTGTCACAAAACTTTGTCATCAAGTGTGACTAAATATTGACTTATCGAGCAATCTGTGTTTATTGGTGATTAACAACTTTACAAGCACTAATTAGATGCTTCACGCCCATCAATCTGCTGAGAGGTTTCTAAGAACGGGCTTTGGACGGAATAATACCAGATCGTGTTGGTTCTGTAATAACAGAAATGCTTCATCTATTTGTCTCCATCACTGGAGCTGTATCAGACAGACATTGACCCTGATAAAAGCAGAGTCTGGGCTGTATAATAGAGGACCTTGTGCAGTAATACCATTCAGCAGACAGACATTCCATACAACACAACTGCACTGAGCCACTTTGCTATTTATGGAAAGGTGGCCACATGAATGGGATTGCAATGCTAAAACTATTTGCTGTGTAGTGCTTTCTATGCCAATAAAAAGCCCTATTTACTCTTTCACTGCCAGAAGGGTCTGCAAAGCAATCCAAGTCTCCCTTATCTAAATGTGGTGCAGTGTAACGTAACATCCTGCAGGAGGATTAAAGCAGCAAAGCGTGAAAAATCCTTACATTTTATATGTAAAGCGTGTGACAATGTATCATTCTACATTCTTACCTAAGCTGGCAATCATTTGCGGCTCCTGTTATAAATCTGTCAAAATCCTGATTGTGTGCCTAACATAATGACTGCCGTTCATTGTCAATCAATTCTTCTGTCAGTGTAACTCAGCAGCTACAATGTATCCAGATATTACTAAGGTAACCTTATCTGTTGTTACAGTTTTGCAACTCAAACTGGGATAATTTGTTGCAAATTTTCCCAGCAAACAGGAAAGTGTTGCAAAGATCTTGCACTGCTGGGGGAGTGTGTTAAAACCGGCTACAGACATCAAATGATGCTCAGTATATTAAAACTCATTAAAAATAACATCAAGAGTTGAATAAAAAAAAAATCAAACAAAACAAAAAACAGTCACTATTATCTAATACTACAAGACTGATTTATTTAACATGTTTTGCTGGTTTAAGAAGGTGCCTGGAGATTTCTTCCATCTGAGTGCTCCTATTAGTGCACAGATGTCTCTCCAGGTGTTGTTTGAGGAGCTATATATAGCATGTTATGCTAATAAAAGTCTGGAACTTCTGGACGAATCGAATGTCAGAGCGAATGGGCAAATATCGGCGCCATTGCAAACATGCGGGCAAAGGTCTGCCAATGTCCCTTTTTGGAAACCAAGCCATTAATATGGGCACATGTGAACAAGTCCCAACCTAGTAGCCATTGGATGATGCTAACCCAACATACATATGGTCTAGGATATTTAGCGCTGGACCTTCGCCATGACTCAACCTGCTGCCAGCCACTGTGCCACTAGGGCAAGTTCCTAAACCCGCTACTCTAAGTCCTTAACCTAAAACCCCTTACCCTATGCCCCCTTACCCTAAGACCTAACCCTATAACCCCCTACCCTAAGCCCTAACCCCCCTTACTCTAACCCCTTACCCTAAAACACCCTACCCTAACCGCTAAAACCCCTTAAATCAACCCCCTACACTAAACAGTAATAAAACTTACCTTAGAAGCAGCCGTCAGTGGGGATTCCAGCGTCGGATCGGCCGAGCTTCCGTCTGCGGCCAACCACCGACAGTTATTTGGTTGCGGCGAAACGGCCGTGACCACATGTTCCATTCTCACACATATTACCCCTTCTCTGCCCGATGGGGGGTCATTTTCTTCTTGCCTCTATGGGGTTAATTTGAATCTCGACCTCTTTTCTTGTGTTCCTCTTTCCTGCTACATTTGTGATGCACGGCCTAATTCACATCCACACTCTCTAACAAATTGGATTCCACATGACCATAACTTGCACTTCGAAATCGATACATTATTTGCAAGAGCAAAAAAAAAAAAAAAAGACGAATACCTGTGATAAATTGCCCAGTTCCACCAGATTAATTGCCGTTTGCTTAACATACAGACAACAACGTTTTCGTGCGGATTCCAGTAATACGTATACTGTGTATGCAGATTCCTGCACGAAGTGGGAAGTTACAGGCGGGGAGAGCGTTAAGGCTGCAGGCCCTCAATGAGTCGTTGTATGAAGATCCCTTTACATTTGATACAGATCCTTAACCCTGTAGCTGCCAGAGGGGCTTGCAAAGCATTGCTCTGTAAGTAAAAAAAAAACAAAGGACATCCCAGTTTAGTACGAGTGTTGCCTACCTCTTCTATCAGTGATTCCCAACAGGGTTTTTGTGAGGTGTCTACAAGTGGTTTGCCCCAAAAAACCTGTATGGAGGATCCCAGGCAGTGTAGCGCGTTCCTGAGACTGTGTGGGGACTGCGCGCTTAGTAAGGCCCTAAACTGAATCTTTACGTGGGTGGTATAGCTGTCAATTACAGCAGGAGCTTGCAAAGTCACATAATAATAATATGTTCTTATATAGCGATGCTAGTTTTTACGTAGCGCTTTACAGAGTCATTTTGCAGGCACAGGTCCATGCCCCATGGAGCTTACAATCTATGTTTTTTTTTTATGCCTGAGGCACAGGGAGACAAGGTGACTTGCCCAAGGTCACAAAGAGCCGACACTGGGAATTGAACCAGGCTCCCCTGCAACAATCTCAGTGTCGATCTGTGTCTTTACTCACTGAGGCACTCCTTCCCACAGCAGGAAGGCATTGTGGGGTGTGACTTTGGAAGCTTCCGCAGTGAGTGCCAGCTATAACCCCCCATGCTGCCTGTATAAACTGAGGGGCAGTTTAGAGTCTCATTAAGTCTGTGTCCTGTTACTCAGTTCCAGTCCTATATCTACCGCCTGCTTCCGACCTCTGCCTATGACCCCGACCACGCCACCTGCCTCAATCCTCTGCCTGTGACCCCCAAACATGCTCTCTGCCATCTGCCTGTGACCCTCGCGAGTCTTGCCTGGTTCCGGCCACCGAGGTCCTAACCACTCCTGGAGTCTCCCCTGTGACACATAGCCTGACACACACACGACAAAATATTTGGAGACAATCAATCTTGCTCCAGAATTGTCTTGACTAGAAATGTAAGCCATTTTCTCTGCAGTTTGCCAATCTGGGGAAAAGTTGCCGTTGTTTTGTTTCCAGAAATGCCAGTTCGTGATCTATATATGTGTGAAACCAGAAGTAATAAGGGCTTAAGAAACGCAGAATGTGATACATCTCATTATAATCTGTGCACAATGTAACTCCCCCAACTCCTCCTACTGACTCTCCCCAAGGTGCAAGCTGGGGCAGAGACGCAGAATGTGATACATCTCATTATAATCTGTGCACCATGTAACTCCCCCCAACTCCTCCTTAAGAAGCACCACTGATTTTTTCATTCCAACCAAAAGTACGATGATTCTTTAACTGCTTTTTATTTAAGCACAGTTCCCCTTTCTTTATACAGAAAAGGGGTATTTAGTGAAGAAAAACTCATTTCTGTTACAGCATAAATATACAGTAGTATTAACCTTTTCTTTATAAAATTCATACCAGGCACAACGTCACTTCTGTACTTTTTGAAGACACTTTGACCATTGTAGGTAACTTTTAGTGGTAATCCATTGGCAAAATGCATTAACCACTTAACTGGCAGAGAGTCAAGCAATGCATTCCGAGGGGGTCAATGTATGAAGGCAATTCAGGCATAAAACTGGGGCATTTACATATAGTACTGCCCCTGTGTATCAAAGTATTTTGCACCAGACGAACCCGTTTGCACCTTGGAGAGAGTCCGTAGGAGGAGTTGGGGGGAGTTACGTGGTGCACAGATTATGAGATGTATCACATTCTGCGTCTCTGCCCCAGCTTGCACCTTTGGGAAAGTCAGTAGAAGGAGTTACATGGTGCACAGATTATAATGAGATGTATCACATTCTGCATCTCTGCCCCAGCATGCACCTTGGGGAGAGTCAGTAGGAGGAGTTGGGGCGAGTTACATGGTGCACAGGTTATAATGAGCTTCACATGTGTTTGTATCTACCTTTAATTTCCAACAATTAATTATTTAAGAATGGCTAGTTGCGTGGTTCTATTGATTGCCGTGCTTTCCATATAATGCCTGTCACTGTTAACAGTTTGCAAGAATAAGGGCTTAGAACACAGAGGCCTCCTCAGAAGAAAGCAGTAATTAGCATGCGTGTGCGATATGAACCCAGAAGAGTCGGAGTGGCATGAGTAGTTATTTACTCAGAGGGCATCGGTTTAATGAGATTTTAGGTTCTAATTCAATAAGTCAGGTTTCCACTCAAATGTATTCCCCCAGCTCTCATTTCTCTCTTCCTCCCCTCACCTTCACATTCAGTGCAGTCAGTTTATTAACCCCTCTGACAGCAGAAGGCCCTGCTTTGGCCCAGATACACTAATCCCTCTTAGGCTATTTAACGTGATATTAACATCGAGAGAGTAGACGTGTGCCCATAGTTAGCGCAACGGCGCGCCCCACGTCACGCGCACTGCACACAATAGCCTGTAAGGCAAGGCACGCGACCATAGAGCGCGCATGCACGATGGTGCGACCGATTTTTTCACAAGACAAAATCTTTTGTGTTTGCCGTGCGACAGCCGGGTCACGTACGCTGTTCAGCCAATGAGGGTGAACCGCTCACGTGACGTCACGTGCCACGCCCCCCAAACATTGAATTAGAGCTGCTCTTTGTCGCGTCTCCTCCTCCAGACCCCACACGTCACAGATCACCTGTGCAGCTGGCGCGCGTGAGAGCACGCGCTCCTACTATGTACAAAGCCTCATTCCCAGCATTTGAGAAGATTTCAGCTCCATTGAAATGAATTGAACTATAAACCTCTCCGGCACGGGGATAATGAATAAGTACTGATGTGTGGAGATTGAAAACATATGCACATCGCATCTTCATACATTGACGCAGAGAGATGCAGGCGGGAAATATCTCTTTAATGAGTACTCCAGACGAAAATATATATTTTTTTATATAGGGTGGAAGCAGGGGGTCTCTGGAGATGAACCTGTGTTGTTTTCAGCTCCGGAGACCCCCTGCTTCCTGAGATACTTACCTCCATAGGGTGTGCAGCTATCTCTCTGCAGTTTAAAGCATCCGTATCGCACTGGCCAACAGCAAGACACAAGGGATGACGTGGAGGCTTCCTATTGGCCCGTGTGACGCTGGACTTTTGAACAGCCATATTGTGCACCCATCTATGGGGTTCTTCTCGGCAGCACTTACGGTGGTAAGCAGGAAATCGCCGGAGCTTAAATGAACGCGTTTCAGCTCCGGAGACCACCTGCTTATCACCTATTAAAAACAAAAACAGTGTCACTTGGAGTTGCTCTTTAATGCACTACGTGATAGCAAAATTGTCAAAATCATTACATAGATCCCCATTTCTAGATACCATACACTGCTGAAGACGCTGTGCAAAGTGACGCGTTGTGTTTGCTACCTAGTATTTGATATATGCCACAGTTACAGAACTGCTGTGTTCACTACGGAAAAAATACTTGTATTCTACCATTTTCACCATGGCTCAATGGCAAAAAGATTTTCCAGTTCAATCGTTATGTCTTTGTGCCGCTTTTTGCCGAGGGGAGGGGGGGGGGGGGGGGGTTACAATTTGTAATCCAGCAGCTGAATGACCATACCGTTTTCTATCACATTCAGGTATATATTTGTGTTAAGGATTCTTTTCAAACAATGCCTAAATACAAGGGGTTAGATCCACAGTAGGGCCGTCATTTTGGTGCTAATAACGTTAGTTGCCGAAACTGGGCAACGGATGTTTATTTTTCTTCATTTTAACGGGGATCCTCGAAGCTAATGAGATGCAGAAATAACGTCGGAGAGTAGCAGCGCTATTAACTGGGATTTTCACGTGTCAGACGCGTTCACCAATACACCACGTATGCGCATTGGTCAAACTTTAACGCGTGCTCGCGCGTTACCAAAAGCCAATGCAATTCTTGTTATAATATTGAGAAATGTAACATTTTTACACGTAAACTTTTTTTTCCCATTATTTATAGTGTCCTTTTTTCATTTATTTAAATCGTTCAGTCATAAAAATGTAATTCATTATTATTGTTGAGGTGTGTATAAAATACATTATTGTACACCCACACTTACATTCAATACCATATAATTCACACAAGCATGTCCCTTTAATCACTAAAAACCATAATAATAATATTAGCATGTTCTTGTATAGCGCTGCTAGTTTTACGTAGCGCTTTGCAGAGACATTTCGCAGGCACCGGTCCCTGCCCCGTGGAGCTTACAATCTATGTTTTTGGTGCCTGAGGCACAGGGAGATAAGTGACTTGCCCAAGGTCACAAGGAGCTGACACCGGGAAGTGTCCCCTGCTTCAAACTCTCAGTGCCAGTCAGTGTCTTTACACACTGAGCCACTTGATAATAATAATAATAATAATAATAATAATAATAATAATAATAATAATAATAATAATAATAATAATAAGAAGAAGAATAACAATAATAATAATAATAATTTATGATGTGTTCCGGGCTTTTGTATGATATATATATTATACAGTATATCTGTGTATGACACATGTAACTTTTTGGAATGAAAGGGTTAAGTCCTATACTCATTACATTCCTTTTAGGCTCCTCCCAGAAATAACCCCACGATAATTAGGGTTTGGATGTGAGTAAGCGCAGCTTTAGGAAGGCGCTAAATATCGCAGCGTTATTCCCACGCGTCAACATGAACGGCGGTCTGAGGATCTGCGGTGTTAGGGAAACTGCTCATTACCATATGATTTGCGCATGAGTAAGCCAGATGCCTATTATAATGTATCGATCTGCTATTTTGCAGGTGAACGCGAGGACATCATCACGCAAATTACCTTGGAGGGTACACGTTACGGATATCAATACATTAAATGGCGATAACATAACACTAAAAATGTAGCACACCTCTGTGGATCTATCACAATGTGTGTACTTAACCTATATCTGGTGTATATAACAGAGAACCGGATCTCCAATCTCTCCAGGAGCACAGGAGTTAACAACAATTACATCTATCCAATGCATTTGAATGATAATGATTTAAGTTGGGGATTTTTTTTTCTCCCTTTGAACTAATTATAAAAACTAATTGGCAATTTGCATGCGCCACAAAATTATTTGCACTACTCTACCTGTCACCTTACCCATCTTCCTGAATTAGGTTCAATGCAATTAAACAAATATTTCATGCGACTTAACCTCCCACAAGGCCTTATTAGATTTAATAACCAAGGTAAATGAAAGGTGCGATCTGAGAACACTCAGGCATCATTGATAATGATAATGATGGTGACATTGAGAAATCTATTCGAGTTCATGATAACGACATTTGCGATTTAGATGAAACACAGCAGAAAAAATAAAAAAAAAACCCCGCTGCAATTCTTTGTTTAGTCATTCCCTTTGGAAGTGGAGCGGGTCTGAAATGGATTACTGGGATCAAAAAGGATTAATATTACTTTTTCATTCTGTCGCTGGCCCACATGGTAAAAAGCGGCAGCTGAGAGAGCCCTGGACTTGTCAGTGCTGGTGCTGAGGGGGCGCACCGCGGACGGTGGCCCAGGAGCGTTGAGGAGGTGAGTGCTGAGGGGAGGAGAGGATGACCAATCAGAGAACGCCGCCGGCGCCAGAGACTGATATTGGGGGAGGGGCGGGGGGAGGAGGAATTTTCACATGGTGTGGCGAATTTCAATTCTCATTCGCCACACCTGTGCCTACATTGAAAAATAGGTTGCACACCTCTGTTCTAGACCATTACTGTAGCATACAGTCCAAACACTTCCATTTTCTTCTCTTTACCAAAGTAACGAGTAACACTTTCACCCATCTGAACAATGGGAACACAAGCATCGTTCATTGCCCATGCAATTACTGGACAGAAAATGACAGTTCATTTATTAAAAAGCCACGTCTACTTTCATACTTACCGCGGAGCAGAATGAATCAGGAGGCTATAAGAGTTCCCAAAGGCAAGTCACAAATAGCAAAGCTTGCCAATCCCATCGGAAAGCGCTCTTTAGCCACGGATTGAAACAACTCGCAGTTACGACAATAAGCCCCGGTGTGTGCTAAAGTGTGTAATAGTACTGAGTATGCATCTATGTGTTTGTATCTGCACACGCATTGTACTAGTGCAGGACTGTCCTACTCCAGTCCTCAAGAGCCACCAACAGGTCAGGTTTTAAGGATATCCCTGCTTCAGCATAGGTAGCATTGACTGCCACCTGTGCTGAAGCAGGGATATCCTTAAAACCTGACCTGTTGGTGGCCCTTGAGGATTGGAGTTGGCCGCTCCTGTACTAAGGGGAAAGCAGTAATGGCAGGATTAATATGCGCTTGCACGAGCTGGAATGGAAGTGATATTTTCCTTACACTTTTAGAAACCAGATACAAATTGGCCGATTGTCTCTTTCCTTGGGGAAATATTATGGACGACTGGTGCGTATTCAAATCAGGAAGATTGAGTCATTTATCTCTTATCTGTTGTGCTGCGCCACTGTGGCAATGTATAATGAAATAAATGACTGTCACCCCTATTTGCATTAACTGAAACATTCAAACAGTTCTAACGTGCATATTTATTTAGAGAAAGAACTACACGGAGACTAGACCAGCAGTACTGTATTTCATGCTCTTAATCACTTTACATGATGTTCACCATGCCAATATAATAAATGTAGAATAAAATAGCAATTCAATTTGATATGTCCAAACAGGTTATAGTGAAATAGAAGTGGCAACATTATTGATGGATATGCATTGGTCTAGATCAGCGGTGTGCAAACTGGGGGGCGCTCACACAAGGGGTGGCACAAGACTTTATGGGGGGCGCGTGGTTACAGAGGACCCCGTGCTGAGAGCGCGAGTCGTCTTTAAATGTACTTACCGGTTCTTGTCCACGCGTCTCCATGGCAACGCGTGGTCAAATGACGCCTGTTACTATGGAGACGTGACGTCAAATGACCCCGCAGCATCATTTGACGCTCTATTGAAGGTAAAGGGGGGCGCTATCGTGAGAAGGGCAGGGGGGGGGGGCACAGCGCTGGAAGTTTGCGCACCCCTGGTTTAGATCAGGGAGGGGGCACTCTCCAGTGCTACCAGCAGGTCAGGTTTTATGGATATCCCTGCATTAGCACAGGTGGCTCCATCAGTACTCAGCAGTGTAGCCCTGCTTCAGCACAGGTGGGTCAATCAGTGGTTCAGTCTTTGGCAGCACACGTGGGTCAATCAGTGGCTCAGTCTTTGACTGAGCCACTGATTGACCCACCTGTGCTACACCAGTGATATCCTGACCTGATGGTGGCCTTTGAGGACTGGCTTTAGCCGCCCCTGCACTAGTGGGTAAAGATAGAGCATAAGGGTCCGTAGCTTTGAAGGGTAGAGGTATCATTGGCCTCATTGCTGACAGATGATCCAGTAACCCATTGCATTGCCTCCTCTGATGGTCATTATTGATTATTAATAACTAATAATGGTTAGTGCATTGTAGTGAGAACCATTTAACTTCCACAGGGGTCAAGAAATCATTCGGCTACCTTGATAACAGTTACACCATGAAACCGACATCAGTAGGTCTGTGTTTGAGTGAGCATACAGAGATTTAGATAATATATAAGAGAGAACACAAAAGATGCATGCAGGATACATAAGCATATTAAGGATGGACACTTTCACTGGTGTCTTGGGTTTGGTATTGGTTCAGTAAATAAATAAATACATAAAACTGGGGGACAAGAAAGTGACATGAGGGGGACAGGGAACTGACATGGGGAGCAGGGACAACTCAAAAGCTTCTTTTTTTAATGCAACCCCCCTCCCCCCCTCAATGGGGTAACCAGGTTATTGTGAGGAGTTAATAGCTGAATACTGTGTGCTGGGCCTCACTCTGTATTACCATGGGGATGCCGCTGTCAGATGGGATATATAAGATAGTGGGAAGGATATAGAAGGCAGCTACCTGGAAGACAAGAGGACAGGAGCCTCGGGAGAGTTGTTGGGGATGTTCATAAAGTAATAGCACCGACCAGGCCGCCCTGTTTTATTGTGTTGTAGATAGGGACAGTGCCCCTTTAAGTTAGGATCCCAGAAGAAGGCTAATGGAGTCCCGAATGACTGAGATAGGAAAACGGCATGCCACTGAGGGACTCAGGGAAGGGGGCTCCCAGTTATCGGTTAATTATCTCTAAACGCGGATCCGCACTAATATTCCTCATCAGTCTCTATGGAAGTGGCAGTTCCCAAACAGGCCAAAGGTATTGGGTCACTTGAAAAGGACCAGTCAGGATCTCCATATGGGCCGAGTATATCCGTGGTAATTCTGGTGATGATCCCGAAGCAACACCTGGGGCCGGGTCCCACACCTAATTAAAGCAACTACGTCAACGTACCTCCATTTTATTGTAAAGAGTGGGCACCAATGGAAGCGCCATAGTTATGTACGTCTGCTATAAAAACATAGAACAACATTGTCAATAAGTGAATGAGCGGTCCCTGTGCTTGGGGCACACGAGTAAAAGACAGTTGTACTACAAAAGTTCCTGGCGTCCATTATTATACATCCTTGCTACCTCATCGCCCAGCTGCCTGAAGCCAGCCGAATGAGTCAAGGTAACGCATGCGGAGGAGCCAAGCATTGCACAATGATGTAATCTCCCTAGGAGCGGGGCAGGGAGAGTTACATTACAATTTAATTTTTGGATTTTTTTTTTACACATGATTGAAGCAGGGGGTTTCCGGAGCTGAACCCCGTGAATTTCAGCTCTGGGGGAACCCCTGCTTCCTGGAGATACAGACCTCTGTAGGGGGTGCCGATAGCTGCTCTGGCTGAGCTATTTACGGCGGCCGCCTCCGCGATTAATTTTCAAACGCGTTAAGACGTGGGGATTTTTTTCCCTCTCCAGCGCCGCAGGCGCTTCTATTGTTCAGCGCCATTAGGCGCTGATTGGAGAAACGGCTGCGCGCGGCCGTGAGATGCGGCTGGCGCGTGGCCAATTCCGGTGCCAAAATTGAAATGGCCGGGACAAATGCGGGCAAGCTTTGGATTAAGCTTGGCCGCAGCACTAGCTGGGGTTTAAAGTGTAAAGTTCCCGCGTCACACGGTCCAATAGGTAGCTGAACTTGATGACATCACGGCTTCCTATTGGCCCGCAGGGCGTGGGAGCTTTGAAACACCGCCATTACATGAACCCTGGTAGCCAAGCACAGCGGCAACCCGCACTCCCTACGGAGGTAAGTATCTCCGGAAGCAGGAGTCCACAGAGCTGAAATTAATGGGGTTCAGCTCCGGAGACCCCCCTGCCTCAATCCTGTGCTCCAACTGAAACATCCACAAACTTTTGTGAACAGTTCAAAAAAACACAGCCAACTTTCAACAAAATGTTGTATTTTTCCCATCATTTGTTTTTACTAATCCATAATTCAAGTTCTAGCAATACAAAAACACCAACACTTTTTTTGAGCCAAAACTGAAGCACCAGTGAACGTGCCCACTGTTAATACAAATATTTAGTGTCCCCGTACAGTGCAACCAAATTACATTCAGACAATCCACACGGATAAAAAAAATCCTACCCCTGAACAGGAATTGTAAAATATTTTAATTGGCTTTTATAATACACAATAAATGTGTTTTATAGACCTATTTTTATGCGGACGCGAAAGCCAAGCAGCTGCAGTTCCTATTTAAATTAATTCAAATATTATGGTATGTCCATAAAAAGGATAGCCGTGGGACAGTGGTGGCCAACCGCAGTCCTCAAGTGCCACCAACAGAACAGGTTTTCAGGATATCCTTGCTTCAGCACAGGTGACTCAATCAGTGGCTCAGCCTTCGACTGCACCGCCTGTGCTGAAGCAGGGATATCCTGAAAACCTGACCTGTTGGCGGCCCTTGAGGACTGGCGTTGGCCGCCCCTGCTGTAGTAAAAGAAAAAAAAATGCTTTAAAAAACAACCCCTCCCCCCATTTATTTACAACAAAATATTACCGAGTGTCCCAGTGCCTTAGATGTTTTAATTTCCAGACACCTTTTATGTTCATTTTTTTTTTTGAAAAATAGAAGAAAAAGGATCAGATTCTGGGTTATGAATTACAAACAGCAAGTAGAATATGCTTTTTTTACTGACATAAAAGGAGGTTTTCATGGTCCTAATCAAATAAACACAATTGATGAAATAAAAAAAAATGAAAAGAACTAATTTTTTGTAATTATTTTCTTTCGACCGGTGAGATATGGATTTTATTCAGATCGTCCCGCGCCTCTGCGTACACTCGGGGGAATGAAACACACCTTTGACTTGTTCACTTCAACACAACTGAGAAAAAGATTCTCTTCTTCCCGGAGAGAGAGGATTGCCGTTTTTTTCGGACTCATGCCTGTTTTTAAACTCCCCTCCCCCGCCCCCTCCCCGGGAACCCGTCACCTTATTTTGTGTCTGGTTTTGTGTTCCAAGTATGAAAGCCGCAGAAGGTCAGCTAATCCCGACACTTTCGCTTGTTGCCGCTGCATTGCAATTAGTGTCACATTCAGCTTTCGCCGCACGAGACTTGGCTTCACACGACAATGTGCCGAGAAGCAGAAGTGCAGAGCATGCTGGGATAGTATGGCCTAATAGCCTTCTTTCTAAGGAAAATGGGGCAGTGGGTGGTAAGCATGCAGGGTATTCTCTTGTAGTCGCTTGAAAACCATGGCAGTTACTCAATTGCTTATATACTTGACATACATGTGTAACCCCTCTCTTTCCACAGTATATATGTGCTAGGGGGCAAGGGGGAGTGACTGATACTCTTAGTACACCATAATTGGACCACTTAAATAAAACCAGACGAGACTTGTGCATATATTAACCATTGCTTTATGACCCCTGGGCAACCATAACACGGTGGCCCTTACTCTTAAAGAAAACACTTTAAAAATATGCACACACATATATATATATTAACACACAAGAAGAACCTGCATCAAAAGAGCTGCGGAAACACAGGTCCCGCCCGGAGGTGAGGGTGGAGGTGGCTCTTTATACGGAGCCCCGCAGACAGACATGTGCAGTTCAGTCTGAGGTCCAGTAGCTGTGTTTACTTTTTGCTGCGCTGTGATTGGTTCAGTTCCCCATGTGACCACTGACGTTGCAACTGGCGAACTGTTGACAAATCTTCCGCCGCTTCAGAGAATCACTCCCGGAAGAAGCTTGCACTGGCGAAACGGCCGTCGGGGTGTTGCTCTTGGTGGGACCTGTACCTCCGTTTTATACATTCACCTGTCCCTGCTAAGCACTGCACAAGCAGCAGTGTCTGTGATGACTACATGACGAGTAGCGCTGTGGACCTCTGAGAGCTTTCTACTTCGGCTGACTGCTGTGTTACCATACAGATGTCCAAACATCGCTCTGAGAGCAAGGGATCTTGAAGAATCAAAGTACATGCAAGTACTCTGAATATGACCAGTGTCACATCGCTGATACCATGAGGGATATTTTGTGAAGTATGTCACAAGTAAGGTTTCTGCGCTCGCGCTGTCCACCTTAAAATGGATGTAATCCGTTTGCAGCTGTACGTGTTAGGGGCCACTCCTCAAATACTCCTATAATGGAGAACTCCTTAGAGTTCCCCAAATGACAAAGAAAAACAATGCACACACAAGCGCACCACGGATTAATAAAATATATCAATATTTAATATCAGGTCACATAGACCACATGGACACAACAGTCAAATAATAAATTATCAAACATCAAACAAAAGACATATAACATTCGTGAGACATATAATACATGGCTACTCCCGCAAAGAGGATAATAAACCGAGATAGGCTTCTGTAAAGCACAGGAGAAAATATTTAAATCAAGGCATACGAATAGCACTGTGAATATTCTGAACACATGGCACATAAAGCTTGGCCCCCTGCAGACGCACTTACCAGAACTCCCTCCTACTGTCTCTGTACGTTCTCCCTACCTACCAATTAGACTGTAAGCTCCTCGGGGCAGGGACTCCTCTTCCTTAATGTTACTTTTATGTCTGAAGCACTTATTCCCATGACCTGTTATTTATATTATCTGTTAATTATTTGATTACCACATGTATTACTACTGTGAAGCGCTATGTACATTAATGGCGCTATATAAATAAAGACATATCATACAATACAAGGCAAAGTCTAACTAACACCCACTATGGGGGTTCTAAGACACCTAGATTAAATAAACCCAAATGAGGGGAACGGTTACTAACCGCAAAGTGGCAGCAGGGGCTCAGTGTGGACGCAAACGGTCCGGACTGCACAAACACACGGCAAACAACTATCTCTGCAAACAATTCCTTGTCTCGCGTTCCAGCCAATGGGAGACTGAGCAGGGCTGCCTCTCGTGACCTCTACGCGTTTCGCATTTTGGCCGCTGTCGAGTGCTTACCTGCGGCAGGCTCCGGCAGCGTGGTGCGGCGATCTCTGTCTTCTCCCCTGCAAATTTGTAATGTGTCCCCTGCAGGTTCTGAAAAAATGGCCTCGCGGCATCAAATGGCGCCGCGTTGCCATGGCAATGGGGCGCAACATGACGACGTGACTAAATATGACATTTGTTGATGTCATTAACCTTTTACGGCTTGCTGAAATGTTTCACTGGGAATCCCATTGAATAATTTAATATTTCGATTGCATTTTGAACGGTTTCACACATGTCTGAGTGGTATCGGCCTTATTATGTGAGAGACCAGGTCTGATTTTTTTTTGCCAAAATCGGGGAAATTCAGAATAAAAAAATGACCCATGTTAATCGGCAAAAAAATTTTTTATTCACACTTGAGCTGATGTGGCCGAAAAATATATTGGATTTAAAAAATAATTAACGTTAAGGGATCTAACTGGCGAATGGACAAAAACATATCCAAAATTGCAATGCCATAATTAACGAAGGAGGGAGGAGGGGGGGAGGGTTTGAAAGCCTCTCCTTAAGAGGATCCACCCCCCAAAAATGATATCAATATTTTTTTAAAACAGAAAATTACTAAAGGCATTTTTACTAGTGTTCGCTAAGGGTGGAAGATTGGACAAAGAAAAATGAACTTGGTCAAAAAACCTGTTAGGCTGAGAAAACTGAGGTTTTAACCAGCTCTCCTTTAAATAATAGTCCAATGGGACTCACAGCACTTCACAATTACTGTACAGTACGGTAAGCACCTTTGGGTGACCAGACATCAGTCCTGGTTTAGCCGGGACAGTCCAGGCTTTTGGACCTCTGTCCCGAATTTTAGGGCCACTGTGCCGGTTTTCTATCAGCGCCATTTTGCCAGCAACGCATGCGCGGCTGACAAGCGCCAATCGCGTTTTCGCATAAGCGACCGGCAAGCGCTCAACACGCAGTCGGTGCTTGCCATTTACCGTTTCCGCAGTCACGAGCGCAACTGTGCGCACGCCACATTTTGTCCCAGTACAAATGTGGTCACTCTAAGCACAAAAGATTTTGTCCCTGCACAGGTGAGCTAACAAACTGATTTAGGTGCCTGATGCACAAGGAGATAAAGTGACTTGCCCAAGGTCACAAGGCATAGAACCAGGCTCCCTACTTCATACTCAGTGTCATTGTTCTCAGAATCAGTGTCTTTACCCCCTGAGCCCCTCCTGGAACAGTCTTCACTCATCCCATAAACTCAAGTAATATTTCCTTTTAAACAAACAATTAAAGAACTTCCTGCACATGACTTTCGTTGAAGTCACAACAGGATTTTTATTGGGCATAATAAACAACATCATCAAATCTTCTCTCTGATATTACTACAATATTTTGATTGTGGAAGTACCCTGCAGGACAGCTGGGCTTTTAAGTGCAGACACTGTAAAGTCTGTTGACTTTATGAGACTAGCTAAGCTTTTTCCTAATTAAATACTTTTACATTAGGCAACATTTGCAACAGCAGCAAAATAAAGTCTTCATAAGTACACAGAAAGCCATTCATACTGTAATGCAGATTTCTTTAACTAAGAGGTTAAAGATGATGAGTCATCAAGAAAAATAATACATAATATACAACAGGGCTTATTGTATATGTAACCCACTTCCACTGGTCTGTTAGATAGAAAGTAAGCTCCATCCAGTGATGACACAGTATCCAGTGTCATCAGAGGCATATAGGAAAGGAACATGGGATTCTGGGAAATTCCAGTTCAAGAATGGCAGCTGAAGAGAAGCACCCCAGCTTAGAGATAGGGAAGGATTTTGGAAACAGTATAGTTAAGGCCAGGCCCCCCATTTATTGTGTTCTAAGACAGGGACAGTGCCCCTTGAGTTATGATCCGTTGTATAAGGCCATAAATAAGTACAAGTAGAAGGGAATGCAGACATGCCTCCGTGAGCCATGCAGATGGCCACCACGGGGATTAGCCTTACAAGCAGATCCCGCACCCACAGTGACCAGTAGCCCTGAGGAAGTGGCAGTTCCCAAGCAGGGATAGAGAAGTAACAGTGAGGTTACACAGACACGGGCAGGATCACCGCTGGGGACTCGCAGTAAAGGGGAATTCATGCAAATGGATGAGAATGGGGGGCATGAGCTGTAACCGTGTTGGAAGATTGGAAGATTAGATGGAAGGATATTAATGGGAAGACTCTCAGCTTTCTGAAAACATACAACCAAAAGTTCCCATAAGACTTGGGAGCCACAGATAGCGTTTCAGGCCGAACTAATTGAAACCCATTTGTCAAACGTTTTGGATAATGGATCAATAGAATGTATTGAAAGACTTGGGAATTTATAGGTATTTAGTGTTCATTTTTCTGGGTTTCTATAATGTACAGTATTTGTTTATTGGTGGAACTACATTTTTTCCCCCTTCCTTTTTAATTTTTTTATTTCCCTAACCTAGTGTTTTTCAACAGGAGTTCCCAGAACATATTTAAAGGGTCCCTACAATTTTCAGGTTATTTGAAAATTCTACCAAATACAGAAGAATGTACACAACATCTGTTCTCAGACGCTATTAGATAGTGTTGGGGTTCCTTACAATGCATCTGATCTCAGATGCGCTGTTAGAGAGGGTTGGGGTTCCTTACAATACATCTGATCTCAGGAGCACTATTAGAGAGGGTTGGGGTTCCTTACAATGTATCTGATTTCAGACGCGCTATTAGAGAGGGTTGGGGTTCCTTACAGTGCATCTGATCTCAGACATGCTATTAGAGCGGGTTGGAGTTCCTTACAATGCATCTGATCTCAGACACGCTATTAGAGAGGGCTGGGGTTCTTTACAATGTATCTGATCTCAGACACGCTATTAGAGAGGGTCGGGGTTCCTTACAATGAATCTGATCTCAGACGCACTATTAGAGAGGGTCGGGGTTCCTTACAATACATCTGATCTCAGACGTGCTATTAGAGAGGGTTGAGGATCTGAAGAATTTCACAATATAATTACAGGGTTCCTTAACCAAAAAAGGTTAAACCACTGCCCAAACCCCTTTTACAAAACTTCAATAAACTTTGTCAAAAAAAGTTACGTTTGTGAATATACGCAACAAACAACATTATCAAGGAGTCTCCTTGATAAAGGACCTACCGGTCCGAAACGCTTAGGAGGTGCGTTTTTGTCCCCATGGGGGTATTTTTGTCATCAGTCATGCACTGAAATAAAGGACATTGAATTTTTAATTCCACCTGGCTCCTTGGCTGTGCGCTATTTGCTGTTGTTTGTTGCTGATACTGGATTATCCTTCATGGCTGGCACGCCACTCCTACCTTCCTTGGAGACTGGGGGAGTGGGTAAGAGACATTATTTGTGACTGTAATAGTTGAGTACTTTGATGCTATCATTATTCAAGTGACTCACAGGTCAATTTATTTACATACCCACTCCTTAGATCTCCTATTGGAGTTATTATATACCAAGATTTGTCCAATTGGATGAAGTGTTACTGGATGGAGCACCCTATATTTTTTCACGTTTGTGAATATATGTTGGACAGTTCTGCTCATGTCTAGCAGCCTTCATACATGCTTTCCATAGCAAAAAGTGTTTTGACTCACAGAATTGATGGTTATTTTGCTTGGAATGAAGAACTAAAAGATACACACTTTCCTCTTTTGCTCGACTGCAAAATCTCTGACACATAACCTCATTCTCTCCCGTCTCGACTACTGTAACCTCCTGCTGTCCGGCCTTCCTGCCTCTCACCTGTCTCCCCTACAATCTATTGTACTGTAAATGTTGCTGCCAGAATCACTCTACTCTTTCCGAAATCTGTCTCAGCATCTTCCCTGCTGAAATCCCTCTCCTGGCTTCCTATCAAATCCTGTATCACATATGCAATTCTCCTCCTCACTTTTAAAGCTTTACACTCTTCTGCTCCTCCTTACATCTCAGCCCTAATTCCTCGCTATGCACCATCCCGACTATTGTGTTCTGCTCAAGGATGTCTTCTCTCTACCCCTTTTGTATCTAAAGCCCTCCCCCGCCTTAAATCTTTCTCACCGACTGCCCCACACCTCTGAAATACCCTTCCCCTCAATATCCAACTAGCACCCTCTCTATCCACATTTAAGACTCACCTTAAAACGCTGCTTTATGAAGCATATGAGTAGCTCCATGGCTGATAATTAACACCTCACACATTAACCTTGGCCCCTTGCAGATGCACTTACCAGAACGCCCTCCTACTGTCTCTGTACGTTCTTCCTACCAACCAATTAGATTGTAAGCTCTTCGGAGCAGGGAGTCCTTTTCCTAAATGTCACTTTTATGTCTGAAGCACTTCTCCCCTTTATGTGTTATTTGTATTATTTGGTATTTATATGATTGTCACGTATATTACCGCTGTGAAGCGCTATGTACATTAATGGCGCTATATAAATAAAGACACATACTGTACTGTAAATACAAAAGCATTTGCCTCATTTTCAAAGTCAGGGCTTATTAAAAAGAGGGACACTTGCTCAGGCAACGGACATCTGTCAAATTGCTTTCTGCCTTGAGAACAGAAAAAAAAACATAATTTAATATTTTCAGTGTTTTATACCTTTTATATCCCTTTTGCAGAATTGTTCCTATTTTGTGGTAAAGGCCAATGCACAACAGCCTTCTAACTTCAGGCTTTAGTTTCAGACTCCATTCATTTTACAGTGGGTAGGCCTACAGTACTAATCACTGATAAACCAACAACAAGTTCACCTAAGTGCAGATGTATTGTCCCCAGTCACACATAATTAGGATACAGCATTTGCCTGTTGGAGTTGGAATTAGCTGTTTATTTGGGAGAGCTACAGTAACAAGCGCATCTGAAAAAATAAGAGCCTATTTGTTTCAATATCCAACGCGCCCAACCAGCAGTGGTATACATTATTATCTATAACAGGATACATTGTCGCTGTGTTTCAGCTAACCTGTAGCGACGTGGGTTGAGTGTTTATTGCGGATGTTCTAGCTACTTTGCCAGCTTTGTCGGAATCCTGATGTAAGTCACGAATCGCCATTCATTCCGATCACAGCCACGAACAGGAAGCAGCCAGGACCTGTCTTTTATGATGTATTAGAGGTACAGATTTTGAGTTTTGCTTTACTGTATAAATGTTAGGAGAGAGACAAAGGTCCATTTCAGGAACAGATACAGTGCTCTGGGGGCACTGATTATATCCACACAGGGAATACATTATACATCTATTTTTTTTATACAATTTTGTTATATATCCATATCATGGTTGTACTTTGTGATATATCACCAAGCGGCCAATTTGTAACAGACTATTATTCTAGTGTTACTAGCGTTAAAGAAGACCCTGTTTTTTTTTTTTAAAGGTTAAGATGACCTAATGGCATACCTGGTAAAGCCTGGGCCCTAATCACATACCTGGTACAGCCTGGGCCCTAATCCACCGGTCCCTGTTACAGAAGCGCTGCGGCCCTAATCACGAGGTACCATGGTACAAACCCTGGGCCACTATCACATAAGCTGGGTGTACAGGTGCCTGGGCCCTAAATCACTACACCTGGTACCAACACCACCCTGGGGGCCTAATCACATGTACCTGGTAAATCAAAAAACTAACTAAGCCTCGGCCCTATCATCTATACCTTGGTACCAGAACAAAGACGAGCCTGGGCCTACCCTCACATACCTGGGTACATGAGGCCTGGGCCCTAAAGTCACCTGTACCTGTTACACTATAGCTAGCAGCTGGGCCCCCATAATCAACATTCCTGGTCGCAGGCCAGCCCCCCCCCCCCCACATAGGGCAACCTAATGCATCGTACACATTTGGGTACCCGAAGAGCCTGGGTCCTGAATCACGTAACTGGTAGCACAGCCTGGTCTAATCAACTACCGGTACAAACAAGTACAAGGCACTGGGGCCCCCTAATCACTATACCTGGCGTAGCTTGGATATAAGCGTGCGGCCCTAATCAGTACCTGGTAGCATCGCACCCAACCAAACACAAGGGTCCCGGCCCTAATCACTTACCCTGGTACCCCGCTCCCGCCTGGCCCTAATCACATACCCTGGTAACACCGGCAAGCCTGGGCCCCTAAAAAAAAATCATCCAACATCCTGTATCCAACCAAGCCCTGGGCCGCTAATCAACCTACCGTAGGTACAGACATCCGTGGCCCTAATCACCGTTACCATCTGGTACAGCCTTTGCCCTAATCCCATCCTGGTAAAGGCCGTGGCCCTAATCAGTACCTTGGTACCTCAATCCTGGGCCCAGCTAATCACAATACCTTCTACCACAAAAACAACAAATAACCGGGCCCAAAACACATGCACTGTGTCCCTAATGACATACCCCTTTACAAACCCAGTCCTTTTCCTATTCAATATGCCCCTGGTAAAACGCCCGGCCCTAATCACATGCCACTGGTTAAAACACAGGTGCCTGGTCCTCTAATCACACCATAATACCTGGTACACGAAATCCTTAACAAACAACAGCCTGGTTCCCTAATCACTTACCTGGTACAAGCGCTGGCCCTAATCCACATCACCAGTATGCAACCATACGACAAGCCTGGGCCCTACTCATACCGGACAGCCTGGGCCCTAATCCACATACCTGGTACACCAGCAAACACTGGCACCCTTCATATGACTGTTACCTGGTACAGCCTGGCCCTAATCAAGACTGTCACTGGCCCTACACACTGGTTCCGGGCCACTAATCACGTACCTGGTACAAGCCTCGGGCCCACACATATGAACCGGGACTAATCACATACTCTGTACAAGAGCCTGGGCCCTAATCACTCACCTGTCACGCCCTGGGCCTCAGCAACAGCTCGACCGTGGAATCACAAAAAGCCTGGGCCCAATCACATACTTAGTACCAGTGGAGCTAATCACTCCTGGTAGGCCTGGGCCCTAATCACGTACCTGGTACAGAACCTGGGGCACTAATCAACAAACTGACACCTGGCTAATCAATAACCTGGGGTACAAACAGCCTGGGCCTAATATCCTGGTCCATTTACAATTAGACCTAGAACCGTACATTGTACACCTGGGGCCCTAATCACAATGCCTGTTACAGCCGGGGCCCAATGCAGTACCTGTACAGAAAACAAAGTCTGGGCCCTAATCACATACTGACTACCAAGCCTGGGCCCTAATGCACTACTGGTACAAGAAACTGGCCCTAATCACTTACCTACCTGGTAAAACGCCTGACGGCCCTAATCCTGCCTGGTACAAATAGCGCCTGTCCCCTAAATAATCACGTACCTTTGTACAATATTGTCCTAGTTCACCCTATAGATAGTACATATATACACAAACTAGCACTCCAATCACCCTTTTAGGGGTGTTATTTTTATTTTTTTGGTTGTAAACAGCCTGGTCCCTATCCCATCACCTGTGGCGGTTTACACCTCAGGCTTGGGCCACTAATTAACGTACGCTGTGTACAGCCTGGGCTCCGTAATTGACGTCCTTGGTACAAACAGAGCCTGGGCCCCTACTCACAGTACCTGTACAACCCATCAGCCTGGGCCCTAAATACGTACCTGGTACACAGCCTGGGCCCTACTCACATTCCTGGGTACATAGACCTGCCTGATGCCCTATCTCACATAACCTGGTACAGCCTGGCCCTTAATGACATGCCTGGTAACAAGCCTTCTTGCCCTAATCAACGTACCTGGTACACAACAATAAGCGCCTGGCCCCTAATACATACCTTTTCAAAGACATAAGCCTTTTCCCTACTCACGTTCCCTCTTTACATCCTTGTCTCTAATTTCCCTCGTCCTTTTCCCTGGCACCCCAGTGCCTATTTGTCCCTAATCACCTTAACCTTTTATCCCCGCGTACCTCCTTAGCTCTAACCACCGTACCTGGTAAAAGGCCTGGGCCCTAACTATGTACCTTGTACAAAAGCCCTGGGCCCTAACTCATGCGTACTTTTACAAAAGCCTGGCGCCTAATCACTACCTTTTACGGCATTGTCCCATTCGTACAAGCCTGGCCCTAACTATGTACCTGGTACAGCCTGGGCCCTAACTATGTCCGGTACAAACAAGGCCTGGGCCCTAACTATGTACTGGTACACATGACTCCCTCCTTGTCCGTACAACCTCCCAAGCAAGCCTTGGGCCCTAACTATGTACCTGGTACAACAGCCTGTCCCCTAATTATGTACCTCTGTACAGCTGGGCCCTAACTATGTACCTGAATACAGCTCTGGGCCTAATTATGTACCTGTACATCAGCCTGGCAATCACATGACAACGAAAGTGCCGGCGTTCTTGGTAGCACTCTGCTGCCACTCCACCCGCACCTGTAAAGGTTAAGGAGAACAAATTCAAACTCCGAAAAGCTCCAAGGTCAAAGCATTCCGAACCCTTGCACCCGATGGCTCTGCTTAACGCATTGAAACACTGGGGGTTAAATGAACAATTCTCCTGGAAAAAGAATTGCTAATGTCACAACATTTTGGATAACATTTACTATGAGGGCACACTCTACAGGCCGAGCCAGCTGTGCTGAAGCAGTGATATCCTGAAAACCTGACCTGTTGGTGGCCTTTGAGGACTGGAGTTGGCCTCCCCTGTATCATAAGGAGAAAGCAGTAAGTGGCAGGATTAATAGTGCGCATTGCAACCCGCTGGAATGGAAGTGATATTTTCCTTACACTTTTAGAAACCAGAATACAATTGGCCGATTGTCTCTTTCCTTGGGGAAATATTATGCACGACTGGTGCGTATCAATCAGGAGATTGAGTCATTTTTCTGTTGTGCTGCGCCACTCTGGCAATGTATAATGAATAAATGACTGGTCACCCCCTATTTGCATTAACTGAAATTCCAACAGTTCTAAATGTGCATATTTATTTAGAGAAGAACTCTACACAGAGAACTGGCCAGCAGTACCGTATTTCATGCTCTTAATCACTTAACAATGATGTTTTCCATCCAATATAATCAATATAGAATAAAATAGCAATTCAACTTGATATTGTCCAAATTTAAAGTTTTTAATACTGTATTATTATTATTATTATTATTATAGTAAATGTGCATACATGCCACATGCTTCATCTAAACTATCAAGGCCGTTTTCTATTTTGAAGTAGTATTATTTGAAAAAAAAAGGAATTTTGTTTTCCTGGGGCTTTTAAAAATGCTGCAGTGTGGACACTTAATCCCGCCTTATAACATTGCGCTGAACATTGCAACTTAAAAATGAGTTGTGCACCTCTGTCATAAGGTATTACAGGAAAGTAAGGGGAAGAAGGAGAGTGAAGAGGGGGGCGGAGTGAGAGGAGGCAGGAGCGTTGAGGTTGGTTTCTAAGAATTCCCGGAGCACCAAGTACTTTCAGCTAGTATCTTATCATGTACATCCAGTTAACAGTATTATTTTACAGGCAGGATAAAATCTGTACAAGTCCTGTGGTGTATTCCAGTGAGAAGTGATATCGAATGAAGGAGCAAGGAGCCCGAATATCATAACCAACTGGTGGATACACCCAAAACCAACTGGTGTAAACACCCATAAACCAACTGGCGGAAACACTCGTAAACCAACTGGCGGAAACAACCCATAACCAACTGGTGGAAACACCCATAAACCACCTGGCGGAAACAACCCATAAACCAACCTGGCGGAACACCCGTTAACCAACTTTGTGGGAAACACCCACTACCGTAAACCAACTGGCAACTGCGGAAAACACCCGTAAACCAACGGTGGAAACACCCGTAAACCACTGGTCGGAAACACCCATAAAACTCAAACTGGCGGAAACACACCCATAAACCCAACACTCGTGGCGGAAACCCCCTAAACTAACAGGGCGGAAACACCCATAACCAACTGGTTGGGCGGAAACACCCATAAACCAACTGGCGGAAACACCCGTAAACCAACAGGTGGAAACACCCGTAAACCAACTGGCGGAAACACCCATAAACCAACTGGCGGAAACACCCATATACCAACTGGCGGAAACACCCATAAACCAACTGGTGGAAAAACCCGTAAACAAACTGGTGGAAACACCCATATACCAACTTGTGGAAACACCCATAAACCAACTGGTGGAAACACCCATAGTCCAACTGGTGGAATGAGCAAGGTAAGCGGTCAGGTTGTCTATGTGTCATACATTGAAAAATATGTCTGTAACCTCCCAGACACTTAGGGGCCTATTCTTGTCGCTCCGAAGTGTGACAATCCGCTCCTAAAGAGCCCTTTCCCATGGGATAGGCATGCTTTGCTATTCTGTAAGACCTTCTTCCATGTCCAATCTGTGTCTAAAAGAAATTTTTAGAAGTGGTTTCACTCCGGCTCTTCCAATCCGACCGGTTTGTGAAAGAAGCCTCCAACTCACATTATTTTTACGACAACTGCAATTCCCGTAGCTCCGTTATGCAAACCACTTATAAAAAATTGCATTATTTTCACGCCACCTCCAGGCTGGCGATATTGGTATTGAGCGAGGTACATCCAGAGCCTGAAATATGGGTTTGGCCAGAGAGAGAAAAACCCATAAGTCAGACCGGGGATGGAGTTAGCGCCTCGGGTCATTCCGCCTCTAACTACGCGGTTTGCCCAAATTTTTTTTTTATGGACATGGTTTAGCAGAAGCTGACAACTTCGGAGCTACTAGAATAGCAACTCGTAGATCTCCTGAACTGAGGGTCAGATTAAAAAAAAACTAAAACAGCAATCGAAAGGCAAGAAGAGATTAAACAAAATAAAAAGAGACGCAATTTGTCAATTGGTCAAATGTTAAATTGCTTTAAAAACAGTAAAACAGATGACAAATTCGAGGTGGAATATTCGACAGTGAATTACATTTCGCCCAAAACACGCCATTCTCTAATGAGCACATCAAAAGACAAAAATACCCAATGCTACATCCAATGTGACAAAATACACACAGTAGTTAAATACTTCAATGTTAGTATTCTCGTCATGAGTAAGGGTCATTTAGTTAAACCCTTTGGTCAAAGCGTTATTAGCCTGCAGCCACGTCACGGCACGACCAGTATGCAGCCACGTCACGGCATGACCATTATGCAGCCACGTCACTGCACGACCAGTATGCAGCCACGTCACTGCACGACCAGTATGCAGCCACGTCACGGCATGACCATTATGCAGCCACGTCACTGCACGACCAGTATGCAGGTCCTAACACTACGTGAATATTCTCATTTACCTCTGCTGGAGGGAGAATGGCCTCAGTGGATCGGTCCTGCACATGTGGTGGGTTCTGGCGGTTAGACTTTAATGGGATAGTGTGTTCTCTAGTGAGCACAGGTCTGTGACTGGTCCACAAGTCTGCCTTATCCCGTAATCTCGCAGCACACTGTGCTTCCGCTGCAGCAAATCTCTGATCCATGGTAGCCTCTCTATTAAAGATAAAGGGAGGTATCTTGCTGCTTTTTCGCCATTGCCCTAGCTCATCCCCTCATCCATTAACTCAAACAGGAGAAGGTACAGAGAGATTTCGTCTAATGAGAAATAACATGCACATTGCAAACAAGCAAGAGGATGGCTGCACATTAGAATTAGGAGGAGACAGCATGAACTGGGAAATGCATTGTTAGGGTCCCCAGCAGATAATTTGAGCTATATATTACTAGCTAACAGGCGTTGGTCAGGAATTCTAAGAAACCCCAAAATACTGAGATTTATCAATGGATAATTAAATATTTTACTTTCTTAATGTGCATTCCCCGGCTAAAACATCAACAACTCCACTCATAACGGTTTCATTGCCTCTGAGGTCCGGAAGTGTGCGAGCGAGAGCCTCTAACGCTGCGTGTGTGGGACATTGTGCTCTCGTCCCAAAAAAGGATCTCGCTCTCTTGAAGAATTTTGGCTGCTCCGGTATTTCTGCCAGTTTGATATTCAGAGTGGCCAAGATTAAGTGGCAGCTTGAGGGTGGTGTGATTGGATCATGTCAAATGTGATGTCATCAGGGTCGCCACAACTCTGGGTTTGACCCGGAGACTACGGATTTCAGCCACGAATCTCCAGGCTACGGGTTTAGCCGAAAAATCTCCGGGCGGTGGCGTCAACATCCAAATCCAGTCATTTAACGTCGTGCAGCCATGACAACGGGACACTAGTTGATGTCACGGCGTCAGACAGAGTCACGTTGTCACGACACCGGGTGTCACGTGACACCGTGGTGCCATTAGATGTCCTGTTGCCATGGCAACTTGACATCGCTCGGTGCCACGACATCACGTGACGTCACAATGTCCTGGCCACGTGCACCATTTGATTGCCGCGGAGCCATGCTGACTGGACCTTGCAGGGGGAGATACTGGGAAATGCCGCCGCCGCTGCTGCCGCTGAAGGTAGGACAAAATAAATATATAAATAAAATTCATTAAAAATATATAATTGCAAAAAGTCTCTGGGTTAGCCAATAGATGGTGGCAACCCCGGATGTCATCAGTGATGTCATTTGGGGGTGGGGGAGAGAGAGGTAAGAGTTGTGAGGGGTGGGGGTAATTTTAATTAAAGTGCGGCCTGAATCTGCTTTCCTTGAAGCAGTGTGGCCTGTTTCTTTGTATAAGTTGTGCAGGCCTGTCTTAAGAGGTGTCCAAACGCATAGCAAACAGACACACAGCTTTCCGACATATATAGTAGTTTATTAATAAAATGCTTATTTTTACAACCATTGGCTTCACGTTACATGGAGTTTTGTGTCAATTTGTTCCCATGAATTGGGGGATCCCCAGACTCTCTGAAGGCTGTAGGGTGTCAGATCCTTTTTTCCCCAGGGAAAATAACACCATCTGGAGAGAAAGAAACAGAAGTTTCAGAGCGAGGAAAAAGTTTCTTAAAGATGTGAAAAACCGAACATCTGCTTTGTGTTCTGACTTGGGAACAGCTGGTGTTTGTAGCTTGTTAAATAAAACACAACATCAACCTATAGGCACCTGTGAAGTATGTGAACGTAAGCTTGCTTTGCACCTACCTGCTAAGCTCAAAGGGAAATATTTGCTGTGTGGTAATTGGTGATGCACTTCATTAATATTCTGCTTGATAGGCTGACAAGTGGCTGGAATGTAACTCTTACATTTACTCACAAGAAGCGAACATTCTCAACCCAGCATCTCATTCAGGTAGGGCATGCGTGGCAAACTGGGGGGCGCGACATTTTTGTGGGGGGGGGGGGCGCGGGTGGTTGCAGAGGCCCCTGCTCTCTTCCCCAAGGCATTAAAATTAAATGCAGGGGGAAACGCGTGAGGCCTCTGGAACCTCAACTTACCTTGCTTCAGCCATGACAACGCGGTGTCAAATGACGCTGCGGGGTCATGCGTCATGATGTCACACGCGCGTTGCCATAGCAACACATCACATGACCCCGCGCGTCATTTGACTCCGCACAGGGCAAAAGGGGGGGGGACATGAGCCCACACACACATTCTCCCTCTCCCCCCTCCATTCTCTCCCCTCCCCATTGTGTCTCTATCACCTTCCTCATTCCATGTGTCTCCCTCCCCCTCCCGTGTCTTTGTCCCTCACTCTATTCTGTGCGTCTCTCACCCCATTCTGTGCATCTCTCTCGCCCCATTCTGTGTGTCTGTCTTTCACCCCATTCTGTCTCTGTCTGTCTTCACATTCTGTGTCTCTCTCTCACCCCAATCTGTGTGTATCTCTCTCACCCAATTCCGTGTCTCTGTCTTCACATTCTGCGTCTCACCCCATTCTGTGTGTCTCTCTAACTCCATTCTGTATCTCTATCAACCCATTCTGTGTCTCTGTCTTCACATTCTGTGTGTCTCTCTCACCCCATTCTGTCTCTCTCTCACCCCATTCTGTCCCTCTCTCACCCCATTCTGTCTCTGTTTTCACTTACTGTGTGTCTCTGTCTCCCCATTCTCTCTCACCCCATTCTCTGTGTCTCAAGCTCACCCAATTCTGTGTGTTTCTGTTTCCCCATTATGTGTTTCTACAGACAGTCCCTATCAGTCACTGTGGAGCAGGGGGAGAGGGATGCTAAGCCCGCCTCCAACCCTCTGCAGCCGCAGACCTGGCTACCGCTCTCCTCCCCACCGGCGTCCGCTGCTTGTCAATTTTGAAAACCGGGACAGTTGGCAAAAACCGGGACATTTAAAAAAATGTCAGATCACCGGGACAGACCTACAAAAACCGGGACTGTCCCGGCTAAACGGGACGTCTGGTCACCCTACATTCAGGGGTGGCTAGCTCCAGCCCTTAAGGGCCACCAACAGTTCAGGTTTTAAAAGAGCAATCCAAGCCAGTTTTTGTTCTCTTCATTTTTCAATACAGAATTGAAGCTGGGGGGTTCCGGAGCCGAACACCATTCATTTCAGCTCCGGGGACCCCCTACTGCCAGAGATACCTCTGAATGGGGCACCGGGATCTCCAGCAGTTTAAAGCCCCTGGTCACATGGGCCAATAGGATGCCTAGTCAGAAGACATCACGGTTTCCTATTGGCCCGCGGGGCCCGGGAGCTTTGAAAAATCGGCCATAGTGTAAACCTTGGAGCGTCTACCAGCGCCCCCCATGATGGTAATTAATGGGGTTCAGCTCCGGAGACCCCTGACTCAATCCTGTATTAACAAAATGAAAAAACAAACCAAAAAAACGGATTCCCTCTGTAAGAATATCCCTGCTTCAGCACATGTGCTGAAGCAGGGCTTTCCTTAAAACCTGACATGTTGGTGGCCCTTGAGGACTGGAGTTGGCCACCCCTGATCTAATTAATTCCAATGACCCACATCTCATTGGATGATTCTCCAGAGAGTGAACATTTAATTAACTCCCACCTCTGGTTTTTATGAGAACACTAATCATTTTATGGAGAGGCAAATCTATGTGGGATCATTTATCAAAGGGTGAAACAAGTATAAACGTGACTTTTTTTTCTTCTACGTTAATGAATTGCATTTACCCTTTGAAAACGGCACAGAAATGTGTACTGTCAGATGCATAAAAAAACATGCCGGATCCTGGTGCATTATAAGATGATCCAAGTTATTTTATGTCAACTGTATGTAACCCTCAGTCCCTGGCTCCTAGGGAACTTGCTAAAAGTTTGATTAACCTTGTCAGGGTGCTGGATCCGTGCAGGCTGGGCGTTGGTTACCTTGTCAGGGTGCTGGATCCGTGCAGGCTGGGCGTTGGTTACCTTGTCAGGGTGCTGGATCTGTGCAGGCTGGGCGTTGGTTACCTTGTCAGGGTGCTGGATCCGTGCAGGCTGGGTGTTGGTTACCTTGTCAGGGTGCTGGATCCGTGCAGGCTGGCGTTGGTTACCTTGTCAGGGTGCTGGATCCGTGCAGGCTGGGGGTTGGTTACCTTGTCAGGGTGCTGGATCCGTGCAGGCTGG
>CM071587.1:5378569-5520272 GCA_036426205.1 Ascaphus truei
GGCCGGGCGTTGGTTACCTTGTCAGGGTGCTGGATCCGTGCAGGCCGGGCGTTGGTTACCTTGTCAGGGTGCTGGATCTGTGCAGGCCGGGCGTTGGTTACCTTGTCAGGGTGCTGGATCTGTGCAGGCTGGGCGTTAGTTACCTTGTCAGGGTGCTGGATCCGTGCAGGCTGGGTGTTAGTTACCTTGTCAGGGTGCTGGATCCGTGCAGGCTGGGCGTTAGTTACCTTGTCAGGGTGCTGGATCCGTGCAGGCTGGGCGTTAGTTACCTTGTCAGGGTGCTGGATCCGTGCAGGCCGGGCGTTGGTTACCTTGTCAGGGTGCTGGATCCGTGCAGGCCGAGCATTGGATACCTTTTCAGGGTGTTGGATCCATGCAGGCCGAGCGTTGGTTACCTTGTCAGGGTGCTGGATCCGTGCAGGCCTGGCGTTGGTTACCTTGTCAGGGTGCTGGATCCGTGCAGGCAGAGCGTTGGTTACCTTGTCAGGGTGCTGGATCCGTGCAGGCCGAGCATTGGATACCTTTTCAGGGTGCTGGATCCATGCAGGCTGGGGGTTGGTTACCTTGTCAGGGTGCTGGATACGTGCAGGCCGAGCATTGCTGTTGATCTTAATTGTTTTATTACATTTTGTTACGGTACTACACCATTGGCATTTCTATTATTTTTATCTATCTTCCGTAACTGTGATTGATCCATGTGGAGAGGGCGACTATAACCACCTTGACAAAGAGCTCACGCTCGAAACGCATTGGTGGGGGTCTTTGTACCCCGTAATGTAGCTGTATCTTTTTGCTGGTTCCATCAAATCATTTTTGTATGGGTACACGCTCTCCTTGATTTCATTCAATTTTTGTTATTTTGTTTTTTTCTTGAGAAACAGTGCCTGCTTTTTCCCTGCTTTGCGTCTATTTCCACTACAGAAAAAAACGGATGCACACCCCCCATTGGAAAAGAAGAATATCTGATACCTGATATCAACAAGGACATCATTCACTCCAAATGTGAGTTATTTTATCACTGGCAAATACTCCATTCTGATGCTTTATGTTGGGACACTTTTATTAATTGTGTGGCCCCTTACTACATTGCTTGTGGGGGTCCTAGCCCACTAGTCAGATTACAATGGAGAAGTGATTAATGTTTGATCATTCAACGTTTTGTGGATTGATTACTAATTATTGGCTATTGGGGGGTTTCATCTCAGAAAATACTACATGAACTCATTGAATTTTGCAGTTTTTTCAAAGACATTTTGAGGGTTTTTTTGTAGAGCACCACACAATTTTTTCCATTTGCTATAACCACCTGAAGACCAACTGCTATCCAGTCTCACACACCAGAGCACCAGCTAAAGATACCTTTCAAGGCCTTTTACTATCTGCTTTTAGGTAAGTAGTTAGCAGCTGTGTGGGTGTGATCTCCAGTATCAGAGAGTACTGCGCAGTGGTCCTTTTGTTATGTCTGATTTCAGATACACATTCACCTGCAAAGAATATCTGCAAGATCATCTGTGAGATCTACTGTACGAACTGTTCCTCCATTCAGAGAACTGGGAACTTACCCATCAGGTTTATCATACCTGGTAGTGCGCCGAGGACTTTTTTTTCTCACTTTTTTCTTCTTTTTTTTACTAAAAGATATTGCTTCATATTTGTGCTCATCACCGGGGTTACCAAAAACGGGGTAAAAACATTACAAATAACCAGATTTCAGTGGCATTGTTCAGGTGCTATTTCCATGTGCAAAATAAGTTCAAACAATCCTTCGGAATAAAAACAGAAGTCTTATGTAAACAGCCGGAGGCATTTGGCGTTGTAATGGATTAAATGGAAACTAATCTGAGCAGAAAAATAAACCCCCCCTGAAGGTTTGTCACAATGTATCAAATTTTATGGCTCCAATTATTTGCAGTCCTTCCAACTTCTGTAAAGTAATAGCAGGGCAGAGTGACTATAATCCTAAATATACATAGCTTTAACCCCCGCTGTGCTAGAGAGAGGTGTATTAAATGGTTGTACATTACATTAAACACCCCTAGAACAAATGCATATTAAAGATGGATTTTCCTGCAATCTCTGTGCCAGTTCCCATTCCCCCCTATATCAACAATGCGCTTGGAAATACCCTGAATTAATATTACGCGGTGACCTTTACCAGCTGTCAGACTGCAATAATGTTAGCTGTTTTGATCTTCACTGGATCCGTGAAAGGGTCAGCGAGAAGAAATCTTAATGAATTGACACTACAAATATCGTCATGGATCCGCTGGACCTTGAAATCGCATTTTGTTACAAGCAGATGCAGTAGAGGGAATGCTTAATTTCATTATGAAAGGTTTGTTGGCATGTTATAAACCCATTCCTTGCTGGAAAATGCCAGCGTCCTACTGCCTCTGTAATGTGCTTCATGCAGAGAGGGGCGAACCAGTCCACAGCCGCTCCCCGGAATTCCGCGGATTGTTTTGACTAAATCTGCCACCCCCCCTAATTTATTTGGAGGGATGTTTGACTGGATACAGTACAACTGGAGACTCTTTCTCTCCTTCTCCCTCATCTCTTCTCCCTCCTCTCTCCCCTCTGCCTCCTCTCTGCCCCGCCCCCTCTCTGTCCCCTCTCTCCACCCTCTCTCTCTCTCTCTCTCCCCACCCTCTCTCTCCCTTTCTCACCAGACCCTCTCTCCCTCTCTCTCCCCACAGTCTCTCTCCCTCTCTCCCCACCCTCTCTCTCCCTCTCTCCCCACCCTCTCTTTCCTTCTCTCTCCCCACCCTCTCTCTCCCTCTCTCCCCACCCTCTCTCTCCCCCTCTCTCCCCACCCTTCCTCTCTCTCCCCACCCTTTCTCTCTCTCCCCACCCTCTCTCTCTCTCCCCCACCTCTCTCTCCCCACTCCTCTCTCATCCCCTCTTCTCCCACCTCTCTCTCTCTCCCCACCCTCTCTCTCTCTCCCCTCTCCACCCACCCTCTCTCCCCACCCTCTCTCTCCCAACACTCTCTCTCCCCACCCTCTCCTCTCTCTCTCTCTCTCCCTCTCTCTCTCCCTCTCTAAAAAAAAATAAAAAAAATTCAGAAATGGCAGATTGGCCTTTTTGAGACCAATCCGCGAAATTCTTGGACTAAAGGAACCGGCAGATCTAAATCCGCCAAAACATTTTGCCCATCTTTTGTTACATACCACAGGGCACAATAATCTCTAGCAATTAAGTGTGTATGTCGCACACAATAAACATTACTCCAACGTATAAATAATGATTCTGCATTTTATTCAGCAGAAAACATATAAGCACAGCATTTCGGGGTCAAAACACCCCTTCGTCAGGGTCAAAGAAGTGACACTAATCTCTAGCAGTAATAGGGGAAATTAAGTTAGATTGTAACTTTTACTTCCATGTATTTTTCACTTATCCCAATCATATTATTTTTCCCTATAATATGTTTTTTTTAAATTTATTATAAAATGTTTTACTGGGAAGTAATACATTGAGAGTCGCCTCTCGTTTTCAAGTATTTCCTGGGTACAGTTCTGATGACAATACATGGTTTCATTAAACGAACAGAGGTTATACGTTATATTTACAGACATTTCATGGAGAGTTAGGGATAATATATGTTATGGGCGTATGTAACTGTTGCAGACAAGGTTAATACGCGAGACAGCTGAAGTCTTGAAAGAACATAGCCTGGTGGCGACTTTAAGAGTCTCTGGTAGGTTGTTCCAGACGTGAGGTGCAGAAGGAAAAGCGAGATTGTTTAACCTTGGGGCAGTGAACAGTCTTGTGGAGTCAGATCTCAGGTGATAAGTGCTGCGTGTGATAGGGGTGAGGAGCTTGTTCTTGAATAATATCTCTGTAAGTGCTGCGTACTGGCGTAAATAAATACAAATACAATGGAATACAATGTCTGTACTCTGCGAAATACTCATTTCACTGTTGATGTTGAATGGAAAATAACGAGCTTTTAGAGGTCATCAGGGGTCACTCTTCCCATTGGGTGTTTGTACTTTTAAGCCACCTTCAACAAATCTACACTTCTAAAACTCTGTCTATACTGTCTGACAAGGTGATGGGAAGTTTGCAAATAGATGTTCGTAAGAGCAGCTGACATAATGTAATGAGTTTAAATGGAACGAATGGGTTTACATCGTCTGTCTTATTGCATTGAAGGGAAGGAAAAGATAGATTCAAATCCTCCTCCTTGCCATAGTTAGATCCGGTACATTGAGCAAAAAAGGAGAGAGTTACTGCTCAAATTATTTGTCTTCTGACCGTGACAATATAAAAGAAAGGACGATGGGGGAGTTATCTTTACAGTATATATTCGTCCTCTTCAAGGGAATCATTTAAACATTGACTCAGCGTTTGGCCATTTTATCTAATAAACTAGCGTACAGAGAGAGAGAAAGTGAGAGTAACATACATGACCCCCAATTTGTTTAATTTAGACATACACAATCTCACATAGTTGTAATCTGAATAAGGAAGTGTTTGTCAACCAAGGGTTATTATTTCCCCTCCTCATATCCTTCTCAGGCCAATATAGATAAGGGGAGGTTAGAGAATAAATAAATAATCTTTCTATCAATCAATCAATCATCTATTTATCATCTCTATCCCCTCACCTTCAAACAACATGATGAGAGACACCTGTGCTCAAAATAAACGGGCACCCATGAGATACCTGAACAATATGCTAGTAGGAGTCATTGCATATCTGATTAGTATATATCACAGGTATCTCAGGTGTACCCATTATTATTTTTTTTGTGCACAGGTCTCTCTCCACGTGTTGTTTGAACGTGTGTTTGAGAGGATATTCATGGCACGTGAGACCCTAACAAAGACATGTTTCTTGTGTGTGAGTAATGAATGCGGGCAGAATTGGACAACATTGAATATTACCAAAGAAAAATTTGCGGGGCTGAATTTCGACCCGTTCGCCCATCTCTAGATGAAACTCTTTAAACGTGTCACTGGAATTAGTTCGCTTCAATCCCAGGAGAGATTGCCCCTTTAAAAGCAATGGGTTTGAAAGTGGTAATCTACAAAGTCCTCAGGTAGTTGATCCTTGACATGCTCCGACCATCAAAAGTCTTCCAGAGGGTCAGTTGCTTAAGTGTTACTGTTGATTTGAAGCCTCCATTGAAATGAATTGAGATTTAACCCTTGCATTTTCTGGTAAAACCCACTTTTGCATATCTTTTATAGGGGCAACTGTTCTGATAAAAGGGACCAAGTCAACAGGACAAATATTCTAAAGGTCAACAGTTAAAATGTCCATTGTTTCAGTACTGTAGCTTCAGCGTTAAATTGACATAGTCCGTTAAATGTATCTAATGGCACATTGGGTCTTTGGGGAAAAAAATATGTATTTGCGTCAAAATGATCTTTCCTACAAAGTAGAACAATTACATATTTTTTTAAATATAGTATTTTGACTGTTCTTTTTCAGGGGCAACAAAAGTACCCCGTGCCATTACTCCTAGGGAGACCTTTCTGAGACCAATTGTATTTTGTGTATGTGGATTGAAAAATATTCTCTGCTTCACATATATTATTCTTTATAAAATGATAGTTTTCCATGCCGCAGGACACGGTGCTAAAAATCAACTACGTGCTCAATTCTCTCTTCTTTTTTTTTTAAATAAACAATAAAAGCCAAAAACATTTTTAACAGTCAAATTCTACCTGGCACATCTGTGTTTACACATCTGTTAATACACAGCTTGGATATAAACCAGTGACTCCCAATTCCCAACAAGGGGGCTCTGCGTGTTCTCAAAGGGGTTTGCCCCAAAAATATGTGAAGTCGAATCCCAGGCAGTATATAGTGGGTTCCTGAGCCCATGTGGGGACTGCACACTTAAAGTAGTAAGACCCCAAACTGCACCTTAGTATGCGCTTATAGAAATAGTGTCTAATACACAGCTGTCTCCATCTTTCCCACTCTCTGGGTGTCTCTATGAAAAAATGATGAGTCTTATGTTTAGAAGGTATAGCAGAGAAATATCATTTGTTTTACACCTGAACAACTGGCCACCATTGAAATCAGTTAAAGTGTAAAAACACCTGTTAAGTTCTTATGCCGTTCCATAGCCTCACCACGGGCGGGGACAAAGATATTAACTGTGCTATCTGCTGGACACCTACTGAATTACAATTAGTATAAATAAAGCCCGCAAAACCACGGGATTTTATTGCGTTGGTTGGCCTAAGCAGACAGTTGTTGGCTAAAGTGTTCCCGCAGGAGGAATTTCGGTGGGCAAAGTGTTCCCGCAGGAGGAATCTCGTCCCTTGTCATGGTACCGAAGACTGTATGTCTTGCTACAGCTGGTAGTGTGGGCGGTATACCTGTCACTTGCAGCAGGAGCTTCCAAATTAGTCTCCACAGAATGCTTTGCATCCACAGTAGCAAGGCATTGTGGGGCGTGTCTTTGGAATCGCCCACAGTGAGTGACAGCTCCCGTGCTGTGTGCACACATTGAAGGACAGTTTGGGGCCCTTTTTGTGCGTGTGTTCTCCCCACAGCCACTGTTTGAGCCACCTGTGCTGAAGCAGGGATATCCTGAAAACCTGACCTGTTGGTGGCCGTTGAGGACTGGAGTTGGCTACCCCTGAATTAGGGGTTCGTCGAACAACTATATTCTAGGATGGGGTATACAGTGTAGAAAAGTTAGGGACTACTGGTATAATTCAAATGCGTTCCTGTCCCATTTGGCACAAATAGGGATATAGTAGTAATATCATACTTTTATTGTCATGATATAACTAACAGAGAAGACCTTTGTGACATTTTAAGTTATTGTGATCCATGTTGTTGCTGCCTCATTTAACTGCTAACAAATCAAATCATTAATATCCATGTACATTAGCATTGAATACAGGCAGAGAAATAGCAGAACTGATAGTGTGGTCATTACACATTATATTATATTGCGAAGGTACAAGATGTTCTGGGTGAATAGTTTCCAAGTGTACTTCCTACATTGTTTCCCAACGATAATAGCTAGCTCAGATAACCATGCTTGAAATCAATAATCCCTGTATAACAAAATTAAACTATATACAGTATATTAAAAAAAAAAAAAGCAATTGCACTTCTTGTCATTCGGATTTGAATTAATCCAAACAAATGATTTGCCTTGGACAAAATAACAAATATTAAGGTCTGTAGTAGATCACTTTTTACATCTGCGTTGCCCCAAAGGCGGACAGCCTGATGGGGCTCCCCAAGAACTGCCCCCTCTGCACAGGACCAGCGTGGTAAGGGTTAACATGTGCTTGTACTTTGTGGAAAGTCAACCCCACCACTGGAATCTTAATGAGCCAAGAGGGCACAAATATCTTTTTGTTCACAGCTGCAGCAGATTCAAGCTCAACCACCCCAGTGTACATCTGCGTTGCCCCAAAGGTGGGCAGCCTTTGGCGCAGCCGAAGGGCAGCCAAAGGGTGTGAGCCATTTGCTGCCATTCGCTGATGTTCGGTGATGTTAAAGCTGCTCTATTTCAATCTGAAACTCACCAGCCCTGTATCCCTTGTACCCAATTTTCCAACTCTACCTGTGCATGAAATGTCTTTGAATTCACTATATAACCTCTGTTCTTTTAATGTAACCATGTATTGTTATAACGCTGTGCCCAGGACATACTTGAAAACGAGAGGTAACTCTCAATGTGTTACTTCCTGGTAAAACATTTTTATAAATAAAAATAAAAAATACTTTAGAAAAGGTACGGTATGTTTTCCAGTTGAAGTGCAAATGGTAATACAATTGTGGTCCTTTTTAACATGGTGAACATGCATGTGTCTTATTGTGTTCTGTGTTAGTGTTCTGTTTATCCTGGTTTTATGTGAACTGTTCTCATTATCATCCTCCCTTGTAGCTTACACCCCTTAATGTTTGGGAGGTACAATGATATATTGTATAATAGATCAGGAAACACAGAAGTCCCAATGCACGTCCAATCTGACAAATTGCGTTCATTACTATACGTTTTTTCTTCGCCTGAGCCACTGATTGAGCCACCTGTGCTGAAGCAGGGATATAGTTAAATCCTGACCTGTTGGGGGGGATGGTGGGGGTGGTTCGTGAGGACTGGAGTTGAGCACCACTGACTTACACTACCACTTTTATACCCTGCCCTTTAAGTGAGTAGGAACGGCTCAGTGAGTAAAGACACTGACTGGCACTGAGTTTGAGGCAGGGGAACCTGATTCAATTCCCGGTGTTGGCTCCTTGTGACCTTGGGCAAGTCACTTTATCTCCCTGTGCCTCAGGCACCAAAAACATAGATTGTAAGCTCTACAGTGCAGGGACTTTGTCTGTAAAGTGCTACGTAAAACTAGCAGCGCGTACAAGAAAATATTATTATTATTTCCTACACTGTATAGAGAAAACATAACAATGTATAATAATAATAATAATGCATAGAAAGTGATTAGCCAATTTAATTGGAGTTCACAGGTCAGGGAGTAATGGACATGGAGGAAGCAATTTACTGTAGATGAATCAAAAGCAATAAAATGAAGAAAAATACCTGGTAAATTGGAGAACTAATCAGTCTAACACAAGGGCTATTTTATAATAGAAAAGATGTTCCTTGTTTACCAAGATACTGTAGCAATCCTCCCTCCCCCCAAAAGCCCCACAGTATAGTAGTTTAACTCATACACTGTTAGTATCTTGCCACCTGAGCATGTCCTGATTTAAATTGGTTGTATTTTTTTAATGGGGTACTGGAAAGAAAAAGTAAGCGACATAGGGCCTCATGCAGTAAGCAGCGATAAGCCCCTCATCGCCAGTTTCTCGCGAAAAAAGCCTACTGCGATTCAGTAAGCCCCGAGAAGATGGCGATTAGAGCAAAAATCGCCGTTTTTTTCCCCCCGGAATTGTTTTTTTCGGCAGCCGCGCGGCGATAAGACACTTTTCGGCACTGATCGCCAGCTTTTCAAACACGCTCAATTCTAGTAGCCCCGACCAGCTTATCGCCGCTGATCGCCGCTCTAGAATTGAGAGTTCCTATCAAAATCATCCCGCCACAAAAAGTTGGGAAGAAGGTGGGGAGAACCAGCGATGAGCGGCGAGAGGGGACTTAGAAAAAAATCAGGCCTTTCTCCTGCCTCGGATTGATGGCGGGGTCTCCGGAGCTGATACCCATTAATACCAGCACCGGAGACCCCCGGCATGAATCAGATGTATGAGAAAGGCATTTACAGCCCACCTCATTACCTTAGCGGCTAACGTTTTTTGAGACTCTTGATGGCCATTGTTATTTCATCCTCTGATATTGGAGAGTTGAGGTAAGTTTGTTGGGTGCGAGTTAAAGAGGGGAGTTGGCAGGCTGCAAAAAAAGGCATCAAGCTACGGTTGGGTGTCGTTACTCTGGTTTTCCATCGTACAGTGTTTTGAAAAAAAAATCTTTAAACTAGACAATCATTTCGATGGGGTCAGTACTCCATTTGACGTGGATATTATGTAAGGTGGACTAAAGTGAAAGCTGGACACCAAAAGGTATTCAAAGTATGAAACAATTACCGGTGCTCCTGCGAAAGGATAGAAGCCTGCAGCAGATCCAATGATGCAAGGAGAAGGGCAACGCAAGGCACACCGAATTTGCAATAAGTCTAATTTATTATTAGCCAAAAAACACAACATTTCAGCGGTCTTTATCAAGTGAGGCAAAGTGACAATGTGTAAGGTGAACACATTGCATTGTTCTCTGGCCAACATATTGTTTGTCTTGTTGCCTCGTTCATAGAATTTTTGTGACGTCCATCGCATGGCCTGCTCTGTCTGGTTGGATAGTACTAGGTTAAGTTTTCCTCAAACCTTAATTTTGTCTAGCAACAGGGAGTTGGTAAGCTTGTTTTTGTGTACCCGTTCCACCTTCGAACTTGGTAAGGATCCTTGGAACACACAGTAAGGACTCATTGCGGTGCCACTGATGAGTTGTATTCAGGTGGGTCAAATTGATCATTAGCATATCTACGCTGAGATGGTCGGACCTGTTAATGTTATGTATTGTTACCTGGGAGATATTTGAAATAAGACGTGCGTCTATTAAGAAATAATCGAATCAAGAGTAGGACTTGTGGGGTGCTGTGGAAGTCGTGGACTCAGAAGAGTCCTGACATTTTGCTCCCTTCATATCCTGGATGTGTGGACTCAGAAGAGACAGAGCTCGGTTATGGGACTGTCTTGGGCAGGATATGACCAGCCCGATATTGACGACTGTGTTGAAGTCCCCTACTGCAATCAAGCGGTCCTTTCTGACCTCACTGAGAAGCGCAACATATTCTTCAAAGAAAGCAACTTTAGTGGGGGTGGGAGCGTACCCATTGCCAGTGTGACCTGCGTCCCCCAAAGCATGCTAACCAGAATAATGTACCTACCCTCCCCATCCTTTTTGACTTGATCAAGCTTGAAGTGAACCGTGTTGTGCGAGAGGATGGCGACCCGTTGCTTGACCATGGCCAAGGCATGAAACACTTGAGAGAAATGTTTTGTGGAAGAATTTGGGAGCGCAGCCTTTACAGAAATGTGTCTCTTGCAAGAATCACATCCGCCGCCTACCGCTTATAATTTGAGAAAGCAAGTGTGGGTTTTTGTGGGCTGTTGTACCCTTTGACATTGTGCAAGATGAATTTAAGTGATGCCATAATGAGGGATGGCTATCGAGATGCTTATATACATGGTCGAGTTGGAGATTGTTTCATACGTGAGATGTACAGTTAAGGGCACAGAATAGGAGAGACCGTGGTCGGTTATCAAGAGGAAGAAGCAGGAGGAGGAGGAGGAAGCAGGCGATGGGGAGGAAGCAGGAGGGAGCAGGGCAGGAGAAAATACATGCCACACCACATAGAAGGAGCCAACGTGGAGGGAGAAGGAATGAACACATGGGTGTCTGGGGTGCGGGAGGGGGTTGACATAACCTATATTTCATTTAAAGTTATTTATTTATAAAATGTTTTACCAGAAAGTAATACACTGAGAGTTACCTCTCCTTTTCACGTTTGCCCTGGGCACAGAGTTATGATGACAAATACATGGTTACAAGTACATAGTTACATTAAGTGAGCCGGGTTATACATTATATACAAGTTATACAGTTTGCTTCATTATTAGACTTACTATGACTCTTCTCCGGTCATCCTTTCCCCTTGTGTTAAACCGGCTACTGTATGTAACATAACATCCACAACAACATCCCTAATGCATTGTGTCTGCTGAGAGCTGATGGATACCCAATCCTACAACTCAGATACAAGAAAGCTACCTGTCAGTGTCTATTGTGTAGTGAATAGCAATACCTGGTGTATTTTCTTTTTGTTGTTTATTAACTGTCTTTGACTCAGGGCTGTGTTTTCCACTTGGAAATACAATTTTAAAGAAATAACAAAGAGAAGACAGAGAGAATAATGACTTTATAGAGAAAGGCTTATGGTGTTAGAGGCGCGCTGACGAGTATTCTAAAACTTGCCTTAAACTTGCCTTGGAAAATCTGGGGCTATCACCAACATGATCCAGGTACATGCTGGGTACATGCTGGGTACATGCTGGGTACATGCTGGGTACATGCTGAGTACATGCTGGGTAAAAGTTGGGTACATGCTGCAACATTTCAGTGACATTTCTGCAGAGACTAATGGCCCATCGGATTAATACAGCAGGGGCACCTGGCAGTCCCATTCAGTTTGAATGGGACTGCCAGGGACCCCCACTGTTAATCCGATGGGCCATTAGTCTGTCTGCAGAAATGTCACTGAAATGTTGCAGCATGTACACAGCATGTACCCAGCATGTACCCAGCATGTACCCAGCATGTACCTGGGTCTTGTTGGTTATTGCTCCAGATTTGTTTTAGGAAACTCGTCGGCGCTGCAGTACCAAGCAAATAGACTTGAGAATAACTGTTTAGGAGTAAACATGTAATCCCATATCTACATCTTCTATATCTATCTATCTATACTATATATTTCTCAAAGTGTCCTATGTGTCGTTCCCTGTCTGTCTGTCTGTATGTGTCTCCCTGTGTCCCTCCCTGTGTCCCTAGCGGCAATCAGATTGGACCTTGGGCCAGGCCAATGAGATTGCTCCCTTGGCCCGCCCCCGCACACCTCTCATTGGCCTGAGGCGGACACACACACACACACATACCCGCGCGCACCTCCTCCTCTCCCCGGGTCTCCCGCTTTCCCGCGCTTTTTCCCCCCACCCCTCCCTGCCCTTTGGCACCCTCGCCCCTCCCTGCCCTTTGGCACCCCCGCCCCTCCCTGCCCTTTGGCACCCCCGCCCCTCCCTGCCCTTTGCCCCCCCGCCCCTCCGTGCCCTTTGCCCCCCGGCCCTTTGCCCTCCCCGCCCTTCCACGCCCCTTGGCCGCCCCCGCCCTTCCACTCCATGCCCCCTGCCCCCTGCCCTGCCACGCCCGGGCAACGCCGGGTATATCAGCTAGTACAAAATATTTATTACCAGGTGTCAGCTGAACTACTGTCTGACAGGTTTTGCAAACTTAAGAGGGTTCTTGATCTCTTCTCTGTATTTTTTACAGTCACAAACATGACCTTGTGATTTTCACACAAGTACATTAATATGCAAATGATATGCGCGTCAAAAGCAGCAGTGACTCACTGACTGCATTAATAGCTCAGGAATAAACAAGCCACACGCATACATCACGTGAGGTTCGTTAATTGAGGCGACAGTGGCACAGGAGGAAATGTGCATGGGAGTTAATTTGATAGAACTACAACCAACAGCAAAGCAAACGTCAAATCAACTTCTACAGCGTATGCGCAGCTCTTTAAACTTACATTGGATTGAACCCTCAGAGAAAGCGTGGCACAGGAAATGTGTCATCGGTTTGACTTTTGTCACCTTGTCGTTTAGTACCTGATATATCAGGCACACTTTAAAAGACGAACTGCTGGTTTAAAGCGGCAATCCAAGCTCTTTCCCCCCCAACCCCCCCCCCTCACTTTTGTTTTGACATTTGTACCCAGGATTGAAGCCGAGATACTTACCTCCTTAGTATTTGCCGGATGGTGCTCTGGCTCGGCTTCCCGGGATCATGTAAATGGCTGCTGTTCAATGAGCCAATAGGAAGCTGTGATGTCATCAGGTTCGGCTATATAGTGGCTCACGTGACGCGGGAGTTTTAAACTTGAAACCCCAGATAGTTAAGCCGGAGCGGCTACCGGCACCCCCCCACAGAGGTAAGTATCTCTGGAATCAGGGGATCCCCTGAGTTGATATTAATAGGGTTCAGATCTGGAGACCCCTGCTTCAATCCTGGGTGAAAGAAAAAAATTGGATTGCTCCTTTAAATGTGTGAGTAATGCATGTGACGGGAGATGCATTTAATAGCACATTTATATTTCGTGGATCCTGATTGAGCAGAACAGGTTGAGCAAAATAAACTGAGATTTATTCCCTTGATTGGCAAATACACGACAACTGCAGAATAAACTTAATAATTGCACTTACGGGTAGAGGAACAGAGGATAATGTCCAGAAAGGTGCAAATCACCAGAAGATTGTCTTTTAAAATGAAGTTCTTTTGCAAATTGCCAAATAAATAGCCAGTCCAATCCTTCTGCGAATGTGCAATGTCTTTTCTGGTTCTTTGGGGTTCGTTCTGGATCCAACGAAATACTGAAGCAGGGCAAGTTTCCTTGTTGCGATGTTTTTAACCCCTTGCGTTCTGGATTCGTAGCCGCTGTACTTAGATCTTATTCGCTTGAAGAAATCAGGTAACAACAGCAACAACAACAACAACAACAACAGCACAGGAATGAGGGGTACAGGCCTTTTTAAGGACAAGGGCCTGTGAAGTGTTACATTAGCCTCATCCCATTGGCAAGGAATTATCTTCCTCCTATCAGAACCTGCCATGTCACATGGGCAAATCCTACAGCCAGCCCAGGTAACTCTGAGCATGCTCAGTAAACAGCTTGGTAGCACTGCTAAGTAAAAAGGGACCACTCATTTCTGGGGACACAATGTCTGGAGTTTGGTCCCAAGGTGTGAAATATCTACGATGAGCAACAGGATCTGCTACTCAGAAACATCCTGATTAAGTGACACTTTAAGAATCTGGGGTCTTTCATCCCCTAGGCATCGGCATCTCCCAACCAGAGGCTCATATATGCATAACATTTGTTCCTTAATGCATTACAAAGGCAAGCAGAAAAAAAATAGCATCCTGCCGGTACATTTTAAAACTGCAACAGAAAGGCAACTTATCAAAAATATATGTTTCCCTTATGACAAAGTTATATTTTTAATATATGTGTTCTTGGGGTGTTACACTGAGGCTGCACACCAAAAATCAGGGTGCTGGCTCACTCCGTTCCTGAATTTGCAGTCTTAATGGAACGGCTCCTGTTATTCAGCACTGCAGGTAGTGACTAGCTTGCAAAAAGTGGACAACAATGCATATAGGGGAAAATGGTACAGGTTAACAGCATATAAAATTAACCCCTTCATCCCCAATACGAAATAGGGGTAACCAGCCGAGCCCACTGCCTTTATTAATGCACTGATTACCCCCATTTTTGCCACAATGCATTTAACTTTTTATACTTAGATCCTGCTGATAAAATAATGGTTCATCTTTAACTACCTATTCTAAACAAAGAGGAACAAGCAAACTGATGCTGCTGTGTATATAGGGTTCCTTGTGGCTGCTCCAAAAATACTGGACACAATGGTGAATGGTGCGACGCGCTTGACACACACACCCTCTCTCTGCTCCATGCGGTTTCTGCCTTTCTTTGAACCCCCCCCCGCTCAGATGCTTGACACCTCCTCCTGATTGGTTGCTGCTGGGTAATGCAGCCAATCGGGATAGAGAAAACTGCCCAGCCCTCTACAACAGCCATGCTCTCTCCCTGCTCAGGGAAATTCCACAGCCCACCAAGCCAATCAGGTCACTATGTCCAGAGAGGCAATACCGGTATGCACATTCACGCCCAGAGAGGTAATACCGGTATGCACATTCACGCCCAGAGAGGCAATACCGGTATACACATACACGCCCAGAGAGGTAATACCGGTATACACATACACGCCCAGAGAGGCAATACCGGTATGCACATTCACGCCCAGAGAGGTAATACCAGACACATATATGTCCAGTATTAACTTTAATTTTTTACTGGGCAGTGTCAAAATACAGGAAAGTGCAGTTCAATACTGGACACCTGACAACCCTATTATATATATGTAGCCAAGAATAGAACCCTACAGGTTCATATAGATGTAACCAAAGTTATTAATCCTGGTAACGCACAAAATAAGGTCAAGTATGTTATCCGCTGAGCCATCCGCAGGAAGCAAATTTGGACTGTTCTCTACCGCTCTACCCATAGTGCAAATGTTTTCCTCTCTTATATTAGATACAGTATATGAACCTGGCGAGTTATTCATTCAATCTCCAACTTATTCTTGAGTCCTGACCATTGAAAATGTGTCTTTCTACAGGGTGCACATACAGTACCATTTGCTGCTTCCAACTACAATTCCTTGCAGGAAGCTCTCTAGAATTACAAGATGCTGCTAATTTATCTGTTTTTGCACATTAAGTGACATACTATTTTTCCAGTAGCAATGCACGTGCATAATGCTTTCAGTGTAACATTAGGCAGATGTTAAAGCCTGTGTATATGACAGTTCTTTTTGTATTTATCTGTTGCTATTGCAATTATGTCTGGCTCTCCAAGGACGCATTCTGATAGATGATGTTTCAAGGAAATCTTCCGAATTTTGTTATTCTCAGCATCTTTTTGCATAATGATGAGGCTGGGCAGGGAGAAGGTTAAGCTAAAATATAACTAGGCCTGCCTTCAACCTGCTCAGTAGGAAACATAAGCCCATAACAATTATGGTGTTTGTTACAGGAATAATGAAATATCGTAATTAGTATGATGCGGTTACAATTACCTGCCCTTTGTAACATATGGTTGCTAAATTAGTTTGGCAATAGCAGATTCTACCAGTTTGAGTACACATTATAGAAAATTTGATTAGGCAGTTAAATAACCGTGATGACCGCTTTCTGTAGATGGTTTATTTTGTCCTTTCATCGTGGGCAACTCACATTGCAATTAATGTCTATAGCTTAAGTTTTATAGAATGTGACACATTATTGTTTGTGGCCAATTATACTGTATATTTCCTGCAGTTGTTCTTAAAGAGGCAAAACCTGCGACATGGTTTCTTTAAAATAAATCAGTTCTGTAGTATTAGATTGTCACGTTCGGCACACCTGTGAGCACATCACCTGCGTATGTGACATGAGTTAATACACAGCGCTCTTTTCCTCATCGCAAATGAACAATATCTCCCCCTCAATCCGTCTCCATATACCATCTGTCACGAACAGCACACAAGTGAGCACTTGACCTTAGATATGTAATCAGGGTTAATACACACGGCTACTCTAGCCAACTCACCTTTCTCCTCCGCAAGGTACTTTCAATGAGAATATTTCCCCCTTACTCGATTGCAATCATTTCTAGCAGCTTCCACCATGTGCAAAGATATGTAATTATATATATCTGCCAGGGTCTCTGGTCCCTGTTTATTAAAGAAAAACGATGTACTTAACGCACAAAAATCTGTTGTAGCAAAATGTGTCAGAAAATGTAAATGTGTGCAACAGTTCATTCAGAACCCAAAGCATCACTTATTGAAGATTATATATATATATATATGTAGCCAGGTCTAGGATTGGTGTACATATCTCTTTCTCATGTTGGCAGTAACCCTGGTAAGTGTGCAGGAGTGCCAGCAACAATCATGAGGTTTGCCCTCACACCCTGGTGAGGTGTCATATGTCCCCAAGGGAAGTGACAACATGCAGTGTGTTCCCACTTAGGATACAGGGCATGTTTGTTCTCCGGGGGGGTGATATAAGACACAGCACTGCCTAAAGTTAGAAGTTCAGTTTCCTGTTGTTGAGCTGCTCAGTTCAGTGAGAGGCACGTGAAGGTCTGCAACAATGTTGCAGTGTCTCCTGCTAGCTGTGAGTCAGTGAGCATACGCAGCAGAGTTAGAGGAGAAGAGTTACAGGAGCTGAGAGAGACAAAGCAGCTCAAGAGAGGAGCTGACAGCAGCAAGAGAGAAGCTGGAGAATCTCTCTGAGAGTAGAGGTGGAAAGCAGATCTATTAGAGAAGGGACCTTCCTAATGGAATGCTGCAAGGAGATGAGTGGCTGAGCTGTTATCTGTGAGGGGCAGTTTGCCCATACCACCATCAATAAAGATGCCCTGTTCGAATATACCTCCACTGTGTGAGTGTGAAGTTACTCAGCAGTGGATGGCACCACCAAGAAGGAGTTCCTCACCAGGACCATCTCCCTGCGGAAGCATAGATCCTGATGAGGTGGAGGCGCTGCACATGAAGTAAGTTGGACTCGCACACACTACCTCAGCTGCCTGTCTGGATGACATCCCCTAATACCATCAAGCGGGAGACTCAGGAGCCCTGTTGCCTACAGGTGCACCACCAGACACGAACATGTAATGGGGACTGGTTAGACTACCCGGGCCAATGTGAGATTGGGGGGGGGAAAACCCGTTACATATATATATTATATAAAATATATATAAAAAATTTATATATATACATATATATATATATGTATATATATATATATATATATATATATATAGTCAGATAAGGCAGTTGGCACTCCAATAGGTGCTGGTAAGCCACAGGTGCACGTCCCATATAGAGAATGTAGTTATACGTTACCGTTCCAAGGATTGGTAAACAAGAGACAGCACTCAATGTTGAAAATCAAAGTGTATTAGTGATAGCAAAAATACATTCAGAAACCCAGAAACGCTATATATAGATAGATAGATAGATAGATAGATAGATAATACGATACTGTGTAATACAGGAATCAAGCGACGGCACACAACGCGGAGTAGTAAAGAGCAAAAGTGTATTAGTGAAAATGGTACATCAAAACCCCAATGTTTCGGTCCTCGCAGAGGGACCTTCCTCTGGGTGAAAAGTATGTGACATCACTTTAAGGGATGATGTCACATCCTTTAAACTAATGTAATATATTACATTGTATAGGAACAAATGGGAGTGTCTTCAATCCCATTGGCTGTAATACCATGTGATATGAGACGTGGTTTTAAGGATGTGACGTACCTCCCTTGGAGATTATGTCAAATCCTTAAAAAATAAAAAAGAGGTGGGCACATGATAAAGGGTCAAATCGGATTGGAGCTGTACCATCTGACACTAAAATGTGACATCACATGCCCTATATACTGTAAGCCCTGTTCCGTCTCATTTTAGCTCAAAAAGACATTGAGACAACATCCGTTGTGGATTTAACATGGGGTACTTTGGATTGAAAGAAAGAAGATAGAAAAGAAGAAAATAATGACAGAAGAAGATAGAAGAAGGTGAAAGAAGTTCAAAGAAAGAAGATTTTTTTTTACCTGATGCAGATCTTCAAGGAGGAAGGAGACGGATTGCGGGTGATGACGTTGCGGGTGGAGAGCTTCCTGATACGCCAGGATTCGGAGGGTGAAGACTTCTAAAGGTAAGATAAATATTGAATGTATGTAAATGTTTTTTTTCAGGTTTGTTTATTGTATTTATTTATTTTTATGTTTTTGGTTGCCTATTGACTGCTAATGTATTAATCTGTGTCCCCTTAGGGTACAGATAAATACAGTGACAGGCAATGCATTTTTTGGCAAGTGTTTGTTTTGAATTGTTCATTTTTCTATTTCTGTTTATTGTTTTGATAAAATTTGGATGACTTGTTTTTAATACAGTTGTGGATTGGCTAGCAGTTCTATTTCTTGATTTGTTTTGTTGGTTAGGTGTTTCTTTAATTGTATTCTATTATTTTGGTATAATATCATTTTTATTCTTTAGCGGTTTTGATGTTAGAATAATTTAATTGATGTGTAGTTGAGGTTTTTTAGTTCTATTATTGTTGTGGTGTTTAGGTGCTTTTTTATTTCTTGAATTGTTGTGTATTGTTGTGTTTGATTGTTTTAATAGTTTGGCCATTTACCTCTATAGTGGCGTATCATGTCCATATTATATGGGTATACCACTGTGCCTATCAATAGGCAGAGGGTGGGTATAGTGGCCCTTGGGTGGGTGGTTACGCCTCCTGGGAGGGTAGTGGGGGAGGATGGGTTAACCCCTTAATTACTATAGCAGTTATTAATCGCTAAGGTGATTAAGGGGTTAGGGGCCATTAGATTGTATTTTTTCATGTACTCTTGCTGCCCACGGAGGCCATGGACTTGCAGTATGCTGATGAGGATGCCTTTCACGATGGCAGGGGTAAGTAGAAAGTTTTATTTACTTTATTTATGCTGGCTGGCTAATGTTTGATTTTGAATGGGCAAATGAGCTATTATCAATATCTGGATAATAGTTATTTTGCCCGTTACTGTACTTTATGTGTTGGAGGGCTGTGGGGGGGGGGGGGGTTGTTGGGGGTAGAGGAGGTGGGTAGTAGGGCTGTTTTGTGTATTTTTGTTTATTGTGGGTAGAGCGATTGGGTGAATGGGGTTGTAGCCCCAAGGATGGGTGTTTAGGCCTATCGGGTGGTAGCAGGAGGGGTTAACCCCTTCATTACCTTAGTGGTATTAACCGCTAAGGTAATGAAAGGTTAACTCCACCCGCAACCCCCTACAAGGCCTTAACACCCAACAAGGGCCAAATACCACCTTCACCCACCCCCTTATTCCCACAATAAACTGGGCACTGGTGGTTAACCCCTTCATTGCCTTAGCAGCTAGCCGCTAAGGTAATGAAGCTGGATTAAAAAAAATGTTAATACTAGTGTACGTGAGCAGGAGGTCCCCGGAGCAGAACTGCGTTGATTTGAGGTCCGGGGAACCCCCTGCTTCCCGAGATACAGGCCTTGTTATGGGGTGCAGGTATTTCCGATGCATTTTATTCCCACGGTCATGGGACGCGAGACATTTAAATTTTATTACTTGTGTATTGTAGCAGGGGGTCTCCGGAGAAGAACCGCATCGATTTCATGTCCGGGGACCCCCTGCTCTCTGAGATACAGGCCCCGGGGTGCTGGTATCGCTATGCATTTTATTCCCACTGTCACATGACAGAGACATTTAAATGCAAAGCAGATACCGGCACACCATAACGGGGCTTGTATCTCGGAAAGTAGGGGGTCCCTGGACCTGAAATCAACACGGTTCTGCTCTAAACCTAGTACCCATGCAGTGTGTGGTATGATTTGATTCATCTTATTGCAACGATGCCAAATATGTACCTGTTAGTATTTAGATTAGATGTTGTCACATGATATCCTCATTTTTAATAAAGCCCTCCAACTAGGTGGTGACCTGTTTGTCGCCTCTCTTTGGGATGCACAAGGGATAATTAAAGACAGTTACATCTTTCTTTGAGGCTGACAGCCTAGGATCTGGCTATCGTCCCTAACCTTCTACACACATTTCAATTTTAGTTGGGCCATCAGTGATCGCTCCCCCCTATTAAGTCCACTTTGTATATCAGCACAGACCCAGGAAGTGTCTCGACCTATCATAAAAACATGTCTTTGTATTTTTAAGTCAAACTGTAGCTACATTAACCTCATAAACACCAGATTGATTAAAATACGTCATATTCCCCGTCATTTTTATTACAGTAACATTTTATACAGAGGCCCCTATGTTCTTTGTTGTTTTGGTGTGTTTTTTTTTTTTTTTAATCTACGATTTAACAATGTTTTATGCTTTCTACAGTGAAACTTTCCTCGTTGCATGCTTTATTAGGAGATGTATACGTGTAGTTTTATGAGGAGTCATTGGCAGATGTGTTCTGCATAACAGACCAGGACATGAGGTCGGGATTTTGGGAGGAATTGACTTCTTTTTGCAGCTTACTCCAAACTCAAAAGGATAAAAAAAAGTTAAACGGCGAAAAATGAATATTACAAAATATTCCAAATAAAAACGCAGCATTTCTCTGCACTTAGTTATCCCCACTTTGGTTCTTACTCAATACGCTGTCTTCCCCGTGCTGGAGAAGCTCTTGGACACATTCATTGGAATAGCGCTGAACTCTTCGCAAGTGCAGGGAAGCAACTTCACGACATAAAAACAAGGGCAGTTAATGAAACTGTAAGGCTCCCTTTTACCCTAAACCTTTTCCCATCATTGCCCCTTACCTGTGGAACTCCCTCACACTCAGTACACCCCAAGCACCCTCTCTCCTCAACTTTAAGTCAAACCTTAAAACCCACTCAATTTCTTGAATTTTTAACATAATTTCTAACCAACGATAACATTATCCTTCGACCATTTTTATCACCGAGATAAGTGACTGTTTTTTATTTCTTTTTATTCAACTCTTAATGCCGTTTTGAATGAGCTGTAAAGCATCCTTTGATTTCTATAGCAGGCTTCAGCACACCTGCCAAAAAGTGCAAGATCTTTGCAACGCTTTCCTGTTCGTGATAATTTGTTGCCAATGTTCCCAGCAGTTTGAGCTGCAAACTGTAACAATAGATAATGTTACCTTCGTAATATAAGGATACATTGTAGCAGCTGAGTTACACTGACTGAAGGATTGATTGAATCTGAAAGGCGGCCATTATGTTAGGCACATCATCAGGATTTTTACATATTTATAACAGGAGCACCAAACGATTGTCAGCATAGGTAAGAATGAAGAATCATATACAGTCACATGCTTTACATATTCAATTAAGAAGAAAAAAGGGGAGAGGGTGGAGTAGTATTACTGCTTTGAATGACTGGAGCCTTTTATCTGGTCCAGCAAAACAACATTTGATTACAGATGCTTCTACTCGTCAAGCTCATTGCATATTTGTTGGAAATTGATCGTTTAGAGGGGGAAATGAGGGAAGGTGATACTTAGTGGCCTAATTAGGATGATGAGATTAGAATGTTCTACTAACTGCCTTAGAACTACTCCATCATTAGGCATTTATCACAGGCACACGAGATGCCACAAGGGCGTTACACGGGTGAATGGTTCTCACGTGGCAATGACAAGGCCACCATGCGGGTATACTGTAGCTTCTTCATTCCCCCATTGTCACATCATGCCAGGATTGTGAACATTTCAGTTAATTGCAAATATTTCCAATCATTTTCTAAAATGGCCTATGGATAATAATTAGGTGCTGGAGGGATCGTTTAGTGTAGGGGTGGCCAAATCCAGTCCTCAAGGGCTACCAATAGGTCAAGTTTTAAGGATATCTCTGCTTCAGCACAGGTGGCTTGATCGGTCCCTGTTTCAGCACAGCTGGCTCGATCGGTCCCTGCTTCAGCACAGGTGGCTCGATCGGTTGCTGATTCCACACAGGTGGCTTTATCAATCCCTGCTTCGGCACAGGTAGCTCAATCAGTCCCAGCTTCAGCACAGATGGCTCTATGAGTGGCGCAGACTTCGACTGTGCCACTTATTGAGCCACCTGCGCTGAAGCAGGGATATCGTTAAAACCTGTTGGTGGCCATTGAGGACAAGAGCTGGCCACCCCTGGTTTAGTGGGAAAGCCTCCCAGCAGAGGTGGCGGAGGTCGGAACAGTAAGAAATGCTTGGGGACCAACACAAAGGTATCTCACACGGTCTGAAGTTCGCGTTGGATAGGAGAATGAGCCAGGTGAGCCAAGTGGGTCGGCTGTCAATTTCTATGTTGACGGTACAACCCTTGCCCCGAGAAGCAGTTCAGATCTTAGCATCAGTTCTCCTTGCGACCTTTGGGGAAGTCACAGTAACGCCCTGTGCCTGAGGCATGAGAAATAACCTTGTAGGGTCTCGCTGTACCTGTGAAATGCAATACACAGTGCTACATACATCGCCGGCGCTATAGAATAGAAAATAAAAAAATGATTTGCGAAGGCAGAGTCTGTGCAACATTACATTTTATGGCATCTGCCCTTGTACTGCTTTTACCATTTTGTATGTAAATGCAGAAAGCTATTCATTGCTACAAAGGTGCATTAATGTGGCAGGCCCCTCTGGCAGCGAAATTTGTTACATATGACTTTTAGTATTACAATGTAAGTGTTACCAATGGTACAGAAAGCGCTACATGGGTAAATGGATTTGAAGCAAAAGGTGTGGTCATTTGCATGTCATTACCCAGAATCCCTGGCTGCAGTGGAAGCCCGGTATGCTAAGAGATAATGGGGATAATCAGGGTTGCACACCTGTCTGAGATGTGAATGTGCTCACAAGTGATATATTTATTTGCTGCGTGATGTACGGTGGAGGGTTTTTGACACTTTATTTTTACCCACCATAACTTATTTAATGTGGGGGTTTAATGTATTAGAATTCCAAAAATATTGTGATCTGCATAATTAATACATGTCATAAGTCTAACATCCCTATATTGGAACCAATCTGCTAAATAATGCTTTGAATCAAACCTAAACAAAAACCACTGCTTTAAATCGGCCAATCCTACTTTATCCCTGCATTTTTAGTTAATGTAGGTGACATTTCCCCTATGTTTCTCAGATCCATCTCTTGCCCATTCTCACTTCAGCTCACACCCGACAAAATGGCTTTCTTCATCCCGATTCTAAGACCTATACAATCCGCCTTTAGTGCAGCAAACGCGGAAGCGTCTTTATGTTGTGATGGAAAGCATTAGGTGAAAATAATTGCGTGCCTAATAAATAAGTGATCCCACCGCAAATTAGCATGCAGTAATGAGTATTGCAGATATCATGTTATTCTATTATAAAGTTATCAGTAATGTTCTTTACCACCGGATTCTGGACACAATCTCGCAGTCATCTAAAGAATTTAATGGATTTCTTGTGAAGGCATTAAGATTGAGGTGGCAAAGTTACATTTCAGTAAACAAATTCATTTCATATTTTAAACTGTTTCTACGCGTGAGAAACTAGGCTGATGGGTTCTAGTAATTACTTTAACCCGATTGCCTAGATTGGCATTCCAAGCGCATTCTAATTGTCTGACACTCGCTTTCATGTGCTAAATATGAAAGGGGAGCCTGGATGTATATGGCAAGGAGCGCTTGTTATTTTGGGAAATGTCATCCTGGTCGTATAAAAAGGAAATCCTGAAGAGGAGGGATGCGCAAACTGGGGGCGCGCCCCCCAGGTGGGGCACAAGATTTTCCCGGGGGGGGGGGCGGCGGTTGCTGAGGCCTTGGACTCTTACTCAAGGCATTTCAGTAATTCAGTTATTCAATTATTCAATAATTCAATTATTCAATTCTGAGGAGAAGGAGCGGCTCAGTGAGTAAAGACACTGACTGTCACTGAGTGAGAAACAGGGGAACCTGGTTCAATTCCCGGTGTCGGCTCCTTGTGACCTTGGGCAAGTCACTTTATCTCCCTGTGCCTCAGGCACCAAAAACATAGATTGTAAGCTCCACAGGGCAGGGACCTGCGCCTGCAAAATGTCTCTGTAAAACTAGCAGCGCTATACAAGAACATGCTATTATTATTAATTAAATGCCGGGGGGATCACGTGAGGCCTCTGCATCGTCCCTTACCTTATCTTCGGGTGACGCATTGCCATGGCAACATCATGATGATGTTGCGGCGTGGATAAGGGCGCTATATCAATGTTGTTATAAATAAATAAATAGGAAGTCAAAGTAGATGCATTTTATTACAAAACAGAGTAAAAGAGACTTCACTTAACAAAGACATGGTAATCTTTGATATGACTCACAAAAAGGTACACTATTGCCACTAGTGGCATTCCAGATGTCTGTTTTAAATGTTTTATTACATTTTAATTTTTTTAGTGAATCTGTGCTATGTTGTCCTTTTTTGCAGATTTTTTCTTGTCATCAAGGTTGTACCTTTTTGTGAGTCATATCCTATTATATCTAATTTCTGCAACAACAAAAAAAGGTTTTTAAACTGATCATCAATGATAACTTTTGACCAAACTTTGTGTGGGAGAGCAGGTGTGGGAAAAAGTTTAGTGACTCATCTGAGCTGGGCTGATTACACCTGTCTAATTTTTTTTCCAGCCAATCTCTTTAGGGGCCAAACTGTTTTATGAAATATTTAAGTTGTCATCCTGTCAAAAAGCTTTTATGAGTTTATTCCACTCTCTTCTTTCAGTCGATAATCCAAAAGACTGTACAAATCAATTAAGCTATTTCTAGCATTGCTTTCTACTGCAATTTTTATCTCGCTGAGATTAAACAAAAATGGCTTGTTCCCACTTAATGTAATCTCAAAAGAATGGCGTGTGTGACTAAAATTAATTGTTACCTTAGCCTACTGTATGTATGTAGCGAATAGGAAAATACCCTTACATCCATATTTCCATCTCAAACTGTACGTCTAATGGATTGGAGACAGTCTGTTAGTTTTCATTTGCCGTTTTCCATGACCAATCTTACAAATGGAACACAATGTAAATATAAATGTAAATACTATATTATAAAGGTAACAAATCCTAATTTGAATAGTAATTCAGAGCTAGCAGCTGAAACCTCCACTGCCCTCCTGTTGTGTACATTACAATGCATGTATTATATTAATGCACATTTTAAAGCTGCAGCCCAAGAAATATCCTACATGTGTTATTTTTTAAATAAATCAGTTAATCAGTTCTGTACTATGAGAAAATACTTGTAGCATTTTTTTTAAACAACTGTGAATTACATTTTTAATGTATTATAAAGTAATAAACATGTTTTGTTGCTATAGCAACCATTTACAAAGTCACACCCCCTTCCTCTTTTGAAACAGACTCTGGCACACCCCTTTGTGAGCCCTGCCCACTCTCTAGCAGTACACCAATTGTATCTAGTCACAGCCTGATCACTTGCATCTTGGGTCCTCTTCTGCTGCACTGACATCCATTTAGTGAACCCTTGAGACGAATCTTCACCGATCGATCAGAACTGATCGAGCGGCAACTTAGACTGCTACTTTAATGGAGCAATCCAAGCAATATCCTACATGTCTGTTTTTTTTCTAATAAATCAGTTCTGTAGTATTAGATAATACTTGATACCTTTTTATTTTTATATTCAACTTCTAATGCCATTTTTAATTAATTTTAATATACTGAGCATCCTTTGTTTTCTATAGCAGGTTTTAGCCCACCTCCCCAGCAGTGCAGGATCTTTGCAACACTTTCCTGTTTGTGATCATTTGTTGCCAATATTCCCAGCAGCTTCAGCTGCAAACTGTAACAATAGATATTGTTAACTTAGTAATGTAAGGATACATTTTAGCTGCTGAGTTAGGGCTGTTATATAGTGGCCGCGCGTGCTCCACCGTGTGCGCACGCGGCATTTATAATTGGCTGTGGTTAGTCAGCCTTTCTATAATAGTGTCGTGTGTGCAGACGGCAGTGAGCGTAGAGCTGGCCGACAGGAGGAAAGACAGGGAAAAGAAAGATTTGACGCTGCTTCCGCCGCTGAAATGTATGTACAGTGTGTGTGTGTGTGTGTGTGTGTGTGTGTGTGTGTGTGTGTGTGTGTGTGTCAAAGTTGAATAAATAACAACTATTTTTATTTCTGCAACATGTTTTTTTATTAAAAAATATTATTTAATACATTATTAACTCACACAATCTATACACACACATATACACACCCACAGTACCTTTGCTCACAGCATACACACAAAAAGCGTGCGTCACACGCACGCGCGTTCGCCCTACTATAGGACAAGCCTTACACAGACTGAAGGATTGATTGGAACTGAAAGGCGGCCATTATGTTAGGCACACAATCTGGATTTTGACAGATGCATAACAGGAGCACCAAACTATTGCCAGCTTATGAACGAATGTACAATTATACATTGGCACACGCTTTACATATGAAAATAAGAAAATGAAAGCGAGGGGGTGTAGTATTGCTGCTTTAATATGTTTGAAATATGTTACATTAGTAATATCAGGATACATTGTAGTTACTGTATACTTATTAAAGGATTGATTTGAAAGTGAAAGGCGGCCATTTAGTGAACCCCGGAAAACAGGATCTTTGCTGATCGTTCACGGGAGAACAGCTTAGGCTGCGTATATTAAAACAAAAATATATATTTTTTTTTTAAAGCTGCTTGGATTGCCTCTTACTTTGAAGAAAAGACGTCTTCAAAAAAACATGTATAATTACGCCTCATTCTAATCCATTAAAGCTGCAAAACAGGTTTCATTTTTTATTTTTTATTACAGGTTTGAAGCAGGGGGTCTTCACAGCTGAACTGTGTTAATTTCAGCTCTGGGGACCCCTTGCTTCCAGAGATACTTATGTCTGTAGCGGTGCCGGTGCTTTCAGTGTGCACTGGCATCAGAGGGAGGCCCTGTGTGGGACAGTGAGGGAGGCCCTGCGTGGGACAGTGAGGGAGGCCCTGCGTGGGACAGTGAGGGAGGCCCTGCGTGGGACAGTGAGGGAGGCCCTGTGTGGGACAGTGAGGGAGGCCCTGCACAGGACAGTCAGGGCCAAGGCAGCACCCAGAGGACTGGCAGCTGGACACAGATGTTGGGCACGACCTCTGGCTGGGCAGAATTTTCTGGGCAATCCGGCCATGCTCCCTGCAGCCACCGGGCTCAGGACACTTGTCCCAACTCTTCCTCATGTTGGAGGCCCCACTCATCTTTCCTTTACCCCCCTCCTCATTCTCTCACCCCCTTCTAATTCTTTTCACCCCCTCCTCATTCTCTCACCGGCCTCCTCATTTTACCATCTCCCTCATTGTCTCAACCACTCATTAGCTCTCCCCCTCCTCATTCCCTCACTACCCCCCCTTCTCTACCTTCTTTTCTCACTCCCCCCCACCTCTTTCTCCTTCTCTCACCCCCCTTCTCCTTCTTCTTTCACTCTCCTCCTCCTCCTCCTTATTCTCTCCCTCTCCCTCCTCATTCTCTCACTACTCCCCCTTCTCCACCTTCTATTCTCACTCCCCCCCACCTCTTTCTCCTTCTCTCCCCCCTCCTCCTTCATCTCTCACTTCCTCGTCCTCCTCCTCCTCATTCTCTCACTCCCTTCCTCCTCATTCTCTCACTCCCTTCCTCCTCATTCTCTCACTCTTCTCTTCCTCCTCATTCTCTCACCTGTCTCCCTGCTCCGCTCCCACCGCCTGCTGTCCTGCTCCTGCCTCCCTTCTCCGCTCCCACCGCCCACCATCCTCCTTCCCATCTCCTTGCTCCGCTCCCACCACCCGACACCCTCCTTAACTCCTGCGGCCCCCCACAATGTGCCACTCTTGTTGTTGCATCAGCCCTGGTGGGCACTATATACTTAAAAATATACATACTTAGATTGTAAGCTCTTCGGGGCAGGATTGCCTTATGTTGTCATTATGTCGCCCTTATCCCCATTGTTTGTACGTTATTGACCTTATATTGTAATTTTGTAAAGTGCTACGTACACTTTCAGCGCTATGTAAATGAAATATCTACATACAAGTCACAGGTCTCTGGAGATCTTGATTCAGGATCAGTTGCTCGCTCTTTGCCAACTTTAGCGAGTCACTTTTTCTCCCATCCCCAGACACCAAAACCAACAATTAATTAGGATAGTGTATTGTCATACTCCGCACAGCACAGCTTAATCCGGCAGCTCTGCAGAAGTACAACGTGTTATTAATGAATTGGAGACTTACTCAAACACACATTAAGCGATCCCGGGATTAGTATACAAGACATTTTCCATCAATTCCTTAATATTTTCTGCTCAGTTTGCAGAGATTACAAGAAATGCAACACCTCATTGAGCAACACAGGGAGGCCAATTCATTAGGACTCTCTGCAATTAGTAGGCTCTAGAGCATGTTAATTGGTCTGCTAAAATGCTAATATGGGATGTTAGTTTTTTGCAGATGCAAACTGTACTTATGCACTTCGTAACAATTAATAACGAGCTAGAGTTTTCTGCCAAAATAAGCATATTTTTGCCAGTTTGAATTGTATTTGGCTAGATTTTTGGAACAGTTTATTTTGTATAAATATCAAAGAAAGCTTCCATCTCTTTCTCCCCCCCTCTCTCCCCCTCTCTCCTCCTCTCTCCCCCTCTCTCCCCTTACCAATGTAGAAGTAATAACAAATATTCAAGTCCGGGAACATTTGGGTAACAGTGATTATAACATGGTCTCATTTGAAATAAATGATCAAAAAACATATTACTTGGGTTCAGCAAAGACTTTGAACTTTAGAAAGGCAGATTTTAATCAACTGAGGACTAATCTACAAGGAATACATTGGGGTGATGTTTTTGCAGGGAAAAATGTGGAAGATAAATGGACAGTCTTTAAAACATTGTTAGAAAAGCACACTCACCAGTGTATACCCTTGGGTTATAAATATAAAAGTAATAAGCCTAAACCAATGTGGCTAAATAAACAGGTAGGGGAGGAGATGGACAAAAAGAGGAAGGCGTTTTGATTCTTAGGGTCCTATTCTAGTAGCCTCGATAGCCCACTTATCGAAGCTTTTGAGAAGTCATTTGCCAAAAACAGCTACAGCTCTTCAGAAAGCCTCGACACGTGCGCGGCGAAAGCATGTGATCGCCATTTTTGGCTCTCGCCCAAACACATCACGAGGTGTGCAGCGATAAGCCCCATATCGCAGGTTTAGGAAAATCGTGCAATTCTAGTAGCCTCGATTTGTGTTATCGAGGCTGTTGAATGGCGATTTTGTCCCAAATTCGTCTCGCCAGAAAAAAGTTGGCGTGAAGCTGGTGAAAAGGCTGCAAGAGAGGTACTTCGAAAAAAAGAGAATGTTTCCTGCATCGGATTGATGCCGGGGGTCTCCGGAGCTGATATGCATTAATATCAGCACCGGAGACCCCCGGCATCAATCCGGTGTAGGAAAAATGCAGTTACATGCAACTTAATTACCTTAGCGGCTAACCGCGAGGGCAATGAAGGGGTTAACTACCGGTGCCATGTTTATTGTGGGTAGCGGGGGTGGGTGAAGGTGGTATTTGGCCCTTGGTGTATGTTTAGGCCTTGCAGTGGGGTTGCGGGTCTAGTTAACCCCTTCATTACCTTAGTGGTTAATACCACTAAGGCAATGAAGGGGTTAACCCCTCCTGCTACCCACCCGGTAGTTATAAACACCCACCAAGGGCCAAATACCACTTTCACCCAACCCCACAATGCACAATAAACATTCAAAAACACAAAAACCCTACTCCCCAACTCCTCTACCCCCAACAACCCTCCCCAACACATTCTAGTAATGGGCAAAATTACTATTATGCAGTTATGGATAATAGCTAATTTGCCCATTCTAAATAAAACATTAACCAGCCAGCATAAATAAAGTAAATAAAACTTCTACTTACCGCTGCAATAATGAAGGGCATCCTCGTCAACATACTCCAGGTCCATGTCCTCCGTTGGCAGCAAGAGTACAATAAAAAAACAATCTAATGGCCCCAAGCCCCTTAATCACCTTAGCGGTTAATAACCGCTATAGTAATAAAGGGGTTAACCCGCTTCCCCCTCTACCCACCCGGGAGGCCTAACCACCCACCCAAGGGCCACTATACTCTATCCATTGATTGGCACAGTGGTATATCATACCCATATAATATGGACAAGATAAGCCACTATAGCAGTCAATGGCCAACCTATAACAAAATTAATCAAGCACAAAAATACACAACAATTAAAGAAATAACCTAAACACCACAAGAATAAAAGAACAAAAAAGCCTCAACTACACATCAATAAAATTAATCTAACACCAAAACCGCAAAAGAATACAAATTATGTTATCCCAAAATACAAGAATGCAATTAAATAAATACCTAACCAACAAACAATTACATAAATGTATCAGCTAACCAACAAAACAATTCAATAAATAAAACCACTAACCAATCCAAAAATGTACTAAAAACAAGCCATCCAAATACATAACAATTTTGTCAAAACAACAAGTATAAATAGAAAAAACAACAATCGATTCAAAACAAGAATTTACCAAAAAAAATGCATTTCTTGTCACTGTATTTATCTGGACCCTAAAGGGACACAGATTAATACAGTAGCAGTCAATGAGCAATCAAAAACATAAAAAGAAATAAATAAAAAAAACCTGGAAAAAAAAACAATTACATACATTCAATATTTGTCTTATCTTTAGAATTCTTCACCCTCCGAATCCCGATGTATCTGCAAGCTCTACACCCACGACGTCATCACCCGCAATCTGCCTCCATCCTCCACGAAGATCAGCATCAGGTGGACATATGTCTTTTTTTAACCTCATCTTCTAAGTACAGTAACTATGTAACCCTCTCTAATAGCGTTTGCAAATTCCAACGTTTTGACTCTTTGACCAACAACAAATATACATTATGAAATGGAAGGAAAAGAGACAAGCAGAACCTTGTTTAATATAGTGCAGAAAGTATCATGTGGGCCACAAGTCTTGATTCTTATTTACATATAAGGTTATTATAATGCATCATCAGAGGGTTCATTGGGTGTGGATTTTTATACTCACCGCTGTGCTGTCCATTTGTAGGAAAAGTCCTGTGGTGTAAGGGGCCAGGAGAGCGCTGCCACTGCCGGCAACGGCAGGGCTCTCGGTGTCCTCACTTGTCTCCGCACTTCCGGGTTCCTCGCAACAGCATCTGGCGTCTGACGCAACGCGTCAGAAAATGGCAACTTGCCAGCAAACTCCAAATTCCTTGTATCTCCTCTGGTTTGAAGAAACAGCGCCACCTAGCGAACCCTACGCGTTTCGCTTGTCCATTATGACTGAGCCACTGATTGAGACCCCTTTGCTTAAGCTGGGATTTCTGAAAAACCTGGCCTGTTGCTGCCCCCTTGAGGACTGGAGTTTCCCACCCCTGCCTTAGACTGTAGGCACATGCTGAACGTCCTGACTGGCAGGCAAAGTCAGGCTACTCTATATCAGACAAAAATGTGTTTGTGATGCGTCAAAATCGGTCAGAATTCCTCCATGACATATGTAGATAATACTGGATAACATGAGAAAGTCCATGAATGATGTGGTAATTTGTCAGGTAAGGGCTAGGAGTCTAGTAAGGTCCACTTGACCATCACAGAAAGAAACCCCATAACGGCCCCTCCTAGTAACCAATAGGATGTAATAACAGGCACCGGTAACCATATACATATATGTGGGGGCACTATGGCCCTTTACCTTGGTGCTAGCAGGACTCCTCGATATCCAGGGTGTGCTGTTCATCCAGGTAAGTATGCAGCAAGAAGAAGAGTATAGATGTGTAGCACTGCCGCAATTTCCAGCTCCCAGTGAAACCGGAAAAATGATGAGGTAAGCTTTCAATTGAACAACAGGTCAGGTTTTATTGCAGGGTGGTGCAGCAAGGGGACAACGAAACACACTATAACACTCGCACCTACGCTTTCGTGCCTGAGCACTTTATCCAGTGCACCTTTGATAAAGTGCTCAGTGCACGAAACGCGTAGGTGCGTTAGTGTTGTTTCGTTGTCCCCTTGCTGCACCACCCTGCAATAAAACCTGACCTGTTGTTCAATTGAAAGCTTACCTCATCATTTTTCCGGTTTCACTGGGAGCTGGAAATTGCGGCAGTGCTACACATCTATACTCTTCTTCTTACTCTTCTTCTTACTCTATATCAGCTACTTTTTGTCTGTTTTAATATTAATGAGACGGGTACCGCTGATGGCTCAGCATCCCAGGAAGAAGAGTTTGCATTACAGGATGGAGAACCTGACGTCTCATCGTGTTTGCCACTAGTAATGGATGATTGAAAGATAATTAAAAAGCATTTGTCGTAGATAAGTCTTTTCAAATGACAGCCAAGTAAATACAGATGCTTTACGGTGATGGACCATCTCATCCCAAGCTGAAAAACACATGTTAGTAAATAACTACAGTATTATAGTTAATTGGTTGTTAAAACAGCATGATGCTTTCAATAAAAGGGAGTAAAAACTGTAAGAGGATTAGAAGAGATTTACTCAGAAAACAAAAGTGGTTTTGAGAATTACAATTTTCTAAGCAACTGTTCTTCTGTTTTAAAGAGGCAGTTCAAGCGGCACTTTAAATTAAAAAAAAATATTTCAATATATGCAGCCTTTTGTTACCTTCTTATTGAAAATGAATTACCTAAGCTGCCGATCGATTTGTTTTCCTGTGATCGATCAGCGAAGATCCTGCTTCCCAGGGTTCACTAAATGGCTGACTTTCCGTTTCTAATCAATCCTTCAGTCAGTGTAACTCAGCAGCTACAATGTATTCCTAAATTATCTACTGTTATAGTTTGCAGCTCAAGTTGCTGGGAATGTTGGCAACAAATGATCACAAACAGGAAAGTGTTGCAAATATCTTGCACTGCTGGGGAGGTGTGCTAAATCAAAGGGAGCGCATTCTTTTTTTCCTGTTCCCCCCGACGGCTGTCCCCCTCTCTGCGCGCCCATCCCCTAACCTCAGCTCTGGTGTTCTGGGCGTCATGTTGCTGTGGTAACATGACATCACATGCCCGTGGCGTCATTTGACGCGTCTCCAGAAGCCGTCTGAGCCAAGGTAAGTGCAGTCTCATTTAGGTTAGAGAGGTCTTTGCCACTTCCCTGGCATTTAATTTAAGTGCCTTTGGGAAGCGTGCTCTGTAAACCCCGCGCCCCCTGCAGACAATCTCGGCGCCCCCAGTTTGTGCTCTCCTGTACTAAATAAAGCCTGCTGTAGAAATCAAAGGATTTTTAGTATATCAAAACTCATAAAAAAAATGGCAATAAGAACAGATTTATTTAAAAAGAAACACACGTAGGATTTTGCATGAATTGCGCATTTAATTACATTTCATTAAACCACTAACACCATTTATTGAAACACGATTAAAAAGGTCTTCCTTGTTAACCCCTGTAGTAGGTTCCTGACCTCCAAATGTGAGTATGAGTACCTCCGTGGCTGATACTTTACACCTCATACATTGACCGTGGCCCCCTGCAGACGACCAACACCCTCTTGCTGTCTCTGTACGTTCTTCCTACTTACCACTTAGATTGTAAGCTCTTCGGGGCAGGGACTCCTTTCCTAAATATTACATGTATGTCTGAAGCGCTAATTCCCATTATGTTATATTATTATGTCCTGTGTATTACTGCTGTGAAGCGCTGTGTACATGAATGGCGCTGTATAAATAAAGATATACATACATACACACATACATACATACATACATACATACATACATACATACATACATACATGTGAAGAATTAGAAAGGAGTTACAAAATGATGTAGGTTTTTTTTTTGCCTTCCCTGTTGATTGAAATGAATCTCAATGAATAGATAAATCAAGAAATAACAGAGGCCCAGCCATTTGAATGAAAAATAATGGGTGTTATTATATTTAAACTTGATACCACTTGACTGATGCATATTTGATATGTGAATGAATGGTAGGAGATTGTTGGCACTTGCTTTTGCATACAGATTGGATCTGATCACTCGTACAGGACGGCTTCGTGGTTTGGTCTTCACTCTTAATTTCCACTCTGGGATTCAAGCTGGGAATTTGCAGGACTGGGTAGGATCTCATGCAATTGTTGCATGTGACTGGGGTACAACATGAGCTTCTATCACAGGAGTGGGCAACTCCTGTCCTCAAGGGCAAGCAGCAGGTCAGGTTTTAAGGATATCCCTGCTTCAGCACAGGTGACTCATCCTGATGTTGCCTGACTCCGTTTTTGTGGCAGAATGTGCAAAAGGGTAGAGATGGGTGACTTTGAGGGCAAAAAAACCCAAATCACGCTTAACTCCTATGGTTTGGAACGATCTGAATCATGGCGCCCAAAGTGTCCAAGGTAAAAGCAGGAAACGATCAAACCCTTCCAGCCCGGGAAATGCAGTGAGAACCAGCGCGGTTGCCTGCGTATTTAATGCAGTCGGGGAGATGTCTCTTCACAAACAAAATATTTCAATGGGGGACGAATTTGTAGACATATTGGTTTTTCAGTACCACCAAATGTCAGATGACTTTCAATGCTCCACTCTCTATATTTTGGTACTCATAAACTGTGATTTTATATTGCAACCTGTCTGACACATACTGTATATTTTCTATGTATTTACAGTATCTGGTTGAATATACGATTATATGTCTGTATCTTACACGCCTTTTTCTGAACAGATGCTAAGATACCAGGTGAAACTCAGACAAAGATTTGATAAACACCTCAATAAGACCTCTCCCTTTGTTAACTGTATGCAAGAAACAAACCATGTTCCAAAGATATGATTAACAATTCAGTGAGACCTCTCCCTTAGTTACTGCATGGGAGAAATTGTTTCAAAGAAACAGATTAAGATCTTAATCAATGGTTCCCATAGCAAGACCCTCAAATTGGTATTTAAAGCCCAGAGAGCTGTGACACAAGTTAGGTTTGCGTTCTCCAACAGGTTCCAGTAAGCAGCTCCAGAGGGATGACCTGAATCATGTCAAGAAATTTCTCAACAACACAAGATTTAAGCAGAAGGATGAGATTGATATATATACAGTTGTAATGAAGGTAGGTGGCACCTCCCTCCAGAGCTCACTCCTCCTCACCTTTTTAACTTGGTACAGTAGGTCTTTTCACTTTGCTGCAAAGAACAGGACCTACTATGGTTCTTTCCCCTCATACAGAGGTAAAGGGGAGGGTTCATAGTGTAGTGTAGGACCTGCATTAATTTTGGTTATACCTTAACGTGGTATGCAGGCTTATGACACTTTGGCCAAAGGGTTTAACTAAATAACCAAGTAAATATTATTATTATTATTATTATTATTGAAGTATTTAAATTTTATACTTATTACTTTATATGTTTTGTCAATGGGATGTAGCATTGGGCAACCCTGTCTTTTGTTGTATACATTTGCCACACCCAGTAGCACTCTTTATGACATAAATATATATTCATGATGTGGTGGGTGTGGGAGTTTGAGCTATCTGGGAATGTGTGTTAATCAATTTCTGACTGATAACAGTTGTATGGAGGTAGGTGGCACCTCCCCCCAGAGCTCACTCCTCCTCACCTTTTTAACTTGGGAGGTCTTTTCACTTTGCTGCAAAGAACATTATCTACTATGGTTCTTTCCCCTCATACAGAGGTAAAGGGAAGGGTTCACAGTGTAGTGTAGGACCTGCATTAATTTTGGTTACAGCTTGACGTGGTATGCTTATAACGCTTTGGCCAAAGGGTTTAACTAAATGACCCTTACTCATGAGAATACCACAGTAATACCACACCTTGAATATGGATTACAATTTTGGGCACTACTCCTTAGAAAATACATTATGATTCTACCATTGTCTACAAAGTCGTCAGCTACCATCAGCTTTAACGTCATGAATTTATTGAGTCTCTGTGGAAATTCAGGGTTGTTGAATATGGGAGTCAGTAGTGTTGGACTGGCTGTCAGACCATATTTATCTTTATTTCAAGACCACACTCGCCATGTACATCTCATTGCTCCCAGTTTTAATGTTTCTGAGAAGGTCTCTCTTCCCCTCTTGGTCCACATGGCGGCCGGGAGAGAGAGAGGTCTCGTGTAGGTAGACTCTATTCCCACCCAGCAACTTGTATTTGGATCGTTATTCCACATTATTGCTTGTTTGAGTTGGGCCGCCAAATAGTATTTAATGATATCCGGGACTGCCAAGCCTCCGCTATCTTTTGGAGCTAGCAAAATAGATCTAGCTACCCTGGGTCTTTTGTTCTGCCAGATGAATTGAAAAATTCTGTTTTGCATATTTTTAAGCTCTGACATCGGGATATTTATTGGAAGAGTCTGGAAGTAATACAGGAGCCTTGGTAGGATATTCATTTTGACCGTGGCTATTCTGCCTAGCCAAGATATCTGGTATTCATTCCAGCTCTGGAGGTCCTTTTTTAACCTCTCAAATACGGGTGGGTAGTTATGTTTATAATCTTACCTCTCCCAGAGCTGGAGAAAAAACACCAAATAGTTAAAGTACCAGTGTTTGGTTTCCTCCAAATCAAACACTACCTGCAATCAGTCTCCAAATATTCGACATTCCAAACTCTAACAAATTTTGAAAGACTGTGTAGGAAAGGATATTATTGTAAAGGGCTGATCTCGGAAATATATTTGGGCCTGGCACGATCGGGGGGTTGTTCCCAACACAGCTACATGATTAAATGGGCAGAAGATTTGAATGCAGAGATCGAGAGAGAAGATTGGGAGGATATCTGGGAAGTAGCTTCAAAAACATCAATCTGTAGCACTATTAAGGAGAATATTTATAAATTTTTGTTTCATTGGTACCTAACCCCAAGCAGGCTGAGCCAGATTTTCCCCGGGTCCCCGGATTTGTGCTGGAGGGGATGCGGGCAAAAAGGAGATATGGCTCATATTTGGTGGAATTGTCCAAAAATTCAGGTATTCTGGGTCATGATTCAAACATTGATCCGAGAGTACCTGGGGGTGGAGGTGGAACCGCTGACCATGGTGCTGGCCAAACCAATCGAAGATCTGGAAACGGCGGAAAGTAAAATGACAATTCACGTGTTTACGGCAGCCCGCTGTTCTATTTCAGCGGCCTGGAAAAAGGTGAACGCGCCCTCTAGACAGACGGTGTTACGGAGACTAAGGGAAATAAAAATGATGGAGCTCCTTTCAGCGCAATTGAGCCAAAAACTTGACAATTTTCACAAAATCTTGGAAATTTGGCCTGGCAATTAGGAACACATAGACATAACTACAGAGAAACTAGATAAATGGGCTCCCCCTCCCCCCCCCATTTCTTTCTCTTCTTTTCTCTGTTCTTCTCTATTCTTTTCTAAATTCTACGAGAGTCACGCAAGGCTGCTTCCCTAGCACAGCCTAAGATGTGGAAACAGATCATATTAACACAAAAACTATGTTAAAACGAATATTTTATTTAAGCACTGATAACGAATTGTAGAGGTTTCTTTTTGTTTTAAACACAACTGGTAATACTTGAACAATATATGTGTACCAATGTTGAATATTTGTTGTGTCTCTCCAAAACAATAAAAAAAATTGAAAAAAAAAAAATACATTATGGAACAAGGGAGAGTGCAGAGAAGAGCCACCAAATTAATAAAGGGGATGGACAATCTAACTTAAGAGGAGAGGCTAGCTAAATTAGATTTATTTACATTTGAAAAGAGGCATCTAAGAGGGGTTATGATAACTATATACAAATATATTTCGGGGACAGTACAATGAGCTTTTAAAATAACTATTTATCCCAAGGACAGTACAAAGGACTCGGGTCATCCCTTAAGTTTGAAGGAAAGGAGATTTCACCAGCAACAAAGGAAAGGGTTCTTTACAGTAAGGGCAGTTAAAATGTGGAGACAGTGATGGCAGATACAATAGATTTGTTCAAAAAAATCTTTTAGAAAGGAAAGGTATTCAGGGATTTACCAAATAAGTAAACATGGGAAGAATGTTGATCCAGGGAGTAATCCGATTGACAATTCTTGGAGTCAGGAAGGAATTTATTTTTCCCCTTATGTGATATCATTGGATGATACAGTATGTCACTGGGATTTTTTGTTTGCCTTCCTCTGGATCAATAAGTAAGTATAGATATAGGATAAAGTATCTGTTGTCTAAATTTAGCATATGTTGAACTTGATGGACATATATCTTTTTTTCAACCTCATCTACTATGTAACTATTTAACTATGTAATACTAACATTGAAGTATTTAACAATGTATTTTGTCACATTTGGTGTAGCATTGGGTATCCTTGTCAATCTATGAGATGCTGAAGCAAAAACTCAGTGAGACCGAATCCAAATGGGTGAGAGCCACAGAAAGCCCGTGAGATGTGACATGATGGTGACTGTACATTCACAGCATCCTTTGATGTATCCCAATAAGGGCTGCAAAGTTCATGCCCTATTGTTGCACTTAAAAAAAAATAACCTCTTCCAAATGACACATTAGAAGACAAAAGCTCTTAGAACCGCCATTGTTACACGAATCAATAGAAATGAAACTTGCATGATCGTCTTACAATAACCATACGCAAAGTTATTATTTGGAGGCTTCAGATAGAAAATATTAATGATATTGGTCCATTAAAGCCAGATGATTGGTTTAAATGGATAAACCTTACCCTAAGATCCAATCTCATTCTACATTTGTTTTCTGTATTGATTACATTTGGCCGCGCTGCAGACTTTAGTACTGTGGTAAAAGCAGAACTCCCGGCTCACTGCGTCTACAAAATAATGGAAATGTAGGGATTCAGATATTCTTCTAATAATGTAGCTAGAAAACACATTACATAGCAATCTCTCTTTAGCTCTACTCATTCCTAAATGTTGGGAAATAGTTCGTATTTGTTTAAATTTATTTATTTATAACATGTGTTACCAGGAAGTAATACACTGAGAGTTACCTCTCGTATTCAAGTATGTCCTGGGCACAGAGTTATGATGACAAATACATGGTAACAAATAAATAGTTACATTAAGTGAACAGGGTTATACATTATATACAAGACATAGCATGCACAGTTAGAGATAATATATTATAGGCGTATGTAACGGTTACAGACCAGATTAAAATGTGAGACAGCTTTAGTTTTGAAAGAAGTTAGACTGGTGGTGGCTGTGCGAGTCTCCGGTAGACTGTTTCAGTTGTGGGGTGCATGGTAAGAGAAGGAGGAGCGGCCAGATACTTTGCTGAACCTTGGGACCATGAACAGTCGTTTGAAGTCAGATCTCAGGGAATAAGTGCTGTGTGGGGTAGGGGTGAGGAGCTTGTTCAGATGGGCAAGTAGTTTGCCCAGAATGTATTTGAAGGTTTCCTTAATCCTTCGTGAGGGCCTGTAACACACATTGTTGCAATCTTTTGCTGTCCGCTCTCGCAGCGTCAAGTTTATTGCTATAGTTGTGCAATTTTTTTTGCCAATTTTTTCCGCCTCACATCGTCTGGTTTCTTTGGACCGCAGATTTCTACAGATCCGTCTCTAGAAGGGGATTGAACGTATTGAAACTGGAACAGTCCGTCAACGGTTTTTATACTGCGGAACGGTAGTTAGCAGCATTGTCAATAAACCAGCAGGTCATTATTCAATTGTAGTCTACACGTGGTTTTTAATTGTAGTCTAGTCCAGGAGTGTCCACTTCCAAAGGAAATGCGGAATGTTGAGAGACAAAAATAGGTTGGCATCAGAATTAAAATATCAAGGACTGGACTTTCATCTCATAAAAAACATTGGCCCTTCTATCAATTGTGATAGCACCATTCCAGAGCTATCATACAGGAAGCCCCATCTCATGTTCTAGAACAGGGAAGCACAAAATTAGGGGGAATAAGATTTTTTTGGGGGGGTGCAGTGGATACAGAGGCCCCACGCTCTTCGTCAAAGCATTTACATTAAATGCCGGGGGAACGCACGAGGCCTCTGTATCTCACTTACCTTGATTCAGTCGGCTTTGGGAGATGCATCGCCATTGTTATGCAGCGTCAAATGACGCCACTGGGTCACATGACACAATGTCACATGACCCTGCAGCGTCATTTGACTCTTGATGAAAGGTAAGGGGGGAGCAGTGGGGGAGAGCAGGCAGGATGTGTCACAGGGCAAAACATTTGCGCCCCCATGCTCTAGAATAAGGGCCATTGAGTTAAGTGGATTATAGCCACCCTAAATGTAGGCCTAAAGGTTCTGCTGAAAACAGTGTGAAACCCCTCTCCCTGGTTCCCTACTATATACCAATATAATTTTCAACTCGTGCTGCATTTGACTGTTTTCAGCACAACTGTTTGCCACTGATTGAGCCATCTGCGCTGAATCTGGGATATCCTTAAAACCTGACATGTGGGGGGGGGGGGGGTCTTGAGGATCGGAGAAGAGCTCTCCTGGTCCAAAACACAAAAATAACAGAGGCAGGCAGACGCTGTACAAAGAAATTTGACCAAGTGACTGTTCTTCCCGTGCGATAAAGGTTTACTTGCTGCATGGCAGTAAGATTTCAAATCTAATTTGTGCCCCTTCACCTGCAAAATGTAAATAAGAGCCGTCTCCATCCCAGATGACAGAAGCTGCAGGTTTCAGAGAGCGCATTTGCACAGATGCCATTTTTCATCAGCTAACGGGGAGACAGTTATGTCTTTCTGCTAAGATGCGCTTTTATTGATTGGAAGAATATAATGACAGCACAACACAAATGCCTGACAAACGGCATGGTATTCGCCAATTAGCATTCTCAGTTTGATACCCTTACACCACCAACAAAGGACAGATCAGAGCATAAACACTCCAGTCTGTTTTTGGCAAGCGTCTTGTAAAGTTGCATTCCCACTCTGCAGAGCAGTTATTTAACTACTGCAATGCCCATAGTGTGTATCTCACATGGTTTTCCTTTCTTTGTAAGTCTTGTTATCAAGGGCTTCGGTTGTCCTAGTTTTGAGGGTTTTTTTGTAAATCACCTGCAGTACATTAAACACTGATAGGTAGGTCGTCTAGTATGGATACTTAATAAAGTACAACCTTTTCATTAATCACACCGTAATCTGTAGATGTTAAGTCTCAGCATATAGTTCGACCCACTAAGTTATTCATCTAATGAATGAATCATGCCGCGGTTGCTCATTTAAGAAAAATAAAATCCAAGGATACTTCCCAAGTCATGCAAATTGAAGTGGCGCCTGGAGAGCAGTGAGATAAGATTGCAGAGGAAGAGGGGATACGTGCCGCGGACTACTGTAGCAAGGCAAAAATTGCTTTTCAGAGCATCAAAGAATGTATCACAGAGTTAATTAAGAATGCAGGTGACCGCACTGCACATCCTCTCTCACAGCCCACACTCTCTCTGGCATACGGTTGGCTCCAGTTGCCCCCTTACTCTCAGCCCAAACAGTTTCAAGTGTAGGTTTCTAAATTATTATGGGGGTCCCAACCTGGACTCAATGGGTGTGAACCAATTATCCAGTGAGGGCAACCCTACAGAAACTGTGAAGTGGAAATGTATTGAACTGCCAGGTGTTTTTTTCTCTGGGAAAAGTCACTTTGGAGATGATCTCATTTTAATCAACGATAGTCATGGAGGAGTTTGTTTTGGAAGTTGTTACAGCACGGGGGATCATAACATTTGCTCATTTGAAAAGCTGGTTTCCTCTCAAGCGGAGTGATTAACTCAGTGGCATTGCCTACCCAATCATTAGTTTTTATAAGCTGAAAAAATGATGAAGTCGTCAGCAATAAAGAGCTTCTACCAAGCTGAGCGTTGCTACCTCCCCCATACAGAATTTGCAACATTCTAATCATTAAAAAGTAAGAACCCAACAGTGAAACACCGCTGAATGGGTTCGCCTGAAGACTAATGTTACACATCAAATATACCAGTGGGAAGAAACCAAGATGCATACTAATATGAGACAATGTATTCCTCTGACTTGAAGAATTTCAGATACTTTGGCACTGACCTATCCTCCTTATTCCATTAAGCAATATGCAGTTTCCATATTAACAGCACACAGATGAATGTTCACCTTGTGTCTCAGTAACAAGGTCGTGTACACAACTGAATGACCTCATCAATGCTTAAACTTCATACGAATAATGAAAGTCCCAAATGGGAACCCAGAAAAACCCAAGGGTGGGCACTCCCGCGCAGCCAATAAGAAAACACCGTAAACAAAAAAAACAAAAATCCACAATGTGAATGGCAATGACATATCAATAAATAAATAACGTGTAGCAAATATTATACAGATCTGTGCATTGTGTAAAGCTCTGGAGGATTGTTTAACTCCCAATGGGGCCAATTCACCCAAAAATACAAGAACGTGCTCCTTTATACCATACAGACACAACTCCTATGAGTTGGGAGAGCCATGGCAAATGTCCCAGACCCAGAGGTGGTAGTGGTGGTGGTGATGGTGGGGGAGGGGGTTGCTCATGGTAAAGATACCAGAAGTTGGGCATGACCAAAACCAAACCCTTTGAGTGAGGGGAGTACCTCCGCCTCTCCGGCACTCGAGATCACATGATCGCTCAGTTACTAATGATGGACTTGTCCTCCTCTTCTGTTCCTCTTCCAGTAAGGTCACGTTCTGCGCTCTACAGAACACGATGTCCTCAACAAAAATGAGCAATCAGATTATGACATAGCTATGATATCATTGGGCCCGTGGACTACCAGAACTCCTGACGAAGTAGCTGTGTTCATAGGCACCCAAAGGGTTAAGATTTGTAGAACCAAAACACAACAATTATTTAAAATAAAAAAAAACCCGGCCAAATTCCCATCTACGTTTTATTTTAGTTTCCCAATTGTTTTGACGATTTTATAGTTACATAGTTAAATAATTACATAGTTACATAGTAGATGAGGTTGCAAAAAGACATACGCTCATCCAGTTCAACCTACTGTATGCTAAATGTAGCCGACAGATACTTAGCCTATATCCGTACTTGCAATAAATTAATCCAGAGGAAGCAAACACAAAATCCCAGTGACACATCATCCAATGCTGTCACATAAAGGGAAAATCAAATACCTTCCTGACTCCAAGAATTGTCAATCGGATTACTCCTTGGAGCAACATCCTTCCCATATTTACTTATTTGGTATATCCCTATATACCTTTCCTATCTACAAATATGTCCAACCTTTTTTTTTAAGATATCTATTGTATCTGCCATCACAGTCTCCATGGGTAATGAATTCACATGGTAAATTACTCAAAATAACCCTTTCCTTTGTTGCTGGTCAAATCGCCTTTCCTCCAACCATGAGGGATGCCCCATGTCGTTTGTACTGCCCTTAGCATGAATAATTCTTTTGAAAGCTCCTTATACTGTCCCGGATATATTTGTATATAGTTATCACATCACAAAAAAATGTTTTTTTTTTAAACTAAAACCATATCTTATACCAAAGTGAAAGTTCCCACCCATACTAAATACCTACTGTAAATTACTGATTACCTGACCGTATAAAGAAAAGGGGATGTTCTGTCTGAGGACCTATGGGATAAATAAACTTGCTATAAACCTTTTTGGAAACAATATCCAAAATCAGCAATCAGCAGGACCCCTAAATGTCTGTGTGCAAAGACCTGAGTATTATAATACAATGTGCTTAATAAATACCCTGTGACATTGTTGGATAAGAAATTAGAAATAAAGTGCTGTCCAAAGATTGGGGTACTCTTATTTTTAACCCCTGTGCTTCCAGAGGGGTTTAATTAGTGGCGACGTTGCTTGCCCCTCAGTCTACAAATGGTTTTAATAGTACTCTGATCAATTAGTACTGCAACATGGGTGGCTAACATCCAGTGGTTGCCAACTCCAGTCCTCAAGGGCCACCAACAGGTCAGGTTTTCAGGATACCCCTGCTTCAGCACAGGTGACTCAATCAGTGGCTCAGTCGAAGACTGTAAAGACTGAAGCAGGCTCTTCGACTAAGCCACTGTTTGAGCCACCTGTGCTGAAGCAGGGATATCCCTGCTTCAGCACAGGTGGCGAAGTAATTATGACTGATCCACTGAATTAGCCACTTATGCCGATGCAGGGATATACTGAAAACCTGACCTGTTGGTGGCCCTTGAGAACTGGCATTGGCCACCCCTACACTACAGCTTCATGTTTAGGGTTCAATATCTCTGTACCTGCATTTGCCTCGGATTGAGAATGCTCAGGTTGTGTGGTATAATCTGTTCATGTCAAATTCATCACCGCTGCTGCTTTTGCTTTGTCACTGCAAACGTATGACCTGCTCTCCCGTCTGCTTCAATCACCATGTTATTTCCCGCAGAAGCTATTTGTTACATTGCTAGCCGGAGGCTCCGGGATTGCATCACCATACTAAATGCAATTGTTGCAGATGTTGTGGCGTAGGAAAACGCACAGCAGCAATTCATCTCTCCCTGGGTGTCGCGGATTCCAGTCTCCTATTCTCCACCCTTCAGAATTAGAAGACAGTAATAATGCCAGCAGATGTTCTTTGCTAATCTGAATTATTAATGCCAGCCAGTTTTTTTGGTGTGTAATATTATTTGCCTCTATGAACGCACGCCCAAAAAAATGGAGCGGCATTCCCTGTGGCTGACGGTGAAGAAAAGAAAGCCATTCAATCAGCATTCCTTGCGATGGTGTTTTGGTTTTATTCTGTGTGCTGTCTTTCAACTTGCCTGATCTTTGGGGGGTTTCCCGTAAACACGTGAAAATGTTCACCGAAATACACAAAACTGGCTCTTGATGTGGTCAACTTTGGAGAATATTCCGCCGAGCAGCGTTAATTTATTGTGCATTAGTAAGGCGGTCTGGGACACAAACTCGTCATATAATTTGGGGAGTTCCTGATTCACCAACCCATTACCCAGACCAACTTCTAGTTTGGAAAAAACACTTGATTATGGTCTCCACCAAGTGAGAGGGCATTTAATGATCTTATCATTCCCCCACCATTGTGTATACACCTGAACTATGTTTTATTCCTTTGTATTACATATTTGAGGAGAGGTTGCGCTTTGGAAGGTTTGCTATGACGTCCAATTAAGGGTGTTGAGAAACACACGTCTAGTAACTGCACCTCTCCCATAGGGTGATATCAACACTTATATATTTTCACTGATACAGTGTTTGCTTTCGCTGCTATTTACTTAACTATGTGTTTGGGGATTGCGCTTTTTCTTTGTTGCATTCTTTTTTTTTTTTTACAAATGAATTGTAAAACGTGACTTACTTTTACGTTTTTTTTTTTCTCCCACGTTTGAATATTCTAAAAATGTTTGATTTTCTAATATTCGCTAATTTTGAAAATGTTCTAATCGTTAAAAACGAAACATGAAATAAATAAATAAATAGTGGCGACTCAAATATTGGAAAGTGTGAAGAAAAAAAATCAGTTTTTGCGATGAATTTGAATTTTGGCAAAAAAAATGTGCCTATCTCTAATTATTACAGTTATCACCATTAAGAAGTGTTTTGGTCTTACTGCATTGCAATGAATATCTTGTATTTCATATAATAACTTTACTTCACATGGCTGTTTTCTCCCAATGGGACTCAACGCTTCACAATTACAGTACAGCGCGCGGAACGCAGCACATAGGAATGTTACAGACCCAGTCCCTGCCCAGATGAGCTTACACTCTGTCATCCGGTCCATTTTTGCTCGACCAACCTGTTTTGGGCTGAAAACATCAGGTATGGCCACTTCGGGGAGAATATAGAATTTACCCCAGAGCACGGATGCGCAAACTGGAGGGTGCCCCCAGGGGGGGGGGGGGTGTGCAGGGTTTTCTATGGGGGACGTAGCTGTTACAGAAGCCTTGTGCTCTTCACCAAGGCATTTAAATTAAATGCCAGGGGAGGCGTGAGGTCTCTGGAAGGCTACGGCCATAGTGTCAGCTGCTGCACACGCGCCTGGCGATGCGTGCACATGTGAAAGCCACGATCTGCGGTTTGTGGTTCAGCTGCAGGAGGTCGCGATGGGGGGAATGTGGCCGGAGCGCGGCCATGGCGTCACGCAGCCGGGTTAGCCCTCATTGGCTGAACCTCCGCCGTGACTTGGCCAGCGCTCCGTCGCCACTAGGAAAGACACCAATCTTGTCTTTACAAATTTTGGTCCCGTATCGCGATCTCGCCATGCGCGTGCAGGCAGCTACTGGGCCCGGCGCCATAGAGGAGCAGATCTTGTCTTCGGCGACGTGACACCATGACAACGTGATATCATATGATACCGCCGAAGCCAGAGAGCAGGTAAGGGGGGGGGAGTGAGCAGGGGGGAGAGCAGACAGGTGGGGGGAACAGAAAAGTTTGTGCACCCCTGCCTTAGAGGTAAACTGTCTGAGAACTGATTTACTGATGTACAGTATCTTAGAACATACAATAGTCACTCCATATAGGCTTTTAGGTATCTCGCCCACATGATCCTACCAAGAAATAAAAATGTATTATTTGGAAACAGGCCAGAGTAATTTGCCTTTTCCTGAAGGCTCTTCCATGCATTCACTGCAACCTTACAGGAGATATGAAATATTTTTTTTCACAATGACACGAACTACCCACCTCCAATAGCCTGAACTTGCATCCCAACATTTTTTTTTTAATGTCCTGGTGGCTAAAGGTTTATCAGCACTATGGAAACGCCCCGATATTCCAATTATCCCAAAGATTCGGAATCGTATTTGGTTTATCTGCCAGATGGAAAAGTTAACGAGCTTAGTTAATGACACTGGTGACAATTATCTAAAAGTTTGGACCCCCTGGCTTGCCCAAACAGACATCCCTGGGGTAGAGCGTAACACAATTTGGCTATAATAGTAATAAATGCGTTCTCCTTTGGGGGCATGAGAACCAACCCCACACCTAGAACCTCATACTCCTTACGCCCAATCACTTATTCTACAGAAAAGCCTCACTAGTTGATACATAGTCCTCACGCTGTCCTGGTGTTCCCCAGATGTATTCTTATTCTTGTCCTTGGATACACCTTCCCCCTCTCCTTCCCCCCCACCCCCCCCTTCCCCCCCTCCCCCCCCCCCCCCCCCCCTTGTTTTTTTTTTTTTTTTTTTGTTTATATATTATTATTTACCCCAGTACCTTACACATGACGATTCCCACTCACGTGGTTAAGTAGGGCTCGAAAAACTACGTGAGTTTATTATGCTTTTGTTATTGTATATGATATGCTAAATATGCACCTGATGTCTTTTTTTTTATGTATATCATGCATTTATGTATAATAAAATACAAGTTATAAAAAAAAAAAAATATATAAAAAACCATTATTACCATATCGGGTTTGTAAAGACAATTTTTTATAGCTAGTCTTAGTCAAGATAGTTAAACAAAATATAAAATACTTCAGCTTTTGGGCTTTTTAATTTATTTTTTAACAGGAAAATATTTTCTATTGTCATGTGCTAACAGAGGGGAACTAATTTCCTTGCATATTTCTTCCTCGCTCTATCCTCACTCATTTACAGCAACAAAAGGACAATGTATCATTTCAAATACAAATGTGCAATGTCTACAGTATATAAGGCTGCAGAGAGCCAAGGTGCATTATTCCCACTTTTACAGCAGCAATACTACAGTCCCCCCTTTTTATTTTTTTACATTCTTTCCTAAGCTGGCGCTCCTGTTATAAATCTGTCAAAATCCTTATTGTGTGCCTAACATAATGGCTGCATCAGTCAGTCAGTGTTACTGAGAAGCTACAATGTCCTTATATTATGAACGTAACATTCTCTATTGTTACAGACCACAGCTCAAACTGCAGGCAAAATTGGCAACAAATTATCCCAAACAGGAAAGTGTTGCAAAGATCTTCCACTGCTCGGGAGGTGAGCTAAATAAAGCCTGCTATAGAAATCAAAGGATGCTCTAAAACTCATTAAAAATGACATTAAGATTTGAATAATAATAATATAAAAATGCAGTAAGTATTAACTAATACTACAGAACTGATTTATTTTTTTTAAAAACTCATATAAGATTTCACATGTTATTGCTGCTTTAAAGCAACAAAGGAACAATGCATAATTTCAAATACAAATGTACTATATCTACAGTATATAAGCTGGCATTTTCCTGCAGGACACCAAGGTAGATTACTACCTCTTTTAAACTGCATAATCCATGTCTCAAGTCAACAAAGGTTTATGAGAAACTGAAGACGAGACATATCAATGCACGGAATAAAAACAAAGTAGAAATATGCGCTATAAGGCAGTGGTGTACAACCTTTTTTTGGTTAAGGAACCCCAGAATTCAACTGTGAAATTCTGGGGAAGTTCTCTTGCACCCGTCTCTCGCCCCCCCTTCATCTCTCTCCCCTCACACCTCTCTCCCTTAGGCCGCGCGTATCGTGCACGCGACGGGCGACGGGACGAGTGATGTCACCTGTTGTCGCTAGCGAAAGTTATATTTCGCTTTGCGGCGGCGTCGCAGGCTTACTGGCATTTGATTGTTCAGGGGCTGTCACATGAGGCGACAGCCCTTGAAAAATCAAATATTGCCAGCTTCCAAAATAAGCGCATGCGGCGGCGACCGTCGCGGGCACTATACGCATGGCCTTAGGCTTGTTTTATAGTAGCCATGTTCGTGCATGGTAGACTGCGACAGCTCGTGCATGTGAAACACACATTTTGTGTATAGAGCTCAGTGCTGTGAGCGACAGATGGGCGTGGCTATGACGCCTGATTCACACACACACAGCCACACACACACACAAGTAATAGCAAGCACACTAGGACTTATGCACAAAGTTTATTACGAAAGGTCCAAAGGTAAAATTCAAAATTAGGATTATTAGTTTAGGAAACTTTAAAGAAATACAGAGATCTCAGATGCCTGAATGAATGACATGTTCTAGCATTGATACACCTGCATTTGGCCCGCACACACATGTACTGCACCCACCTGTCTGGGAGCGAGATTTTAACACGTTGGGGGGGATTGCGACCTCCCAGTTAAAGATTCCGGTCATTCCGCCAGCAAAGAGAATTTTTGGGGCACTCAATTCATTTATACTGTCAGAAACAGGAAATAAGACATATTTAAAGCACGCTTTAAAGGGAGGGGGGCAGGGGAAAGAGACGAGAGATAGCATTGTGATTGGGCATCAGAATGTGACGTCAAGCGGCAGCAGCGTGAAAAGACGCCATTCAGAGTCTTTCCTCCGATCTGTCGGCTCAACGCTCACTGCCGCGCGTGGATGAACTATATAAAGTCAGCTTTAATACAGCCAATTATAAGTGCCGCGCGCGCGCACGGCAGAGCAAGCACACGCACTATATTACAGGCCTACCACTCACTTCCCCTCTCTCTTGTATACACACACACACACTCTCCACACACACACACACACACCCCTCTCATGTATACACACACTCTACACACACACACACACACACCCCTCTCTTGTATACACACACTCTCCCCCTCTCACTTGCACACACACACTCTCCCCCTCTCACTTGCACACACACACTCTCCCCCTCTCACTTGCACACACACACTCTCCCCCTCTCACTTGCACACACACACTCTCCCCCTCTCACTTGCACACACACACACACACTCTCCCCCTCTTCTGTACACACACTCCTCTCTCCTCTCTCTCTCTCTCTCTCTCTCTCCCCTGAGCTGGTATATCCTGAGAACCTGACATTTTGATAGCTATTGAGGACCGGAGTTTGCTATCCCTACCCTAGATAGCATTAACTACATTCCTCACCTCTGGGGAAGCCTTATCAAAGATTTACTACACACGGCACCCCTTTCAATATGCTATGAAGCTGCCTTTCTGAGATAGAGAAAAAAGCTTCCCTAATTGAACAGGGGCTTTAGAATTAATGTACGACTACAATGACCGATCAATAAAAAATATTAGAAATGGAAATACCTCAAACTATCGGTATATTTCTATGACGCGTACAAACTATTCCAGGAAATTCTGTTTTTCTGCAGGGGATTTTAAAAAGGAAAACACACACACACACACACACGCACGCACGCACGCACGCACGCACACACACACACACACACACACACACACACACGAAAATGGAATCTAAGCAAGTGATGAATTGCAAACACCCGTAAGGTTTAATTAGTTGGAATACTGCTAAGAAAACCAATAACTGGCCTCCAAATTAAATTAAAATAAAATTACCCGATGATGGCCCAAGAACCAGAAAACACATCATAACTAAATTCTCCATGTGAATAACAATCACCCCCAAGGCCAACATCTCATGTATAGCCAAAGTACCACTGCCACATTATGCGAATATCATTTTGCGTGGTGATTTATTGGATATCTGTATGTTTCCATTACCCCTTTAATACATTTTTGTGGTGGGCCACTTTTGAAAGATGCATTCTTCACTATGTTGATTATACTGGATTCAAAAGCTCATTCATCAGTTGTACTTTATTCCTCATACTGGGAATATCGATCTGCTCTTTTTAAGGACAGCGCCTATTGAACACCTTGTTGAATTTGTTAACTTCAAAGCTCAACATCAAATGTCACCTTCTTTCCAGGCTCTGCCGAACAACCTTGTGGTTAACCGAACGACCTATAAGATGTAGATAAAATTTTTTTTAAAGGTTCTGTCTGATCCTTTTAATTCCCCCATATCACCCTGTGTCACAGATAGCAAGCAAGCAGCATAGGGAATTACAATATACATGCAGGGTGGGGCGATGTATGAAGGCAAATATGGTGCAAAGTTGACACAAATTGCATAATTTTCACCTTGAGTCTTTTCACATCAATTTGTCAAGGACTTTGCTCCAAGTTTTTGTGCCATGTGTGTCAACGTGCCATTTGGGGGGTTAGCGAGAAACATGTCATACAGATTATAATGAGATTGATCGAAACACTTCTTTTTGTATCTGTGTAAACAGCCAGTTTCGAGGTGGCGTAAACTTTTCTGCATTTATCACATCTGTGCAGTATATATATATATATATATATATATATATATATATATGCAAATATAACTATATGCTCATCTGCATGTCTTAGGCAGGTCTGCAACCCCGCCTTATATATATATATATATATATATATATATATAATCACTTTACAGTGATTTTCAATGCGAAAAAATGCACTTGGCCGCCTGAACAATTTAAATGAAATGTGCAGGCGCAGACAGTCTGAGGTTCCATTGAAGATCCCCCCCGCTATAGGATCAAAAAACCCTGCTTTAAACCTTCAAGGGAGTGGCTCATTGAGTAAAGACACTGACTGGCACTGAGAGTGTGAAGCAGGGTGAGCCTGGTTCAATTCCCAGTGTCAGCTCCTTGTGACCTTGGGCAAGTCACTTTAATCTCCCTGTGCCTCAGGCACCAAAAAAATAGATTGTAAGCTCCACAGGGCAGGGACCTGTGTCGGCAAAATGTCTCTGTAAAGCACTATGTAAAACTAGCAGCGCTATACAAGAACATGCTACTTTTATTATTATGAAGTGCTACTCAATGAGACACCTTACAGCCCATTGAATTGAGTCGACTACATTTATGTACTCATATTTACTAATAGATGCTGCAAGGTGGCTTATGGAGTAGCACTTCTTAGTAAACATGGGCCTAAATCCCTACGCCCTATCTCTTCAAAGCATTTGGTTCCTTGTGCAGTGTAAAATGCGCATGCACATATTTTGCACCCAGTATCCTAACTCGTAGCCAAACACCCATAATTAACCTGTTGTAGTAGAGAAGTCAGGAGTAGGGATGTTCACACTCTTTGCACACGTTGGCTAACTTCGCCCTTCGATCCAAAAGTACGCAACAGCTCCACTAAACGCTCAGAAGTCAACAGACATTGTACGTTTGATTTATTTGAATGACTTTGGCTTTGGAAAGTCATGGGGCTGCTATTTTGCCACTTTCAAAACACATTTTGAACAATTGTTGAGCTGTTTCGCCAGAACTTATCCATCGAATGTTTTTTTGCGTTTTTTTAGCGGACCTCAGCAGGTTTGCTCTGGTCAAGAGTCGTCTAAGCAACAGCCTTCCCGAAAGCTTCTACTGTATTTGCAATATCGGTAGAACGAACATTGGAATCCAGCAGCTCTCATTTCCATCTTGACCTTTTTCTCCTTGAAACACAGGTTAGCAGCGAATGGTTTTGAAAACAATGCTATGCTCAGCATATGCCGTGTCAGCACCAACAACAGAAAAATGGTTCTTGAAGGGAGAAAGAGAAAACAGGAAATCAGTATTTTGTGTAAAGTAATGATCTTTCCTCTCACTGTTGGTGGCAGTTGGGTTGGTAGATATCTTCCCGAGAGAGTTCAACTCCTCTGTGAAGTGCTAACATGCTAAGTTCTCTACGTCACAATAGGTAACAGCTCAAAGTACTACGCACTCAGCAACACAGCTAATACTTTTGATGAATATGGGGTATAGATCTTTCTCCAATCACACATTTCTGCAGCGAATGGCAATCCACCAAAAATAATTAAGATCTATGGTGTTGTGTATTATTGCAAAAGAAGAGAGAAATCTTTGCTAAACAACTCCCACAGGATAACCTTGAAAACCCTTTTCCACGGCTGCTACTCTTGCAAATTGCTGTTAGTTTTGGCAAAGAATTAATGTGGGTTGTTAAAGCTTTTTCTTTTCAAAGCACCTGCCCGGCAACTCAAGTTTCATTTGACTCGTTTGTGGATTTATTTCTTAACTCCCACCAGTGCAAGAGGATAGTTTCATTACCGGATATAATTGCCAGAGCTCTCCAGAGAATGCCTAGTACACAGTGACCAGGAAATGGCATGGATATTGTATCAACGTAAAGTAGTGATGTGCGACATTGTCGCTAAAGTTGGATAACCGGGTGAAATGTTACTGTTTTTTGGCAAAAAATAAAATAAAAATTGTTACAATTTCAAGGCTCACAAAAATCTTTTTTTGTTTACCAAACATTCAATGTCAAATTGAAGGTCATATGGCCCTAACTTCAGGTCACATTTTGCTTGTTTGTCGTAAAATTAAATGGTTGTTAATGAGCTGAGATGATAACTAATCATGCATTATTTTACCATGTTTCCTCGCAAATGAGTGATTTGGCAAATATCCTGCAGGTAGGCATTAGACATTTAATTTCCCTGCTATGAACTCCGTATGATATATGAGCTCCATTTATGGTGTATTTTGCCTTCTCATTCAATTCCTTCAGTTGAGTCCTTGGTTCTAGAGAAGCTTTGTACTGGGTTGAACTAGAAGCCAGAAGTTCAGGAGAGCAGCGACACACTGCAGAACCGGTGGAGAAACCACCAAGTAAACGTGACCAGGAGATCAGTGTAGGACCTCATAGGAAGGGTAAGATGAGTAGGGATGATTTTTAACTCTTGTGAGTACATTTTCACCTTGCCTTTACTTGTGCTTATTAAAGTTACTGAACCACAGAGGTCCCTGTTTGTGTGTGCTTTCATCTGTTAGAATATCATTGCATTACCCACTACCCAACTATTTATTTCTCCTAAAAAAATGTCTCCGATGTGGAGAAAATCAAAAGAGACAGGCCATTGCACAGTATAAATGAGGCATTTGTAATGTGCAGTGTGTCACAGTGTGGAGGAATACTGCACAATGGTCTGTCTCTTTTGATTTTCTCCACAGAATCACCATCATCTGGATCAAGTTTCTGGATATCCCCTTGATTAACAGGACTGGTTTTCATACCTTCTCTTTGGACTGGAATTGTAACGGTTACTGTTTTCATTGCGCCAGGGACTTGAATATTTTTGTTCTATGTCTGTACTGACAGGTTTTGGAAAGACTTGTCCTTCTTGTCCCTTAGGCTGCCAGTTTCCAATCGATGATTGTAGTACACACTCCTAATTGTGAATTTTCTCAGTACTCCTCATTTAGGAGAAAGTCACTCAAGTTGACAATGTGTTTCTTGAGTTCCACTTAATTTTGATATCACATTATCACTGTTATCAGTGTGGAATCACTAAGTAGGTTACATGTAGATGTATCATTATCACACATAATAAGTACATTAGGTACTTATACCTCACAGGTAATTTTTTTTAGGTAAAGCGCTTTTCGTATGCTTTATTAGTTTTGTTATACCAGCTACAGTATATAGAGTTGATAAGTTAAAGGCACCAACCTAATGGCTGGAATGGTGTCAGACCAAACAGGACTAGAACTCATAGTCACTACTTTTCTAAGCCGCAGCTCTAACAGTGTGAGCTAAACTTGCTTAGTGTCTTTCAAAAAAAAAAAAAATCCAAAATAGTGGATTAGCCTTTTTGAGACTGATCCGCGGACCAAAGGATCTGGTGGATCCAAATCCGCAAACAAATGTCGCCATCGTGACCAAGTGCCTCCGCAGATAATAAAAAAATGGAGTCTTGTATATATCAAAGTCTAAGGGCTTGTACTTCAAAGTTGAAAATGAATAGCCTTATTTACATGACCGTCTACACTTTAGCACATTTGGTTTCAAAGTAAATAATGTTGCAAGCATCATTGTTCTCTCCTTTATGGTAGGAATTGCAGTGTCACACTGCAGCATTGCAGATTTCAACCCATTGGATTCTCTAACAAGTAATGTGAAAGTGGTTATTTCACTGTGTAGGAAACTTCTCTAAACTTCGACCTGTAGAAAGTTAAGTCTTAAGAGTAAATGCATTCAAATTATAGGGAGGACCCTGCTCTAGACCAGGGGTGGCCAACTCCAGTCCTCAAGGGCCACTAACAGGACAGGTTTTCGGCATATCCCTGCTTCAGTACAGGTGGTGCAGTCATGACTGAGCCACTGATTGTGCCACCTGTGCTGAAGCAGGGATGTCTGTCACACCTGACCTGTCGTTGGCTGTTGAGGACTGGAGTTGTCTATCCTGTGGCCTAGACTTTTTCAGCAAAGTTGTCAATTTTCTATCAATAAGTTACAGACGAACCAACGAGTATTCTAAAACATGCCTTAAACTTGCCTTAAACTAGCCAGTTTACATGCTGGGTACATGCTGGGTACATTTCAGTGACATTTCTGCAGAGGCTAATGGCCCATTGGATTAACACAGCAGGGGTTCCCGCCAGTCTGCAGAAATGTGTGAAATGTTGCAGCATGTACCTGGGTCTTTTTGGAGATTGCCCCAGGTTTGTTTTAGAATAATCGTCGGCACTACAGTACAAATCTAAAAGTTACGTTTGAACCCCTGAACATAAAACCCAAGGCAAATGCCTTAGCAATGCAATTCACAAAGCACTCGGGAGGTTTTCTATAAAGAGTAGTCAAGCTGCGACGCACCTGTATGTTTGCAGACTGTATGCCTCGTTCATAATAGTGCATTTCTGGACAAAATCAAGTTAAATTGACTTGCCTCTAGCTCATTAAGCTGTTCTGCAGGCAAGATTCAGCTCTAACTGTTCCCCTCGTTTCTCCAAGGATTGTGCAGGTCAGATGGTTTCGGCGAGTGGAAGTACTTTTTCTCTGCAGAATGCCAACTTGTTTTTCCCTTTTGTTCTACAACTTTATTAATTACTACTTGCGTAGATCTGGAAACACTGCGAGTCCCAGCCAGGTGCGAGTTTTGAACACCACGTCTCGCCACTAGTAATTAGGAAGAACGAGTGGACAAAATGTTCTCCGGTAGAAAACGAAGGAGAGAGAACTTTTCATTGAAAATAAAACTTTTAAAACATATTGGTCGGTGAAAATGAAAGGAGCAATTTAAGCCATCCATTTATTTTTAAACAGAAGATTAATGCCGGGGGTCTCCAGAGCGGGGCCCTGTTAATTTCAGCTCCGGAGACCCCCTGCTTCTAGAGAGATACTTACCTCTGAAGGGGGTGCCGATATCCCTCCTCTTTTTAAAGCCCCCCGGGCACATGGGCCATTGATGATTTCACATCTTCCTATTGGCTCACATGACGAGGGAACTTTGAAAAAAACGTCATTACGTGAACCCTGGTATCCGAGCAGAGCGGCTACCTGCACGTACAACTGAGGTATGTATCTCTGGAAGAAGGGGGTTCAGCGCCAGAGACCCCCTGCTTCAATACAATGTAAAATAATTTAAAAAAAATTGCATTAAAAAAAAATCGCCGGCTTGGATTGCTTCTTAAAAGTAGCAGTTCATGTTTATGGGGAAATGATTAAAGTGACCCCAAAAATCATCAGACAACATGGTACTGTATCAAAATGATCTTTTTTGCATATCTACTCTTCTTAGAGCAAATATGATGCGATTTTGTGTTACACCAACACCCCCTGATCTATAACTCATTGTAAAAGCCATAAAGCAGATATTTTCTATGTTTTTGTGGGAGTGAAAAACAACTCCAATTAGCAATGTACACTGAAATTGCATTCAACAGGAACCCCCTGGCAACCTAACACAATGTCTAATATTGTTAACTTCATAAAATGTTGCATTTCATCATTGTAGATGAGTATAAGGGTCTACATTTGTAAAACGAATATCCTTAACTACTGCAATGTAAGTGACGAATCTCACAGGATATGCAATGGCGGGTGCTGCTTTTATTAAGATCTTGTTAGAAACTGATGCACGAGCAAAGAATGCAGCAAAATGCCTAAGGCAACGGCCCCAGTCACTGTGTGCGCGTACGCATGCGCCGGAGCGCGTGGCGGCGCGGACACCAGTTTCAGCCGCGACCTGTGGTCTGCGCTTGCGCTTCCAGTGAAGAGCAGGAGATCCGACGGGTGGGCGGGGCATGGCGGGGGGCGAGGACGTGATGTCACGCAGCTGGTTCGCCATCATTGGCTGAACCGCCGCAGTGACGTGGCCAATTCTCGGCCGCCGCGCCAAAAGACAAAAATCTTGTCTTTCGGCAAAGGCAATCGCGCTTTGTGCGCCCACGCACACACGCCTACTGGGCCTGCACCATGGAGGGCTGTACTTTGTGTGCGGCGTGCGCAGCTGCAGCCACCTGGGATGAAGTCTACGTTACAATGGTCAGAGCGGAGCTATTAAAGCAGCATTCCAAAGACCATGATTTTCTTAATAATCGGATTGAAGCATGGGGTCTCCGGGTCGGAACCGTGTTGATTTCAGCTCTGTGGACCCCCTGCTTCCCAAGATTCTTATCTCCGTAGGAGGTGCCAGTAGCAGCCGCCGCTGGACAAGTTGGGGATATCCAAATGGCGGCTTTAATGTCCCACGTCACACGGGCCAATAGGAAGTAGGGATGTCATCCCTTCTGTTTTCCTATTGGCCCGCGTGACCAGAACCTTTAAACTGCAGGGACGTCCCGGCAGGACCTGCAGAGGTAACTACCTCAAGAAGCAGGGCGTCCCCGGGGCTGAAATGAAAGCAGTTCAGCTCCAGAGACCTTATGTTTGAAACCTATACAAATAAATAATTTGTTTAAAAAAATTGATTTAAGTAACTACAGTGTGGTGGCCAATTACAGCACAGCAACAAATACATTTTTATATGGGTATTTCTGCATTACGGAACCGATTTGAAATGATTTCCCAATGAGGCCCCGCACCTGGATGAAAGGCGACAGTAAATATATTTATTTTATGCAGTATATTCAGTTTTATTCAGTCTCCATTCTAAAAGCGTTTAGGGCTGTTGGGTTCATTCCTATACTCAGCGTGGTCTGAACAGAGACAAGTCTTTGTTCAGACCACGTGCTCCTGTTTGTAGGGTTGCCAGGTGTTCGGTTTTGAACTGGACTGTACTGTACGTGTACACTCTGTCTCTGTCCAGTAACAAATGAGAGGGAATTCTAGACATGTATGTGTATACCGGTATTACCTCTCTGGATATACTGTAGTATGCGGGATTTCCCAGAGCAGGGAGAGACCAGGGCTGTTGATAGGGTGCAGGGCAGCTTCCATCATCCTGATTGGCTGCATCTGGGTAATGCAGCCAACCAGGAGGAAGTGTCAGGAGCCTGAGGGTGGGGCCAAAGGGAGGAGGAAACAGCATGGAGTGGAGAGAGGTGAGTGTGTGTGTGTGTGTGTGTTGAGCATGTCGCACCTTTCACCATTGTCTCCAGTCAGTATTTTTGGAGAAGCCACCTGGCAACCCTTCCTGTTTGCACCTGTGTGGGGTTTTCTCCTGAAGGTATCTGTGTTGCCCTCTGTAATGACACTTACTATCTCTGTATACTTTTACTCCCTGATGCTCCTTCACTGTAGAGATAATAAAATGAAGTGGCTGTAAATTACGGACCCTTGAACAGGTCTGCAGTGTGTGTTGTGCTCACCGCTTTCCAAACGGTGACAATCGTGTTGGAAATCAATGCGTTCCACACAGACTGGGCATGAGTCAGCCACATATGCATCATTGGAGCTGTACATAAGAACACAATTAGGATGGGTAAACTCTTGGAAGCAGGGGCTCCTTTTCCTAAGGTTTGCAGTTAAATCTGTAGCGCTTATCCCCATTATGTCTTCCATTATTAGGTCACGTGTATTACTGCTGTGAAGCGCTGTGTACATGGATGGTGTTATGCATATAAAGATATACAAACGTACAGTCCATTGACAAGCAAAAACGCACGTCTCGGAGCGCAAATATCCCCAGGTACATATAAAAGGGGGAAAAAAGGAAGAACCAATCGTGCAACGCTGTGTGTCAATGGGGCTAATTTAAATATGGACTCACGTTAGGCCTTGTCCCCACTAATAGCGGCAGCGCGTGCGCGGCGCAAACAAGATACGGCCCTCTGTGGGGCAGGCCCGTGTCGGTGCGCGCGCACATGACCAAGCGCGAGCGCTGCGACCACATTTTGAAAAGTCCAGCATTTTTTCACTTCTGGGGCGGCGGCCGAGCGATGGCCACATCACGGCGGCGGTTCAGCCAATGAGGTCGAGCCAGCTGTGTGATGTCATTGCCAGGCCCCCGCCACACCCCCGCCACGCCTCCCCGTCGCAAGCGATCCGATGTCCTCAGGCGCTCCTATGCGCGTACGCGTTACTGGGGCTGTAGCCTTATTCCCACTCACGTGGTGTCTAGCTCAAATGAGCGTTACAGAGGAAAGGCCTCTCTGCCACCCAACAGCAAACAGCAGAACTCTTGAGAGATCCTTACTATACGAGGCTAAAGACATAGGTAATTCCTATAGGTGGTAGGCGCTCTCCCAGCAATTAGCAGAGGCAGATTTCCCATAAGGCCCGTTTGGCCCGGGCCTAGGGCGGCAAATTTTGGGTAGCGCCAATAATGTCCGCCCCCTTGTACATTTGCCGTGCTCTCAGGCCTATCGGGCCTGATGGGAAGTCACTTACATGTGGCGGGCGCCAGCTTGCTGTCTCCTTTCTGCCGCCTTCCTCCTCCTTCAGATTCGCCGCGTCGTATGACGCCGCGGATGTCACCAGCGTGGTGTCACATGGCGTCTCGTTGCCATGGCAACGTGGCATTGCAGCGTCAAATGACGCGGTGGCTCTGCGTTACCGTGGCAACGAGACACTGTGTGACATCACTTTGGTGACCTCCGCGGCGTCACTTGACACTGCGAATCGGAAGGAGGAGGAGGGCGGCATATGTTAGTGCCACGGGGGGCGTAGCGGACCTAAAGGACCTATAGGATTGATGTACTTCTCCAGCCTCGTAGCTCCGTGGAGCTGAGTGATCTGCGGCGGCGGCCATTTCCGGATGTAACATAGCTCGCGTGCACGCCGGAGGAGAGGCAAGACAGGGGGTGGATGGCGCGATCTCCAGGACGGCTTTGAATAGCTTCCATGGACCTTGGGTGGTTCTACTGCCTGTATTTCTCTTCCATATTCCTGATTGATGTTGGTTTGCAGAGAGGTCTTTCCGCTGAAATGCTCGTTAGAACAAGACACCACGTGAGTGGGAATAACGAGTACATTTTTTTAATTATCCACATTGCCACACAGTGTCGCACTATTGTTTCTTCCTTTCGCCCCCCTCCCACCATTTATATGCACCTGAGGATATTTGTGCTCAGAGATCCGTAATCAAGACCCCCTTGGAAAGAGTCTTTCGTTTGGAGCTGCGCTGTCCCTTATGGCTCTACTTCTATATATTAATGTTTTTGAGTGACTGCACATTTTTGCGATCAAAGTGTTGGCGCTCAATTTTTTCATCCCTTTTTTTTTCTCCTGTTGCTTGCACATACAGTACATTTTACCTGCGCCTATGCTATTCTGCGGCTGTGATGTCATAACATACTACATTGTTAAACAAAATAGCATGACAACCAGATACCTTGTGTTATTATTTGATTGCTATATATTGCATGTTGTGCGTGCTCAGACGCACACAACAGAGGGATATCAACACTAGATAAAGTATTCAAACATTGGAAATATGAATAGCCGCCTTCAAATATAATTCATCCAATTTCTAGTGCGGCAGCCAACTGTTGAGGGGTTACCCAATTGAGTTTGAAATGCCTTTCCCTACGGACTCCAGAAACAATTTCCCTGTCTTTAAAAGCTTATTGAATATCCTACCTTTTGTTCAGACCCATTAGTCCTTGAGTTTGCTCTCTAGAGCACTCCAACCTACCCTTTCCTGTCACAAATCATCTCTTTTTAAGAGTGAACAGAACTCTTAACAGTTGGCTATGTATATTTCCAATACAGGTATTTCAATAATAGGTTGGAAAGCTGTGTTTCTTTTCACTCTGCGCATTAGAGCCACATTGTGAAGTAATGCTTGTTTGAGGCAGTCCTTTACAGAGAGAATGGCATATTTAATCTTAACAAAAAAAATGTATCTAAAGGCACCATTGTTCACTGCATGTTCTTTGGAGAATAGAGAGAGCAGAGTGTACTATTTGCAGACAATGTTGCGTGCGCCCCTAGATACGCCGATTGAAATGAAGCCACCCCTAAATTCTTCACTCTCAACTTTTGCAGCTCGATCAAATGTATTCTTTGTCAATGTATAATAATGACTGTGACTGGGGGAAAAAAAAGAATAGCGTTTTAAAAAGCGTGTGAGATGAATAGCTAGAGGCCGGGTCCTAAGAGACAGATATAGACTAGTCTTCTACATGCAAGAGCAGAGGAGGAAAGTGAATAAAGAATGATATTGGTTAGGAGGCAAGTGAAAGTCAGTGCTCAGAACTACAATAGCATAGGCTCTATAAATGCAAGCCTCAGTAATAGTGTGTATATATATAAATATATATATATATATATATATATATATATATATATATATATATATTTGTATGTATGTTCTAGAAGCACGTTCCTTGGATTTTCAGTTAGGGGGCCTCACCGTTAATCCTGTATAGATGTTAAGTGTATAATTGTGTATTAAAGATGTCCTGTCATCATTTATTTTCAGTTAAGGGACATACCCTATATAGTTAGAGCCCATAGTAATGGACCAAGATTGCAGTACTCAGCAGAAGTTCTCAGAGTAGTATTTCCGGAGCATAATCGAATCGCCCCCACCAGAAGATTCTCTGCAAACCCTCGATCCGATAAGAATAGACGAAGAATGCCATACACGGCAATGGGATAATGGTCTCAGAGAATAGTGTCCCTCAACAGGGGTCCACCTGTGAGAGAGAGCGTTGATGCTATGCAGGAGATAGCCTTGTTTCCCTTTCTATCAGTTAGATTGGCAAAGTTCCTCCCTAGCATAGGAGAAAGAGCTACTAGGGGAAGAAGCACAGAGTAACTTTATGATTTGTCACAAGTGTATGTCTGAAGTGGACAGTTTTCTATGGCGAGCATTATCAATGGATGTGAATAAAGCTCTTGTTTGTACTATACAAGTTTCTGACGCTCAGGGCCGCCGAGAGGGGGGACAGCCGGTACTGGTGTCCCGGACCTGGTGGCGGCGGGGGGCGCGGGAGCCAGACAAAGCAGTTGCAGGCGAGCCCCCGGCTCTCCCCACCTGCAGGCCTCTTCCTCTATCTCTGTCCCACGCCGGGGCCGCTGACGTCATTAGCGCGATAGGCCTCTCTGACATCGGCGCGCCGGAAGTGAGCTGGTGGGCAGGCGCGCGCTGAAGTCAGAGAGTATGGCGTCGGACAGAGATAGAGGAAGAAGGCTGCAGGTGGGGAGAGCCGGGCCCGCTGGCAACTGCTTTGTCTTGTGGCCGGGCCCCCCCGGTAGTCACAGTCACCCCCCACCCAGCAGTCACACCCCCCCCCCCCCCGGCAGCCCCCTTCCCGGCAGTCACCTCCTTGGCAGTCACCTTCCCCCAGTGACCCCCCCCCAACAGTTGCGCCCCTCCCCTTGTATGTATATATCAGCATTTGATACTGTACATTCCATTAATATGGGTATCATGTAACGCCTTCCTAACATCTGCCACAGAGCACTGCCACTCCCAGGGGAAACGTCTCCAGACTTAGAGCAAAGGTGTTTTTGTAGAAAAAGTGGTGTGGATGCTTTTATTAATACCCAAACTGCAAAAAATCATCGTGTTTTTAATGAAGAAACTTTGTAGGGGAAAAAAAACATATTTTCTCCCAGCTAGTATTCTTCCATCCCCGCTCCAAATCATTTCATAGCCCCCTTATTAATAACGTGCATATCCACGCCCAGTCTGCACTGACCCAGCACCCTGAACAGGTATGAGAGACTGAGCACAGCCATGTACAGTATATATCGAACTCAATGTAAACTCCATTAGAGCCGGGCAAGGAGGGATACAGTACCAAGTATGGATGTATGGATGTATGGATGTATGGATGTATGGATGTATGGATGTATGGATGTATGGATGTATGGATGTATGAATATATGGATGGATGGATGGATGGATGGATGGATGGATGGACGTATGGACGTATGGATGTATGGATGGATGAATGGATGGATGGACGTATGGATGGATGGATGGATGGATGGATGGATGGATGGATATAGTTCTTTATTTATATAGCACCATTAATGTGACAATCATATAATCAACAAATAATATAAATAACACATAGTGGGAAGAAGTGCTTCTGACATAAAAGTAACATTTAGGAAAAGGAGTCCCTGCCCCGAAGAGCTTACAATCTAAGTGGTAGGTAGGGAGAACGAACAGAGACAGTAAGAGGTTGTTCTGGTAAGTGCGTCTGCAGGGAGCCCAGGTTTATGTACGAGTTGTACATTTTCAGCCGCAGAGCTACTCGTATGCTTCGTTAAGCAGGTGTGTTTTCAGGTGGGTCTTAATGGTGGATAGAAAGTAACGTTATTCTGATTAACGGACCGTCCGTAACCTCCAATTTCTCTATGCACCCCGACAGAGATGTACTGTACGGGGGCATTTGAATACAGATGTATCCGTTGTTATTGGTCTCCCCGGCGCGTTATGGTGGCGTGTCCTGTGATATTTGACGTTATCACGGTTATTAAATCCCTTGGATACTCTCTGGTATCCTGGGTAATAACACGACATGCTGTGGTATCAGCGGTAGTAAGGCAGTATAGATGGGACCCATGTTTTTATTGTAACACACACTACATTACATTTTCACGCCTTTGTTTCAAGTATGCAAATATCAAGGGTCTTCATTAGAGGTGGGCGCGGTTTTTGACGACCATTCGTCTTCGCTGCGAATGCGGCGTTTCTTCACAGCCGCGGATGTTCGCGGCTCACTGCCCGATCGGCACCTACGCCTCTTTTTTCCGCGACTGCGACGTTGCGAAGTTCAATACAAAACGAATATTTCTTTTGACACTCGCACGCAAAATCGAGGGCTGAAACGTTCGCTGTGTACAGACATTCGTCGTCGCATGTTGTGCCATCAGAAATCGAGGGCGCCACGTGGAATGGACTGTGGTGTTAGGAGCATCTTCCCACTCTTTTTTTACTGTCCAATCTGCCTGCAAAGATGTGTCCGTTATTCGAATGTTGTTCAAAACACCACAAATAATTTGCAGCTCGATTGTTTTACTCCTCTTTAGACTTAATTCCTCTGGTTATGGCTCTTCTGGTCCTTACAGGTTTAATACCATACATACCGTTTTTACAGTTGGTGATAATTTGTCGCCAATGTTCCCAGCTGTTAGAGCTGCAAACTGTAACAATAGATAATGTTACCTTGGTAATATAAAACTACATTGAGCTGCCGAGTTACACTGACTGAAGGATTGGTTGACACTGAAATTAAAATGAAACTGTTACATTGCATATAGAACACACCCTATGATCTTTAAACGTGTCCCGAATAGATCGTTATCAGGATGCATGTTGATTTGACGTGATTATTTTTTTTACTGGATTACAGAAATCCTGCCTGGGAGACTATGCACTTTTATGCAGTGAATTTTATGATGTGTTTTAGTAATTGTAAACCCTGCACTTTCCCACATTAATATGAGGAATTAGCATTCAGATTCAGGGCAAAATATTTTGCAGCACTTTTATTACGGTGATAAAGTTAGCAACGATTGCCTCTCTCATATAATGTGCAGTATATTACTTTGAGTTTCTTCTAAGTACAATTTTTAAATGTCAAGAAACTGTATTTTATGGTGTATCCTGTTTATAGATAAAAAAATAAAAAAAAATAAAAGGATATTTTCTGTAAGAACAAAAAAATGATTGAAGTCAGATATAAACCAATCTGCAGCTGAATGATGAAAATAAGGAGTGGAGTTAACAGAAACTTGTTCATATCCCCTGTTGAACTGCTGCTGTAGAGGAGTCGGGAAAGGAAGCCGAGGTAGAAGAATGAATTATAGAAGGTTATTATTGTACTGTGTGTACTTAAAGGGTATAACACATCGCTACGAGTGTCGTCATAATACAGACAGAGAGAAGAACAGAAAGTTCGCCCTTTATTCTGTATGGAGCGAATAGCGCTGATCCGGCAGTATCGCTCAGAAAACCCAAGTGAAGACTTACACTTAACAAAGTAAGGCTGCGCTTATAGTGCCGGCGACAGCGGCGTCGCGGCAAAACAAATGCATTGCCGCCGTCGCGTGCACTTATAGTAAGCGCGACGCAGCGACAGATTGGTCGCGATCGCTGGAAGTCATCTCTATTTGATTTTCCAGCGCCCGTCGCGTCGCCGCCGCCGGCACTATAAGCGCAGCCTAAGAGCCTTGGTGCGTCTGTGTGCCACAAAGTGTAGAACCAATTTTCATGTGTTTTGCGGTGTGTGTCTGCCAACTTTTTTTATTCAAATGAAAAAAAAGTATGGCGCTAAGGGGTGGCATTAAAGGATGAGTTTGTATATAGTCTGTGGTGCACATATATACGGGATATGAAATATTAAACATCCAGGATGTGCCACTTTTGTGGCACCTCAAATGAGCCAAACGTTTTTGTCAACATTTTGGGGGCGTAACGGACAAGTAACTGCAGACCATTCCTAATGCGTTTAGTTGCGTATATGATGCGCGCCATACGAAGAAGAAGCAACCGTGCTCCACATTGAAGAACATGAATAATGACAAACAAATCCATGTCTTTGGAGAAGATACAGTACTGATTGCACAAATACAAAGTCAGACCGATCTGCCGATCAAATTAAAACCATCAATAAAGCTGTAGGGTTTGAAGGGAAGTTGTGGCACCGTTTTCAAACATGACATGAATAAGTGTGACCTCATCCAACGAGAAACAAGTTGATGATGTTGTCCGCACGTTGGAGCACTATTGGCTCAATTTTACTCAACTGCGCAGAGCCATAAATCGCCTTACATCCCACACAAATTAAAGGGTCATAGTGTGCCCCAATACATATGGCCATATACCTATCTACTTGGATCCCGGGACTTGCTTGTGTACTCTGTAAATTCAATAAACTTATTATAGTAGTATCTTATTTTCTTATCTCTGAATCTAGGAAAGTGAACAAATCGGGGGGTTTCTTTCCTTCTTGGGGTTCCTGCTCGATCAGGTAATTGAACAGAGATGAAATATTATAGAGCATAAGGGGGGGAAAAAGTCTTACTATTCCTTGTGGTAGACTATACAGTATACTCTTTTCTTTGAGTATTTCTCACAGCATGGGAGTATTTCCAGTGCACGTATAGTATGTCCACTCCCAATATTTCCAGTGGAAAGATGTGTTCTCCAACCCTGTATAAGAATATGTTGCAGTAGGTCATGATTTTCAATGCTCCTGGGACATGTTTTCAATAACTGAAGACATGATAATTCCAACTATTTTATTTATAACTTCTCAACAGAAGCAGATGGACACAAATGGTATCGACATTGCTTCCCATCTCCGAATAAATTATGAATACATTTTTTTCCCCTCTTACCAGTATGGGCAACAGATAGCAATAAGAAACATATGTGTTCCAACATGCTGTCATAACATTTATACATAATGCATTTTATATATAGGAATAAGCCTATGAAAACAGGGCAGATTATTGCTAGCCATGGTTCTCTTCCCATCCTTGTATTGAGACGGTCACAGGGGGCCTTGGTTTTAAAGAGCAGTCACAGTCGTGTGGGACTACATTTGATCTGATTCCATGCAGTGGTTTTGCCTTTTCACCGCTTACAGGTTACAAAAGTAATGTTTTTTTCCCCCCCTGTGTTTCATAGTGTTTGTTTTCATCGTTATGGTTATTATTACTGTAATACACGAGAGCAAAAGAACGATGTCAGCACCCTAATGAAAAAAAAATAAAGTTACTCTCTAAAGGTTAACTTCAAAGGGAAAATGGTTCGACTTTCCCACCTTTGCTAGAGTCAATGAATACATACGGTTCATTGACACTGATGCACACTCTTCAAATGGAATAGTAACAAGCATGTCGTAGAAGGGACAGACTCAATGGGCCATACACTGTACATCCTATATCTCATCTATGATGATGCCAATGACCTTCTCAAGCTGTAAATAGATTATTGGTACAGTTTGCTTCACAACTATTGTAAATCACCAGTCGTTTCCCAACACTTGACCTTGTCCAGCTAATCTAGATACCGAATATATAGGGTTGATTTGTAGACTGCCGAACACTCTGAAATACAGAATTCATTTGAACTAATGATCATTAAGATCTAGGTTAAAGAAGCAGCCTGCTCCATCCGCAATTTTTATCATTTCTTTTTTTTTTTTTTTTTTTTTGTAGTGGTTTCTTACCTGAATTTGGAGGGGTTCCCTGGAGCTGATCCAAGCTCTGCTGACCCATGTGGAGCCACTGGTTCCAGGCAGGTGGTTTGTCTATTGGGAAAGAACATTTGCCTGGTGGACACCAAAAAGTCAAGATGTCAGGGCTTGCGCTAGTGGCCAATAGAAAATTGGGACGGCATCCGGAGGGTATGTTCCATCTTTCTATTCATGACCTGGCTGCCATATTTGTAGGGATGTTGTGTAAACTGGCACAAAAGAGTAAAACTTTAACCCAGTGGTGGTGTAATGTAGGGGTGGCCAACCCCAGTCCTCAAGGACCACCAACAGGCCAGGTATTAGGGATATCCCAGCTTTAGTACAGGTGGCCCAATCAGTGGCTCTGTCATAATGACTGAGCCACCTTTCCTGAAGCAGGGATATCCTGAAAACCTGACCTGTTGGCGGCCCTTGAGGACGGGAGTTGGCCACCCCTGGTGTAATGTAATCTAATGCACCAAAAGGAGTCAGGCGCCACCACATCAAAGGTGAGCTCATTTCCCCGAATTCCATCATGATTTAGTACCAATGGCATCTTACAATCAGAAATAGAGTCAAATGGTGTTCTGCTTCCCAGCTTTTATCCTTGCTTTGGGTCCTTCTTTCAGCATGAAATATATTGCATATAGCTTCATAGATGTGCTCTTGTTAATTCATTATTCACAAAGTTAGTGTCCTGACATTTTCAGCATTGAATGCACATGCCTCATTGAGCTCTTCCTCACCGCAGCCTAATCAGAATGACTTGACTCTTCAATCTTTTGATACACTATTCATTGCTGTACTCATTAATATCGCGTTTTTTTTAGCAACGCCATTGGGGAGATGTGAGGAAGGATTCCAAGATAACATTGTGTATTGTAATACATTTGGAAAGGTGAAAAGAGCCGGATTTTCTTGAAATCGTTTCCGTGTTCGAAGTGCGGTGCAGGACATTCGTGCCGAAATTAATGTAACATTAAAACAATGTCTCTTGCTGTAAACATTAAAACAAGCCTACTGCAGCGCCGACGAGTATTCTAAAACAAATCTGGGGCAATCACCAACAAGACCCAGGTACATGCTGGGTACATGCTGGGTACATGCTGGGTACATGCTGGGTACATGCTGGGTACATGCTGCAACATTTCAGTGACATTTCTGCAGACAGACTAATGGCCCATCGGATTAACAGTGGGGGTCCTTGGCTGTCCCACTCAAACTGAATGGGACTGCCAGGGACCCCTGCTGTGTTTATCCAATGGGCCATTGGTCTCTGCACAAATGTCACTGAAATGTTGCAGCATGTACCCAGCATGTACCCAGCATGTACCCAGCATGTGCCCAGCATGTACCCAGCATGTACCCAGCATGTACCCAGCATGTACCCAGCATGTACCCAGCATGTACTTGGGTCTTGTTGGTGATTGCCCCAGATTTTCCAAGGCAAGTTTTAGAATACTCGTCGGCGCACCTGTACGTACTGTAGTCGTTTTTGCACGATCATCAAAAACAAAACAAGATTTTTACAAACTATATATTTTTGATGCACAGGCACTAATTCAGGACCCTGTGATCTGTCTTTCCCGTGCTGTAGAAGGTTTTCGGTCTATTCATTTGAACGCAGCTGAATTCTTCTCCATGGGGCGGAAATGGCTTCAAAGCATCGCCTATATATTTTGGAAAGTTGTTTGTCTGTTCGCTATGCATTTGGGACACCTCTTAAGATATCATACAGTAACCCCATGTTGCATGAAGGTTCCTGAGATCATGGAGCAGGTTTCTGACAGTTTGGATACAATTGGATACATTCTATTTGTAATTCTATGAGTTATTTGTCTAAGCCGGTCAGCCACTGGGTGGGCTATGTGTCTTGCATGTGATACCATAATGGTGACATCATATGGCACATAGCCTGGTGGCAGATAAGGACAGTCAGACAGTGTCACTATAAATTTACACAGAAAGCAGATAAAGAAAGAGAGGAAGTTAGTTGGCACAAGAGGAGGAAGTAAGAAGGAGAGGCGGAAAGAATTGGAAATATCATAAGGTGTTAATGGAAAGTGATGAGAGGGAGACAGATGAGGACAGGGGGCAGGTAGAGTGAGGGGGAGGGAAGAAATTAGGCTGTTTTCAAGGAATTCCTGAGTAGTTGTGCAGTTTTGTTTAGAAAAGGAGTAATTATGGGCAACTTGATTAAAAAGGCACTCCAAGAGGGCGATTTTTGGAGAATTTAATTTTTTTTGTAACAGAGTGTGACAGGGTGAATAAGCGTCACCAGCCCTATGCCTGGCAGACTTATGTATAGTGCAGCAGTGAAGAGGTTAACTTCCAGCTGAGTTGATTAGTCTGATCCCAGCTGCCTCATCAAGGTGTTTTAAAACCCCCAGGCTGTACACACATGCAGGCTGGCTGGTCAAGAGATAGGACTGAAACGCTGAAGTAGATTACTGCTATAAGGTCTGTCTTCAAAATGCATGTTTGATGAACTGTCTGGGTTTTTGTATGCTGAAAAGAAGCTTTTGTTTTTGTATGCTGAAAAGAAGCTGTTTTGTTTTTGTATGCTGAAAAGAAGCTGTTTTGTTTTTGTGTGCTGTATTTTTAAGGCTCAAAAAATAAGCCTTATCCAGAAACCCCGTGTGTGGTTGCATGTACCCTGCAACACAGGGCATTGAAGCAAAGGGGGTCTCTGGGGCTGAACCCCATTCATTTCAGCTCTGGAGACCCCCTGCTTCTTGAGATATTTACCTCCATAGGGCATTGTCAGTAGCTGCTCGGCTTGCAGGGATCACAACATGGTGGTTTTTCAAGGTTCCCGCGCCCTTCGGGCCAATAGAAAGCCGTGATGTCATCCAGTGTGGCTTCCTATTGGCCCGCGTGACTTTCAAAAAGCAAAGAGATATCAGCACCCCCTTCGGAGGTTAGTATCTCTGGAAGCAGGGGGTCCCCGCAAAAAAAAATCGCCAGCTTGAGTCCTCCATTAATATATGAAGACTTCAGGTACGGACGAAATTTGGTTTCAAAGGGTTATTTTACATTAAAGTTAACCGTTCTAGAGATTAGTTTCGTGGGGAAGTTTTGCTTTAATGTGAAAAGGCTTTGGGGGTTCATTTTGGAGAATCAGAAGCACACTCTCGTGAGAATATGATGCTTTGCAAGGATCTATTAGCCTTCAACATTAGTGTTGTTTAACGTGTAATCTTCATAACAATGTACCCAATTATACTGTAATCTCAAATTAATGTGTGCTTTACTGCTAAATTAGGCAGCATTTGCATACAATGGAGTGCAATTATTCTTTCTGAAAAAATTTGATTCTACACATTCTCCACTTCTTTTATTAGGTACTACATGCTGTATTAGGAAGAGATTTTCAATGTTCTGTTTTACATGTACAGTAGCTTGTTACCTAGAGCAGAGGAGCGCAAACGTTTGCAGCTGTGCCCCTCTGCCTTACCTCCTCTGCTGCTCGCGCCCACCCCCCTTACCTTGATGCGGCATCAGATGACGTCACGTCACCCGCAGCATCATTTGGGGCATGTGACGTCACATCACATGACCCCGCAGCGTCATTTGACGCCGCGTTGCCATAGAGACGAGTGATGACGGCAGAGTCAAGGTAAGTTTTTAAAGTTGCAGAGGCCTAACGCGATCCCCCCTGCAACCACCCGCGCCCCCCCAGACAAATTCAGCACCCCCCACTTTGCACACCGCTGACCCAGAGCTCTGTAATTATCGTGCAGGACCTGAAGACCTTAAAGCAGCAATGCTGGTTTCATTGTTTTTCTTTTCTTTTTAATTACAGGATTGAAGCAGAGGGGTCTCCAGAACTGAACTGTGTACATTTCAGTTCCGGGGACCCCCTGCTTTCAGAGATACTTACCTCCGTAGGGGGTGCCGGTATCTCTACAGCCAGGGAACTTGCGTGCCTAACCTAATGGCGGCGTTTAAATGTCAATAGGAGGCCGTGACATCATCCAACGTGGTTTCCTATTGGCCTGCGTGACCAGTACCTTTAAACATGCAGGAGATACCCCATAAGGAGGTAAGAACAGTGAGTCCTTGCGTACTGATGTCCAGCTTACCGACTGATGCCTTGGTTCAGGGGGGCAAAATATTTTCCCCCTACGTCCCCTGCTGGCTTTCCCCCTCTCCTCCCAGAAAGACAGAAGCAGATAAGATAATAGTACAGATAAAAAAAAAACTTAAATGCATGTTTTCTAATGCAAGAAGCAGTGGCGTAGCTAGTCTCCTTTCTCTCTCTCTCTGTGCTCTCTGCTCTCTCTCCTTTCACTCTCTCACTTTGCTTGCTCTCTCTCTCTCTCTCTCTCTTTGCTCTGTCTCTCTCACTTTGCTTGCTCTCTCTCTCTCTTCGCTCTGTCTCTCTCACTTTGCTCTCGCTCTATTCTCTCTCTCTCTCTCTCTCTCTCTCTCTCTCTCTCTTTCTCTTTCTCTTTCTCTCTTTCTTCCATGTACATCATTTTCTCTTTGTCTCTTCCTTTCTGTATCTGTTCCTTTTCATGTCTGTTTTTACCCCTGTGATTTAACCCTTCCCATCCCTCTCACCTTTCCCAGCCTGTCTCTCAGGCCACAGCCCCGCCCACTGAACGAGGCCTCACCCCTTCCTCTCCCTCTCACCTTTCCCAGCCTGTCTCTCAGGCTGCAGCTCCAGCCCAAATCAGCACTACTGTAGGCCCTGCCCCCTGACATAGGCCCCGCCCACCTTTGGAGTGTTATTCCCTTTTTCGGAAGGATCGAGCAAATAGAAGAGGAGGTGGAGTATGTTTATATGTTTAACCGGATGTAAAACAGATTATAAAGGAAGATGTTTATGAAGGGAATGATGAAAATGTAGCGACCTTGTGGATAGAAATTAGCAGTGAAGATAAAAGTATAAAGAAAATGTTTGACGTGGCTAAAGGTAGTGTGGGGGGCGCAAATCCACAGGCCAGACAGAGGGGGCACAGCAGGAAAAGTTTGGCTCCCCTGCTATAAACCACCAAATATCTGTGAGATTCAACAACCCAAAATACTTTTGCAAATGGAGAAGGCATTAAAACTAGGTCATGTTTGCATAATGGGTGATTTTAATTATCCAGACATTGACTGGGGCAATGAGATTAGCATTGGGGTGCTTAAAGACAATTACGGGACCCAAATTAATGAGGAACCAATCAGGAGTGGGGCAATACTGGATTTGGTAATATCAAAACAATGTTGAAGTAATAACAACTATTCAAGTCCAGGAACATTTGGGTAACAGTGTTCATAACATGGTCTCATTTGAAATAAATTAGCAAAAAAACAGATTACTTGGGTTCAACAAAGACTTTAAACTTTAGAAAGGCAGTTTTTAATAAACCGAGGACTAATCTACAGGGAATAAATTAAGATAATGTTTTTTGAAGGGAAAAATGTGGAAGATAAATGGACAGTCTTTAAAACATTTTTAGCAAAGCACAGTTATCAGTGTATATATACCCTAGGGTAATAAATATAAAAGAAACAAGTCTAAACCAATGTGGCAAAATAAGCAGGTAGGGAAGGAAATGGAAAAGAAGAGGCAGGCTTTTAGATTATTAAAGTCATAAGGGACTGAGGCATTATATCAGAATTATAAGTAATGTAACAAAAGTTGCCAAAGGGCAATCAAATTAGCAAAAATGAAAAAAAAAAAAAAGATTGCAACAGAAAGTAACAAAAAAACAAGAAAAGAAAATATAGGACCCTCTCAGTGTGAGATGGGCAGGCAAATTATTGGAGATAAGGAAAAAGCAGAGGTATTAAACAAATTATTTGCCTCAGTATTTACCAGGGAAGAATCATACATCCGAGAGTTCTTAAGGATTTAAGTTCAGTAATAGCCAAACCATTACATTTAATATTCAAGGACTCAATTTCCACAGGCTGAGTACCACAAGATTGGTGTAAAGCAGATGTGGTGGATATATTTAAAAAGGAAGCTAGATCACAACTGGGGAATTACAGGCCTGTAATCCTGACATCAAAAGAGTGGAAGCTAATTGAAGGTTTAGTACAGGATAATATTTAGGAATACCTAATGGAAAACACATTTTTTAGTAATACTCAGCATGGATTTATGAAGGATAGATCATGCCAAACTAATATTAATAGTTTATTTGAGGAGGTAAGAAAAAACAAATGGGGTGCTCCACCCAGTGACACTTGATTACATAGGCAATAAGTACATAAGAACTCCAATGTTGGACATAAGAAGTGGGTATATAAATGGAATGACCTGTGAGTCACTATGGGAATTAAGGCATCCAAGTTCTCAACTATAAAAGTCAAAAATAATGTCTCTTACCCACTCCTGTGAAATCCAAAGCAGGTAGTAGTGGCGTGCCAGCCATGAAGGTAAATCCAGGAACAGAAAAAACAGCAGCAAATGGCGCACAGCCAGGGAGCCAGGTGGTATAAAAATAAACATCCTTTATTTCAGTACATGACTGGATACAAGAAAAACCCCCATGGGGACAGAAACGCACCTCCTACGCGTTTCAGACCGGTAGGTCCTTTATCAAGGAGTCTAATCTATGGAGCAATTGATTGTCTTAAATACCCTCTCAGTTAATTAACCAGAATATTACAAACCTGTTGAAATCGGGTCGCTCCCCACTGCGCATGCGCGCGACGCCAAATCAAGCGCCACCACTTCAGGGCCTAAGGTCTGTGCACGTGACGTCATAACGAGTGCCCCTGATCCAGGTTACAGAGGCCTGTGGGTAAGGCACATTGATTCTATGCCGCCACGCACCTGCTTAACCAGTGACAAGATCACCGAATTAGGCTTGTGAACGGACAGCAAGTCCCGCCCCCGTGACGTCACCGAGAGCCCCGATTGGTCCAAGAGCGCCACCGACTAACCAGTAAGGAAGCTGGCTGTTCTTAGGTCACGCCCACCCTCCGGGACTCCCCACGAAGCCACAAGCAGGCGTTGAAATGCCCCAAGCATAATATACTATGCAGGTTAGCTGCAACCTATATCGACCATAAACAGAATAATATATATCATTTAAACAAAGACTACTATGTCCCAAATGGTTGCAATAAACCTCATAAAACTTGGATATATGGCAAGAATTGCTCCAAGTGTAACGGACAATACTAGGAATTTAAAACGGTGTCACTCAGTACACAAACATTTTAGTGACCACATATTTTATACAAAATGCATAACATACAAATTTTAATTAACCACAAACAGTCAACTAAATGACACTCATCGATCGAATAAAAACATCTGATGAATTCCCCATGGGGTAACGAAAATATGAAGGGATGAATCAACAATATCACTAACTTGTAATCACATTATTCAATATACAAAAATTCTATTTAAGTGTGAAATCGTATGACATTACATAGTATGGATCCTCTGCAAATATAAGGTCCCAATCATTTTACCCTTAAAAACTATCTAATTCAAGGAAACCATATTCAATTCGAAAAAACAGCACATGAGGTCAAGAAACAGCGGGGTTTTTATAGAATCAGAAAAACTATTACTATTTGAGGAGGTAAGTAGGAATTTAAACCAGGGTAATGCAGTTGATGTGGCCTACTTAGATTTTTCAAACTCTTTTGATATGGTTCCACACAAAAGGTTAGTGTACAAAATAAAGCAAATTGGACTCGGTAAAAATATTTGTACCTGGATTGAAGGATAGACAACGGAGAGTTGTAATAAATGGAACTTTTTCAGGTTGGGCTAAAGTCGTGAGTGGAGTACCTCAGGTATCGGTACAGGGACCCCTGCTTTTTAACTTGTTTATTAATGACCTTGGGGTTGGCATAGAGAGCAAGGTTTCCATCTTTGCTGATGACACTAATTTGTGTAAGGTAGTAGGATCAGAGCAGGATGTAATTTCTCTCCAGAAGGACTTGGAAAGACTGGAAACTTGGGCGGGTAAATGGTCGATGAAGTTTAATAAAGAAACATGTAAGGTTATGCATTTTGGAAACAGGAATAAACAGGCAATTTACAAATTAAATGGGGATAACCTGGGGGAATCCTTGATGGAGAAGGATTTAGGAGTGCTTGTAGAAAGCAGGCTTAGCAATAGTGGCCAAAGTCATGCAGTAGCTGCAAAGGCAAACAAGATCTTATCTTGCATTAAACGGGCAATAGATGGAAGGGAAGTAAACATAATTATGTCCCTTTACAAAGCATTAGTAAGACCACAACTTGAATATGGAGTACAATTTTGGGCACCACTCCTTGAAAATACATATGGAACTAGAGAGTTCAGAGAAGAGCCACCAAATTAATAAAGGGGGTGGATAATCTGCTTTATGAGGAGCATTAAGTGAACCATGGTAGCATACAGTATATTTGGTTATATTTTATCGTAGCCCCAAAGCATTATAATAATACCATTTTGCACCGTGTCTCAGCAATGGATCGGTGATGCCACATGTATCAATGTAGTTAAAAAAAATAAATATATATAAAGTTTATAGAGATTTCCTGGAAGATAAACAAGTATTGTTGCCAAAAATGATTTATGTTAATTCGTTTGTATTTATCTTTTATTTGCCTTCTGAAAATTAATTGAATTTTTAATATCAAGAAGAACCGTTTTGAAGTGCGTGATCAGATAAACATACGTTGCGGGGAAGCTATTAGAATCTTGCTGGGGAAATAATAAATAATTTCTCTGAGTTGTTATGAGGAAAATGACTATAATTGCGGTGTGAACATTGATGATAGCTTCCAATGCTCTTAGCCACTGTTCCAAAAACAGACGCCGATGAACAGATTAGTGTTCTGTGCATTCCTCTTATCTAAGCAATGCATGTTTTCATATCATTATATCGGATGCCTTTAACCCTTTTGCTGACTGCCAGGGAGGTTGGCAACAGCTTGCAAAGCAAAGGGGTTTGTGCAGAGGTTCTCGACTCCAGACCTCAAGCTACCCTCCCAACCCCCAACAGGTCAGGTTTTTAGGATATCCCTGCTTCAGCACAGGTGGCTCAATCAATGGCTCTGTTGAAGACGGAGCCTTTGATTGAGCCACCTGTGCTGAAGTAGGGGTGGTTTGGGCCACCTGTGCGGAAGCAGGGACTGGTTGAGGCATCTGTGCTGAAGCAGGGACTGATTGAGCCACCTGTGCTGAAGCTGGGATATCTTGCGGACGGAAGTTGAGACCCCGTGGCGTAGTGAGTAGTTGTGCGTCATGGTGTGCACTTATTGTGACATTTTTTGGTTGTAAAAAAATATTCGGGTGGGGGTTTTGCTTCATAAAAATGTTAATGTTTTCTTTCTGGTTTTAACAACTTGATGTATTTGATTTTGTTTTGAATATTTACTAAATAATCAGGATAATGTTAATATTGCATAATAAAGCATGACAATTGCTTAAAATAAGTATATGTTCTTAGGGCTCCATGTTAAAATGGTTTAGATGCTAAAGGTGACACAGTGTGCTCATTTGAATGTCATTACCCAGAATGTCTGGCTGCAGTGAAAGCATTATATGCTAAGAGATAATGGGGAAAAGCATGGATGTAGACCTGCCTGAGATGTGAATGTGCTCACATGTGGTATATTTATAATTTCCGATACACTGTATGGTGGAGAATTTAGGGCACTTTTTTTACCCACCATAACATATATAATGTGTGGTTGAAACCTACCCCAGCTTCACATTGCAGAGCCAGTATAACCAGCCTCACACTGATGAGATCCAAAAGGTAAAAACATCTGTCTGTGTGTAGGTTTACTGGTTCTGCACTTCTGTGACCCAGGCTGTGCTGAAAAGCTGTATAAAACAGCAGGCATATGCTACCCTGAAACATGAGTTAGGGAGACTCATATTTGATGTCATGGACTTTTGAGTGAATTGTATGTGACAACATTTGCAAATGAATCGAATGTGCGGTGGCGGATGGTGGTATTGCACTCACACCCACACGCAGAGGGAACATCACTTTTTAAACCCAAACCGGGAATATCCACGGCTCCAGAGCAACGCCACATTCGCAGCGAATTCGGACGACGGTGAAAAACTAGCCTCATTTCTATTCATAGCACTATTAGAAAAGTTTATTTTCACCACATTTTAGTGTAAAGTAGTGACATTTTGCACATATCCAACAATAGCATGTTCCCTCCGTTTTCTGAGACTTCTCGTTAAACAATGAAGTATGTTTATTTACATTTTATGGGGTAATGTTACATAGTCCAAATGGGCTGTTGGAGACATTTTCTGCCCCAAATTCCCCATGACTTTATTATAGGGGTTCTCTCAAACGGCCCCAATGACTGCTTCAGAACAAGACATGGGATGGCAAACTCCAGTCTTCAAGGTCCACCAACAAGTCAGGTTGTCAGGATATCCCTGCTTCAGCACAGGGGGCTCAATCAGTGGCTCAGTCGAAGCCTGAAAGCCTGAGCTGTTGGTGGCCCTTGAAGACTGGAGTTGGCCACCCCAGATATAACAAAACACAGAACCCCAGTAAGCTCTTTTTGGGAACCCCTGAGCCCCCACAAAATATATATATGTATATGTGTCAAAATGGAGTGCAAGTGTCTCATTCTGCTGGATATAGACTCACTGTGGTCTTTCTCCCTCCTAATAGAGGTAAATGAGAATTTTAATCCTAATAGAGGTATATTAGTATTTTATCTGGTAGTGTTAGGACTTGCGAACAGGTGTCTGCCTTGACGTGGCTCGCAAGCTTACAGCGCTTTGGCCAAAGGGTTAAACTAAATGACCCTACTTCAAGAGAATATATAAGTATTTTACTGTGTATTTCTGTCATGTTGGATGTAGCATTGGGCTTCTCTGTCGTCTGTTGCACCCCAGATATACACTGATAAGTAGATATTGAAATTCTGCTGTTTAATTGCTTAACCACAAAAAGGTCCTTTTTTTTGTTTGTACATTGCAATTACAAGTAACAAAAAGCTCGATAAATGCATCAGTAGCTGCTGTGTGCTTATTTCTGCCCATTCTCACAAAGAAGCTGGCCAATAACACAGGCGTGTTGGCTTGTTCTAGCAGCATGCATAGAACACGGAGACGTTTTTGTCTTTTTCCTTGTTGGCGCGTCCCTCATTGTATCTACTGTCACAAGGAATGGAAACGCATCCCAGCAAACGAGGAACGTTGAAAGAAAGAAAAGAACCTTTTAGAAAATGATACAGCCATTGTGAGGATGCCAGGGAATCCCAACTGCGACCACTCTCCGACGTGGTATTGTATCCGCGCGGCGGCTTCCGCACAAAAACACAGAAAACACACAACTACGCCTAGTAATTTTTAGCGATAAATACAATCTTTACCATAATTATATGGTGACAACAGCTGTGAGTAATTTTTAGCTAGAAATACGTATTAAAATTGGACTTCTTTTGACGAGCGGGATGTTTTCTATATCAACGTTCAGCTCTACGTAATCTGAGATTTAGTCACCAGAGAGCAGTTGACAGCCCAAGATTTGCTTTCCGGAAAGAGTTGTGCAGCTCAGCCCCAGTTTGCGCGGCAAATGTTCACGCAACTTATACATTTGCATATCTAAAAAAGCGCCTGTGCTTTTTTTTTTTTTCGCCCAAGAGGTTTCGCCAAGCTTCCATGATTTTGCTTGGCCGTGTTTTTGCTGCTTGTAACCCTTTCTCGGAAAGTGTTTTCGGGATACATTTTAAATTCAGATAATGCCCCTTTGCGATTTTGTGGGGGCGGGGGGGGGGCGGGGGAGGGGTGGGGGGTTTGAACCTTTTTTCACAGGTCACGAAGATGAAACGGGTGAAGGTTTTGCGTGTCTGCTGGGAATGAGCAAAATGCCAATGTTTCCACTGAATTCACAGTTCCACCAAATTTCTAAGGTCAGACCCGGAAATAAGATTTCTGCAGCAAAGGGAGAGCGATGGAGTCCTATTTAGTGGAATACTGCACCTATTGACTTCAATGCTTACCGAAACACGCATCCCTACAGCATGTAGAGCAGGGAGTGACCAACTCCAGTCCTCAAGGGCCACCCACAGGTCAGTAGACTAAGCCACTTGTGCTGAAGCAGGGATATCCTGAAAACCTGACCTGTGGGTGGCCCTTGAGGACTGAAGTTGGCCGCCCCTGCTGTAGAGCGAGAGAACGCGCTCCCTCTTCTCTCCAGATAATGCCCTATTTCGGGGTCTGGATTACAAAGACCTCGTGACTCACTTGAAATCTCTGGCTCAACAGTGATTTCTTTCGCAACTGGGAAAGGCCATATTTCGCCTGGTTTGCGCCCCGGGGTGAAAAAGTTACACACCCCCATGTACAACGTAAGTCCATAGGGCACTCCTGCAGTTAAACATGCCACTGCCATTAGTTCAATTCAGTCCTAGGAGGGACGGCCCTTTAAATGAGATTCCCTGCTCTTTAGCAGTCATTTCAAATGAAGGGATTTTAAAGTCTACCATAGACATTTAGCAGAGAAATACACGCAGTGACTTGAGGGCTCTGTTTGTACTTTGCTTCTTGGTTGTGATTTAATTTGCTATTGCTGTAAGCAAACTCAAACATCTTACATTCTGTAATGTTACATAATAGCTTTTATGTATTACTTGTGCAATCTTTTAAACAATAAGAGATACACAAAGCGGTACCATGAGTAGAAGACACATTATTTAATACTTGCATATCGTATCAAAAGCTGACGACATTCAGACACACAGACACACAGACACACAGACACACAGACACACACAAAGAGACACACACAGAGACACACCACAGAGACACTCAGAGACACTCAGAGACACACACACACACAACACACAGACACACACACAGACACACACAGAGACACTCAGAGACACTCAGAGACACTCAGAGACACACACACAGACACACAGACACACACACACACACACACAGACACACACACAGACACACACACAGACACACACAGAGACACTCAGAGACACTCAGAGACACTCAGAGACACACACACAGACACACAGCCACACACACACACACACACAACACACACACACATAGACAAGACACAACACACACACAACACAAACACCACACACACACCACAACACACAAACACAACCCACACACACACACACACACACACACACACACACACACACACACACAGAGACACACACAGTCACACAAACACACATTGATGGAGCACTCCAAGCAGCCAGTATTTTGTTATCTTTTAAAATAGTTTTCGGGGATACTTACCTTCTTAGGGGGTGAAGGTACAGTAGCAGCTCCGGTTGGGGATATAGAAATGTCAGCTTAATGTCCCGTGTCACGCGGGCCGTAGGAAGCGGTGGCATCATGCCTTACAGCCTCTATTGGCACGCGGGACCTGGACATTTACATACTGTAGCACTAGATACCTACACCAGCAAAGCAAAGTTTCTAGGGAAGCAGGGGGTCCCCAGGGCTGAAATTAATGTAGTTCATCTCCGAAGACCCCCTGCTTCAATCCTATCTACAGTACATATTAAAACTGCTTTAAGTTAATTAATTAAGTTCTTGGCAAGAAACTAGATGTGGCTATAAATATACATTTCAGATATAAAAGGGTTATGGATTAGCAAACATGGCTGCATTTTAACATGAATCTCTCTCTCAATGCATCTCGAGGGATCTTCTGCTTAATCCCCGTATTGGCCTCTCTAGGCACCAAAGGGGTTTAAAGATATATATATATATATATATATAGATATATATATATTATATATATATATATATATATATATATATATATATATATATTATATATATATCTACTATCATATTCCATTATCTCATCCCCAGCTGCAAAACTGGGGCATGAAATAAAGGGAATCCAATTAAAAAGCAATCAGATGTTTTCCTTTGATAGATGGGTGGCATTTTGTTGCAGGCACAGTAGCTGTGTACATTGTGAATGCAGAGAGCTTGATTAGAATCTTCTCATTAGGGTACCAAACAAAGATGCTGACGGTGAGGATTCAATTTCAGCATCTCTACGGGATACGGTTCCCCTCGCGGTGGCTCCCTCGCCCGAGCTTTATCTCTAAAACCGTTTTATTGCCCTTTAATTGTTTATTGGAAACCATGGTTGTCCACAGCAAGCTTTTGGTGTCCCGGGCGGAATCAGACATGTGGTCGCGTTTGGTCACCGGAGGGACCCTTCACCCTCAGCTGCACCGCCACTGGACACTCAGCTGCCGTCTGTTTTGCGATAAGGGGTTAACCAGGAGGGGTTTTAGGGTAAGGGGCTAAGGGTTTTAGCGTGGAGTAATGGGTTTTCGGGTAAGGAGTTAAGGTTTGTAGGGTTTGTGGTGGGGTTAAGATTAGGGGCTCATCTTGGCAGCGAAACAGCCGGCAGTGAGATGTCCCTGCGGCGAGGTGGGTGGCTGCTAAGTGCCGACAGCAACGTGGTAACGCAAAACCCACCCCGAACAAATGTTCTTGACCGTGTCTGGAGATGGCTGAACTTTTTGCTAACATTCAAACTTGGCTGCGACTTTGGCGTTTTTCGCAAGTGCATATATTCTCTCAATTTCATATTTTTGTATTTTATTTTCAGAACTATTAGGTTTTTGATATTATTAAAAGTATATTTGTATCGCGCACATTTAGAGTGTGGTCTCAATTGAAATCTCTTGACCTCTTAGAAATAGGGTTCTTTTTTAACTGATTCCGTGTGCAGGAGTATATATAACTTTTTTCCTTTCCATATATTCTCTCAGCTTGCGAATAGCGGCTTCTGGTAGCATTGCATACAGTGGCTGTGACAGGGCCATTCCCGGTTTAAACAGGCAGCACACATACAGCCTGTCTGTAGCTGATGAGTCCAGCAGGGAGCCGGTTAATCGTAGCTAGAGTCAATTACCCAGGCTCCACCTGGCTCATCAAGCATGTGTGCTGCACACACGGCAGGGATCTGTTGATCACAGAGGCCTGTGCTGCTAGAAGAGATTCCCAGGAACAGATCTCTCTAGCACAGAGGCATGAAAACTGTGCTGCGCCCCTCTGCCTGCTCAGCCCCAGTGTCCATGCCCCCCCTTATCTAGGAACTGGGTCATGTGACGTGATGTGACCCCAGGTGTCATTTGATGCCATGTTGCCATGGTGACGCGTTGCCCGAAGCCAAGGCAAGTAAGTTAATGTAAATACTTTAGGAGAGAGCACTGGGGCCCCTGTAAGCGCCGTGCCTCCCCAGAAAAATCTTGCCCCCCAAGCCCCCCATTTTGCGCACCCCTGCGCTAGCACATGGGAGGTGTATGCTGACCAGCACCTCTATTCCAGGACACAGCGGTCACTGGAACCCGCCAGAGGGTGCCCCCCAAAAGACACCCACCCAGACACGGACTGAGGGAAAGAGCCCCTGATAATAGGTACCACTTTGGAGGTTGGGTCGGAGGTTGGTAAGAGGCCTATCCTCCCAGCTCTGCACATAGGGACTGTGAGAGTGAGTTAGCCCCTACAGGGGGGATATGCTGTTTTGGGTGCTCCCTTAAAACTTTATTGTTTGAAGCTACAGGCAGAAAAAAAGCCAAAGCTTAGTTTCTCCAACAGGTCTCCCTGGTCATACCTCTGCACCCATCTCCTACAGTGAAGAATATTCATCAGCGAAGCGAATATTAACAAAAATAGTACAAAATATTAACGGCCCGTATGTTGATACATTTTCCCATTCCCACTGCGATTCTACTGGAATCACAATGAAAGATTTCAGCTGGTGCCTCTACCCGGAACATTCCCAAATGTGCTGTACCTCTTTTCTTTTAGGGTGGGATTAGTAATGATGGACAAATGTGTTGAAATTGGCTTTGCTGGTTTGTTTTCCGCTACTCCCTTCCTTTGATCTATCACACTCAAGGCAGGATGCACGCTACAGACTCCCTCCTGTGCAAGGCTTTTCAGTGAGTACAGCGATAGTCTTTCATGTTGGTACGTCGCACCTGTTATACTATCATCCTTTGAAGATACTATCCGGAGGCTTACTTTGTGGTTCGGATCATTGTTATTGGGACACTGGCCAGTACATTCGGAGTTTGGTGCTGTTGCAGTGGGTCCCAGTTTCTGGCTGAGTTACACCCCTTCATAAACTCATTACGGTCTTACTTCGCTACCTGTCAGACCCAAACTGGACTGTTTTACTCGCCTTTTTCTCGTATTGGATGTTACACCATTTTTCTTGTTGCCCATAGAAGAACTTCATTCAGCCTATTCTAAATCTATATAGATTTTTCAAGTTTGTTTACCTTAATCCACATATGTTTTAGTAGCGCTGATATTTGTTTACTTCTGTCTGTTTTTCTATTAGATAATATTACTACATTTTATTTTTATTCAACTATTAATGTCATTTTTTAATGAGTTTTAATGTACTGAGCATCCTTTGATTTCTATACCAGGTTTGATCCCACCTCTCCTACAGTGCAAGATATTTGCAACACTTTCCTGTTTGTGATCACTTGTTGCCAATGTTCCCAGCAGTTTGAGCTGCAAACTGTAACAATAGATAATGTTACATTAGTAATACTGTATAAGGATACATTGTAGCTTGAGTTACTCTGACTGAAGGACTGATTGAAACTGAAAGGCAGCCATTTAGTATACCCTGGAAGCAGGATCTTTGCTGATTGATCAAAGGGGAACGAATTAATCGTCAGCTTAGGTAATTAGTTTTCAATAAAGGCAATAAAAGGCGGCATATATTAAAACAAAAAGATATATATTTTGTAAGTGCCGTCAAACTGCCTCTTTAAATAAATGGCATTAGTTTAATTTATTTTTGCATCACAACAAAGTGTTTTGAAAAAAAATTCCTGCACCAAATTAAGATAAACTTTTTTCCATCTTGGCAACAAATATTTCAAAGGAAAGAAAAGAGATTGGAAATCCAGATGCATTCAACCATAAGCAGTTTCAAATGCTAAAGTCCCATACATCACCCGTAGCCACAAGGCGAAGAAGTAGCATTTTCTGTGATAAGGAAGAGAGATAAGACAATTCAAAACAGATGGCATCGCATGATGGGGATTGTAAATAATGAGACACAAGGTATCCAGTCCCCAAAATTCTTACATTTACCTGCTAAAAGAGGAGTTAGGCTAGACATAGAGTGGAATAATGACAAGTTTTTGGAAACACACTGAGAAGGAGCTTTAAGAATCGGATATGGAAGGAGCTAAAATCATCACGAAATGCAAAAGACAAATCACGGCATACAGTAGCTCTAATTATGGATCATCAGCAATAAGTCACGTACATGCTGCATGTTCATAAACACTAAAGTTTACGTTAACTGGTATCTGCTAGGAGAACAAACCTGTTGGAAGATAAAATGGTTTGGTGCACTAAAGTGAAATGCAGTACTTGCAAAACACATCTCGAGAGAAATACTGTTATGCCACAGGGCTCTTTACTTTAACCATAAACCTTTCAAGGTGCAGTGTGATGGTGAAAAAGCAATACAGGATTCTACTGCTACAGCTGAGCTATTGCATTTTACTGTCTATAAAAAAACCCACAAACACAAATATATAAAATCTCATCATCCTGAGCCCTTGTCGGATGAAGGCCTCCCCAATGATGGTCCAGGTACCGTGGTTGCAAGCCTTGCTTCTCCCCGTTGCCCCATCACATTTCTTAATTCATCCTTCCATCTTGCCTTTGGTCGTAGTCTTGGAATCCAGTCGAGTACCATCTTTGTCCATCCATGGTCATTCCTTCTTGCCATATGTCAGGCCCACTGCCATTTTTTTTTTTGTTTCAATTTATTTTTATTGTTTTAGAGAGACATAACAAATATATAGTCTTGGAATACATATGATGTTTTAACAGTATCACTTGTCCATACAACAAAGAGCATTAACAGTTCGTCATCTGAAATAAAATATTTGATATAACACGCGTCTCTCATGAGCTTAACAAAGGAAAGAGAAGAACGTAGAAAAGAAGAAAAAGAAGGGTGGGAGGGGTGGAAGGGGGGGGGGGGGTAGGATGAGCCCATTTATCTGGTATTTCTGTATTTATTTATATGGGGTCCCTAGTTTCCTGGCCATATTTCCCAAATTTTGTGAAATTTGTCAGTTTTCTGGTTCAACTGTGCTGTGAGGAGCTCCATCATCTTTATTTCCCTTAGTCTCCGTAAGACAGTCTGCCTAGAAGGCGCATTTACCTTTTTCCTTTTTCCGCAATAACACAGCGGGCAGCTGTCATTACATGAGTGATCATCTTACTTTCTGCCGTTCCTAATTCATCTATTGGTTTGGCCAGCACCATGGTCAGCGGTTCCACCTCAACCTCCACCCCCAAGTACTCTCTGATCAATCTTTGTATCATGACCCAGAATACCTGAATTTTTGGGCAACTCCACCAAATATGAACCATATCTCCTGTTTGCCCGCATCCCCTCCAGCACAAATCCGGGAACCCGGGGAAGATCTTAGCCAGCCTGCTCGGGGTTAGGTACCAATGAAATAGAATTTTATAAATATTCTCTTTGATAGTGGTACAGATTGACGTTTTTGCAGCTACCTCCCAAATGTCCTCCAGTCTTCTCTATCGATCTCTGTATTCAAATCTTCTGCCCATTTGATCATATAGCTATGTTGGGAACAACCCGCTGATCGCGCCAGGCCCAGATATATCTCCGAAATCAGCCCTTTACAGTAATATCCTTTCCTACACAGTCTTTTAAAATTTGTTAAATCTTTGAATGCCGAATCTTTGGAGACTGATTGCAGGTAATGCTTAATTTGGAGGTAACCAAACACTGGTATATTTATGATTTTGTGTTTCTTCTCCAGCGCCTGGAGTGGTAGAATTATACCGTTATCTACAAAGTCGTCAGCTACCATCAGCTTTAACGTCTTAAATTTATTGAGTCTCTGTGGGAGCCAGCCTGGGGAGAATTCAGGGTTATGGAATATAGGGGTTAGTAGTGTTGGACTGGCTGTCAGACCATATTTATTTTTATTTCTAGACCATATCCGCCATGTACATTTCATTGCTCCCAGTTTTAATGTTTCCAAGAAGGTCTCTCCTCCCCTCTCGGTCCACATAGCAGCCGGGAGAGAGAGAGGTCTTGTATAGGTAGACTCTAGTTCCACCCAGCAACTGGTGGCTGGATCATTGTTCCAAATTATTGCTTGTTTGAGTTGGGCCGCCAAATAGTATTTAATGATATCCGGGACTGCCAAGCCTCCGCAATCTTTTGGGGCTAGCATAATAGATCTAGCTACCCTGGGTCTTTTATTTTGCCAGATAAATTGGAAAATTCTGTTTTGTATGTTTTTAAGCTCCGGCATTGGAATATCTATAGGAAGAGTCTGGAAATAATACAGGAGCCTTGGTAGGATATTCATTTTGATCGTGGCTATTCTTCCTAACCAAGATATCTGGTAGTCGTTCCAGCTCTGGAGGTCCTTTTTTAGCCTCTCAAATAATGGTGGATAGTTATGTTTGTATAGCGTATTATACTCCCTTGTTATTTGGATTCCTAAGTATTTGATCTTTGTGGAGTTCCACTTATATTTAAAATTTGCTTGTAATAATTTGACTTCAGAATCCGATAGGGTTAGGTTCAATGCTTCCGACTTATCCATGTTGATTTTATATCCCGATATTTTGCTAAATTTATCTAGTTGTGAATGTAAGTTCGGGAGTGAAATCAAGGGGTTGGCGAGAGTTAGGATAATGTCGTCGGCAAATAGGGATATTTTGTAGTTTGTCTCTCCTATTACAATTCCATTTATGTTTTTTTCGTCTCTAATTGTTGCTGCCAAGGGTTCAATAGAGAGAGCAAACAGAAGCGGAGACAAGGGACATCCCTGTCGAGTACCATTCTTTATGTTTATAGGGTTTGAGTCTCCTCCTGGGAGTTTCACTATAGCCGTGGGAGATCTGTATAGGGCTCTTACACCTTCTAGATATGGGCCCTGAAATCCATATTTAAGTAGGGTTTGGTCTAGGAAGTCCCATCTAATCCTGTCGAATGCTTTTTCCGCATCCAAGCTCAACAGGATGGCCTTTGTGGATGAGAGATGTACATGGTCGATTCTATCTATAATTTTTCTAGTATTGTCTGAGGCCTGTCTGCCGGAAATAAACCCGACTTGATCTATATGTATCAGGCTTGGGAGTATGGGGGTCAGTCTATTTGCCAGAATTTTGCTGAACAGTTTTAGATCCGAATTAAGGAGAGCTATGGGGCGATAGTTACCACACTGTAGTGGGTCTCTCCCTTCCTTTGGTATGATTGCTAAATTAGTTTTAGACATAAATGGTGGGATGACTGTTCCTTCCAGAAACGCATTAAACATATCGAGTAGATACGGGGCCAGGACCGCCTTAAATTTTTTGTTGTATTGATTGGAGAATCCATCTGGGCCTGGCGTTTTGTTGGGTTTTAATTGGGCAATTGCTTCTATCAATTCTTCTAGGGAGATTTCTTTATTTAGGTCTGAGAGGTTACTTTCCGAAAGTGTCGGAAGTTTACACGCTTCCAAGTATGTATAGATAGCCTCTGCATCTGATGATTTATTTTTGGGAAAATTTAGGTTATATAATTTGTTATAATAGTCCGAAAATTCGTTCGCTATTTGCGTCTCACAATGTGTCTTCGTACCTGATTTTGTCAAAATAGCTGTTATTTGGGATTTAGCTCTCATACCGCGCAATTTGGAGGCGAGTAATCGGTCGGCTTTATTACCTTTATCATAATATTTTAGTTTGGTCCACCGTAACGCCCTCTCCACTTCATCCATTTGGGTCTGCTTAAGTTCAGATCTAGTTTTGTCTAGCAATTTGAATAGTTTTTTCGAGGGATTAGTTTTATGTTTCTGCTCCAAAAGTTGGACTTTCTCCACTAGCTCATTATAGAGTTTTTGCTTTATTTTTTTCTTATGTGATGCTATGGAGATGATATTCCCTCTGATTGTCGCCTTATGGGCTTCCCATAACATTGCTGGTGACTCTACAGAGCCCTTATTCAGCGTGAAGTATTCTCTGAGTTTTTGTTTAATCTCTATTTCTACATCTACTTGATTTAACAGAGAATCATTCAGTTTCCAATTATATTGGTTAGTTCTATAGAAGGGGAGGGAGAGTGTCAGCGAGACCGGGGCGTGATCCGACCAAGATATTGATCCTATGTCTGACTGGGAGGTTGCCTGGAAGATGTCTTTAGTACCCAGAAAATAATCAATCCTTGAGTAGGTTTGGTGTGGGGGGGAGAAATAGGAGTAGTCCCGCTGCCCCTGGTGCTGGGCCCTCCAAATGTCTGTCAGGGAGAACTCCTTCATTATCTGTCTAAATTCTCTGGCATTCTTTTCCGTGACACGGGGATGTGGAGTCCCTGAGGGGTTTGTTCTATCTAGTTCCGGCATTGCTATCATGTTTAAATCTCCTGCTAATAACAATGTAGTTCGAGTTTGGGGGTTGATAAGGTCACATAGATCTCTTAAGAATTTGGGTTGGCCTTCGTTTGGGGCATAGATGTTAACAAGAGTGACATCCACGCCCGACAGGGTACCTTGGAGGATAATGTATCTCCCTTCTGGGTCAGCATTCTCTTGTTTTAACAAGAATTTGACCGTATGCTTAAATAAGACCGCTACCCCTCTTTTTTTTGTGGGGCATGATGCATAGTACGCCTGTGGGAAAACCCTCTGGAAGGTGTTTGGGGGGGTCGTAGTATTGAAATGCGTTTCCTGTAAAAACAGTATGTCGCCTTTTGTTTTTTTGAACTCTTGGAGGGCAAGTTTTCTTTTGATGGTTGAATTTAACCCTCTAACATTTAAGGATATTAATTTAAGTGTCGTTTTAAGAGCCATTTATGGTTTTGGCGTGTGTATTGCGTCTTACCTTTCCCTCCATTTTCCCACGATGGAGGGGGGACTTGCTTTCGGAGCTCCTCTTGTGATCTGCGTAGTTGCTTTGTGTAATCTCAGTGTCTTGACTTTCCTTTTGGCTCAGCTGGGTTTTGTCTCTGTTTAGCGTGGGCTGGGGGAGGTAGGTAGGGAATAATGGGGGGTGATAGAAAGGAAGAAAAAGAAAAAGAGAATGAGTGGGCGAAATGTACGCCCCGTCATGGGTACCCCCATCACTCTAAGGATGGGGGGGTGTAGGGCATAGTGCCCCTTGAGAACCTCTCGGGACGTCCCGCCCATGGACCCACCTGGATACACCCGCAACCCCCTGTGATTAGTCATGTGGTCATCTGGACCTAGTTAAAAGGCAAATACATTAACAAGAAAATGTATAACAAGTTAACTGCATCTTCCTGGAGCTCCGCATGTCAGCAGGCCAGGCAAGTGCTCCTCTTATGCGTACTGCGGGTGAGACGAGCGGGGGGGATCCCCTACTCCTCCTCTGCTGGGGCCCTCTGTGTGGCGATCCTTTGTGATGCTCGCTGTGGTCTCGGCTGCTGGTGTTGGCGCTCTGTATCCTCCGCATCCCCAGTGTCATCCTCTTCTCCAGCTTGCGTCAGACCCAGGCCTCGTAGGAACCGCGTGCAGTCCTCAGGATAGGAGAGCGTATGGAATTTGCCTCCCTTATTTACCACGATTTTAAAGGGAAAACCCCAGCGGTATTTTACGTTGTTGTCTTTTAGTTTTTGAGTCAAAGGCTTTAGCTCTCTCCGTCTGTCAATGGTTTTTTTTGAGAGGTCACTGTATATTTCAAGTTTAGTGTTCTGAAACTGCACTGTGCCCCTCTCCCTGCTGGCCTTCAGGATCGCCTCCTTTGTCAGGTAGTGGTGCAGTTTAACTATGACATCTCTTGTTCTTCTGGGATCTGCAGACCTTGGCCCCAAAGCTCTGTGGGCACGGTCTATCTCCATCTTGTCGAGAGTGAGGCCTGGGACCAAATCCTTAAACAGATCTAGCAGATATGGGCGAAGCAGGTCCGCGTCAACCGTCTCTGGGATATATCTGATCCGGACGTTTTGTCTGCGGTCGCGGTTCTCCTGTTCTTCCGCTTGTTCATTGAGTGCCCGTATTTCGAACTGCTTTCTGTTAATTTCATCTTCTACAGATGATTGGGCATGTTCCAGACTGTCCACTTTATTTTTAATAGTGTCTGTGCGTTGTGAGAGGCGATTCATGTCAGTTTGCAGGGTATGCACTGCTTTAGAGAGATCGTCCTGGATGCCTTGTCTCATCCTGGTGAACAGGTCTTCGAGATATGCCTTGTTTATTTCCCTACTCACACCTTCATTGTCAGTCGCACCGCCAGGCCCTTCCCGCGAGTTTGATGCGTCTCCATCTTGGAGTAGGCCACAGCTCCCTGCGGGTCTCTGACTTGTCGGGAAGTAGCTAGAGACGCTTTGCTGCGTCTGTTTCTTCGAGCGATTAGCCATATCTTGTGTCTTCTCCTACTATTTACTTATATTTCGGGAGCGTTTTGGGGTCCAGTAACCTCTATTATGTTATATTATTAGACTTTCAGGGGGTCGGGAGCTTTCCATCTATGTATCCATGTGCGGTATCGTCACCGGAAGTCCTCCTATATTGTATTTTTTAATTCTTTGCTTTGGGGTTTCATGTCTGTTTGTTGTGGACATTTGACGGGAGGGGGGGGGGGGATCCACCGGTACTTTAACTCTTGGCCGGTATTGGTATTGCTCTTAGATGGGTCTGATAATTTTATTTTATGTGTTTGTGTGCTTGTGTACTTATTTTTTTCCTTTTTTAGTCTTTGCCATTTTAATTTCTTCGCCCTTGTGATGATGTCACAGACTTTTGTTCGGTTTTCGAACCCATTTGTTCTTTTTCCGGTCTCTTCAGGCAATTCCCAGCATGCATCTCTCCATACGTTGTGTTTTCTGAAGCTTCTGAATTATCTTTGCGTTTAGGATCCAAGTTTCATATCCATACGAAAGCACGAGCAGCATACACTGGTCAAAAACTTTCTTCTTGACGCTCAGTGGAAGGTCCTCTTGAAATATTGTCTTGTTTCTTTCAAATGCGTTCCATCCCATCTTCATTCTCCTGTTGATTTCATTCAGAAGGTTGCCATCCATCGCAGTTTGCCGCCCAAGATAGACCTAGTGTTCGACTTCTATTCCATTTCTTTCAATCTTTCTTGACTTGACACACTTGCTGAGATTTATATAGCGATGTGCGTTGGGCTTTTATGATGTCACCATTGAAGGGATTTACAGATGTAGCAAAAAAAATGTAGTAAACCGCGGTTACAAGGATAGCAAGGTTTGGGGCACAGAAGGATTAACACTGGTGGGGTCCATGCTTTAGAATGGGGCTCTAGAGCTTACATCACATTGTAACTTGTTTTTAGGCAGCAGTCTTGGTTATATTTATACTGGTCCATTGTGGTCAGGATATACCTAGATGCTTTAGTTTGTTGTTTGAGCCGCTTTGACCACGTCATCCTTGCTACAGTGTAGCCTTGTGTCTTCTCAAACCTTCCTGCCTTCTCTTTACATCAAGTATTTTCAATACATGATATCTGTAAACTCAGGGAATGTAGACTACCACTGCATCTCTCTTCCTTACCAATAAAAGCTTCTGTTGCTTAAAATCATTTAATAGGTAGAGATTAACTAGTTAAAAATGCGCACTCACAATGGTGATTAGTGCCCAGTAGCATAGGGTCTCTCTGGTATGTCAGTTCAGAGGTCGATGCGTGGTTGGTGCTCTCCTCCCGCGGGGGGTACTGGCCAGAGCATCAGGAGGCACCCTCCGTTCCGATTCCTAGAGTCTGGGGATGATGACGTCACTCTCCCATCACCCATCGATAGCGTCTCTCTCACTGCTAAGCTAAGCCTGCCCACTCACTCTACGCGTTTCGCGGGTACTGCTCCCACTTCTTCAGGTGTAAATGCAGATAGGATGTCCCATCACTGCTGTTACTTAAATAGTGCCATTGTTGTCATGGTAACCTCACAACTGCAGGCATAGCAACAATAGATTCCCAAGTCGAATTTAACCCCTTCATGACATCTCTGCTGCACATATAACAGAATAGCTGCCCGGAATATAAAAGCTTGACTAATCTAAGAAAAGTAGAAAGGTGGGATAGAATCCCAATAGCGGCGCTCCAGTGAATGAGATACACCAAGAATGAGTGTATGTTGATGAACAAGATATGGTAAATGATGTTAGGATTGTAGTAGTATTTGACCCAGTGCAAACGCAGGAGTATATGTTCAAAAATGATGTCTTATGGTGAGGGACTGTTTAATGCCTGTTGGCACCTCACAAGACCATTGTAACTCTTACCTGCTGCACTGTACCGGTCTGGAAATCCCCTTGAATCCAATGAAGGGGGATCTGCAATACTCACTACCATAATCTTCACTCCATCGGTGCGTGCATCACGCAGGAAAGGTATGTAGAAGCTTGAAATCCAAAGATTTGCAGCGGAGCACAGCTGAGGAATGGGGCCAGCACCAGCAGTTGGAGGGTTAAAAATAAATATTTATTGCATGGTATACACGGAGGGGAGACAAAAAACACACTCTGATGCGTTTCAGGCTATGCAGCCCTTTTTCAAAGAGTACAGTCGCGTCTCATACTCCCGCAGTTATGAAGGGGATTCCCCGCCTCCATTACCCAGTGCTGCCGCGCGATTTTGGCGCGAATGCTATCTTGCAATGCTATTGGCTGGGACTAGCTCCCTATCAGACTACTGGATCGGAAGGTGCGTCTGAGAGAGGGGGAGGAACTAGGGTCTCCCGTTCGGCTGCGAGAGTAAAGAGAAAGACAGGGGATAAGACATGGCATTAAAACATATACAAAACAAAAACATGTAACATATATATATGCGCAATTGATTCATTATATGGATGTGAACAGGACATATATTTTGATTTGTTCCATGAGTAAAAAATGATCTTAATACATTGTCTAGAATCAGAACTACTGACATATATACTATATTATGTAGAGTTGTCTCTTATGTCATATGCAGTAATTAATAATATAATCAATGGATTTTGGGTAGTATTTCCCAGCGTACCTATTTTTCACCATCTCCCGAAGATCCATAAATCTATGAATAGCCCTCCTGGCAGACCCATCATCTCTAGCATTGGATCTTTGGGAGATGGTCTATCTAGGTACGTTGACTACTTCCTGCAGAGATTGGTGAAAGAGCTCCCCTCATATTTGAGGGACTCTTCAGATTTGCTTCTAGATATCAAAAACATTAAATGGCTTAACACGTATATGTGGGTCACATTAGATGTGACCTCACTATATACCATAATTGATCACACTTTGGGCACCAAGGCTATAAGTCACTTCTTAATCACCTCAAATTTAAATGCAGCACAGAGCACTTTTTATTAGATTCAGTTAATGTTCTTATTACAGCACAATTATTTTTGTTGACAAACAATATTATTTACAGTCACAGGGCACAGCAATGGCACGTCATTTGCAACCCTCTTACGCAAACCTCTTTATGGGATTCTGGAAAATATACACATTTTTGGTGATAATAATTCTTTTAGAACACATATTATTTTCCCCCGTAGATTTATAATGATTTAATATTTATTTGGAATGGTGACACAGGACACTTCAACTTATTTTTTGAATATCGGAGGCAAAATACCTATAATCTGAAATTCTCTCATGTTTGTCATGATACAAAAATAGACTACCTTGATTTGCACTTATACATAGATATTGATCAAATCATTCAAACAATATCAACAGGAAGCTAACTCTCGAAATTCCCTGCTCAGGTCCCACATCGCCCACCCAGACCCCTTTCCGGTGGTATTCCAAAGGGACAATACCTCAGATTAAGGGGATCTGTTCAACAGAACAATCCTTCCTTACTCAGGCTGAAGAGCTCAAACAAAGGTTCCTGAATCGAGGTTATGGAGAAAAAGATCTAGAAATTGCATTTGAGAATGCACGAAAAATGGATAGAGACGAACTCCTAAATAAAACCAAAAAAAACAATAAGAGAAAGAAAGGGGAAATTTTTGCTCAGAAAGATGCAACAACCCAACTACCTCTCTTCATAACTACATATTCGAGACAGGCAGAACAAATCAGATTTATTTTACAAAAGCATTGGTCCGACACTTCAATCAATGCCATCTAGGAACACTTGCATCTTTTTCGTTTAGTGCCCTTGAATATATCCATGGCCTGTCAGGGGAGGTGATAAAGAGGCTTTGTTAAATCGCAGGGAGATGTTCTGGATTTATGCCCTTGGGCACTTGCACCCGGGCATGAACCAGGCAGGGAACTCAAACATTTTCTTATAATTATACTTTTACTTTATACTCATGCATGATCATTATTGTATGAAATGTGTTCATTTCATGTTTGAAGTTCTACTCACAAAATAATCCAATCCTTTGTATCCCTTTCTTTCCCAACCCCCTCCCCCCACCTTGTCCACCCCCCCCCCTCCCTATCCCCCCCCTCCCTATCCCCCCCCTCCCTCCTCCCCCCTTTTCTCCCTTCCCCCTGTTTCCCTCCCCTCCCTACTACCCTATTATTTATCCTCAGAATATATTCTTCATTTAGGGTTTATCAAATACAGCCTACTATTCTGTACAAATACTGGAAACTAGTACAGAAAATGTCTATGAACAATATAACTGTCACATATGTAGAATACTACCCAAAATCCATTGATTATATTATTAATTACTGCATATGACATAAGAGACAACTCTACATAATATAGTATATATGTCAGTAGTTCTGATTCTAGACAATGTATTAAGATCATTTTTTACTCATGGAACAAATCAAAATATATGTCCTGTTCACATCCATATAATGAATCAATTGCGCATATATATATGTTACATGTTTTTGTTTTGTATATGTTTTATGCCATGTCTTATCCCCTGTCTTTCTCTTTACTCTCGGAGCCGAACGGGAGACCCTAGTTCCTCCCCCTCTCTCACCACTTCCGATCCGTAGTCTGATAGGAGCTAGTCCAACCAATAGCATTGCAAGATAGCGTTCGCGCCAAAATCGGCGCGAAGCACTGGGTAATGGAGGCGGGGAATCCCCTTCATAACTGCGGGAGTATGAGACGCGACCTGTACTCTTTGAAAAAGGGCTGCATAGCCTGAAACGCGTCAGAGTGTGTTTTTTGTCTCCCCTCCGTGTATACCATGCAATAAATATTTATTTTTAACCCTCCAACTGCTGGTGCTGGCCCCATTCCTCAGCTGTGCTCCGCTGCAAATCTTTGGATTTCAAGCTTCTAATCTAAGAAAAGCACCTTCAAAACATAATTAAAAATAGCAATGAAATAAAATAAGTTAAATGTGTGGGACATACTCTACAGCAGAGACTGCGACTATTCTAACACAAACCAGTGGCAATCGCCAAAAAGACCATATAGATTGAGAGAAGAGATAGAGGAAAAGATCGAATGAGTGGGGGAGTAGGAAAGGGGGGTATAAAGTATTGAGGGGTGGGAATATGGTATGTGGCTTGCTGAAATGGGTGTAAAAGAATCTAATGTAACTTTTATTGTAAAAACATTTCAAAATACTCAATACATTTTTTCTCTGTTTATTTTTCTTATTTATGTGGCCATAACTCCCATATTTTGTGGCTAAGGATTTTTACGTTTTCTACAGACATTTACATTGAACAAAGAGGGGTATGTGAGCAATTATTGTCTATTGAAGATTATTACTATATGTAGCACTCCCAATGAGGCAACAGTGTTGAGGACTACCCCCCATTCACTTTTTCCTTCAGGGAAATCACCTTCAATCAATGCTGGACATCTCACTCATTCCAAGCGCTACCCACTCCATGCAAGAATACATCCATTTTCAGATTCATTTATTATCTTTTATTGTTTAATCTCTTGGGCCTATTACTATCTTGAGCACCCATAAACCACTTTTTGAATTGACCCACAACGGACCTCAAATACGTCACCGTCGCCCTCTCTGTAACCGTAGCCTAATTGACCAAAAAAAGCTGCACCCTGCAGACCAAAATTAGCCAACACAAACCCCACTGCATTTTGGTGACGTTAAATGTAACCATTTACCAGCTGCAGGGCAGTGATACCCTTTGTTAGGTGTACCTTTTCCCTACGGGGTGCAGGTTCTGACTGTCTCTATCTTCCTACATGTAGCGGAACCATGGAGAGGGAAGAGGGAATCTCAGAAGACTATTGTATCTGAATGTCCAGGATTCTCCTGTGACATTGACTGAGAGTTCTCCCCCTGTAGATTTGGCTCAGTGTTTTTGGTGGCATTTCACTTCTCTTCTCCCAATTTTTCATGCATTGTTGTGAAAATCACTGTCGGCTGTTTTTATCAGTCATTTTGACAGAATCCTTTACGTTACCTGTGATTGATAGGCAGTAGGTGTTTTCTCCAATTCCAAGAATGGACTATGACATTTCTGTTGCTACAGAAGACTTATACTTTTATAACACACTAATTACACTTAATTAATGTGACAATCAGGCTGCACCTCAGATTGAAGCAATGCAAACGAACTGCCATTGTTTGACTAAGCGAATGGTATAACAACTGTTTACAAAGGAAAATATCTCAGGCTTATTTTGAAAGAGATTCAATATTAATTGGATGCCCTTCACATTAACCTTGTACTATGAAAGACAGTTTATTAACAACTAAACACAATTACATTTGCAACATAGAAACATTATCATGACCGTTTTCACTGAAATCCCGTCAACGCTCATTGGAACTCCTTCCTTTAACTTCATGTGCGTTCTTGTGCTCTTCTTATACCTTATATATAAAAAAAAACTAGTGGGTTATTATTTATACCACAGAAGATTCATGTTTGTTGTGTGGGATCATTTTCTCCCCCCCACCCTCAAAGTATTTTATTTTCCCATACATAACCCCCCCCCCCCCAATCCCTGTCGATGTGAGTGTATTATACGGTTTTATTTCCTATATAGTAAGCATTCCAGTGTCACTCCTCTATTTGCACGGTCTATTTGTGCTATGGCAGGGCCCGAGTCCGTCCTGCCTTAGTACACCATAATTGGACCCCTTGAATGAAACCAGAGGAGACTTGTGTGTGTGTGTATATGTATGTATGTACGTATGTATGTATATATTGACCAGTGCTTTATGGCCCCTGGGAAACCTTAAGCTGGCAGCCCTTTCTCTTAAAGATAACATTCTGAGCCGAATGCTCTCACCTGCCTTCTCCCTTGATAAGGCTTCCATTCCTCTCTCCTGCTTGCCTGTGCAATGTTCTCCTTGCCTAGTCTCCTGCTGGAAGTCTTGTCTTGCCTGCCTTAGACCCTTGCCTGCTGCAGGACTACCTCGCCACTACCATTCTGCCCCTCTCCAGCCCTGACCCCGAAACCGGACCCCACTATTCTAATGCTTCAGGATTCAGATCCCAGGTACGGGTTGGTCTCTGCTCTCCACCTCTGCCTAGTGGATCTGTCTCCTGGACAGTACATAGCAACATACGATATGGTAACTACTTAATACACAATGATATATATATATACAGTATATACACATGTACTGTACATGAACAATAAATGTGGACGCTGTGCTTGATTTTCCCAGTGCTAATATTATTAGCACCGCGTTGGCGCTCTTATCGAAATGGCGTGTAGTCACGTTGCAGGCCTGTTAAGGGTGATACATTTGTGAGGTGTGTGTAATACACAGAAGTATACTCCATAGTTGCAAGAAGAGCCTCCTGAGTGTCTGTTATCCCATTACGCTTTGAAAGCCGGGCAAGTATCTGTATCTCTCTTGCTCTAGTCTCTTCTCCTCTCTCTTTCTCTAGGTGTAGAGGGTGTGTTTCTGCTGCGGTCTCACTTTCATTGTCCTTGGCTAGCAGTCTCATGCAATCCTCCTCTTTCACTTCTGTCAGGCTGTCTCTCTAAAGCTCTGTCCTCTGCCCTCTCTCTATCTCTCTGACCCACTCTCAGAAGGGCAGTTCAACTTGCTCTCTTTCAAACTGACCACCTGTTCCAACATTCCATCCATTCTTCCAGCCATGCAATCCCACATGTCCTGCCGTGTGTTGCAAGGCAGACCATGGACAGCGTGTCCCTTACACAATCGCACCATGTCATAGGCGGAGCAGACAATCTCTGCATTGTTCACAGTATACACACATTTGTAGCAGGGGCTATACCACTTTACATGGTTGTGACCTTCCCCAGGTGTCGTGATCAGAAGTGGAACTCCACTTCTGTTCCGATCCCTTTCACTGCTCCCATGGAGGGGTGCAACAGATCAGCCCCTACAAAACAAGCTTTAATAGCATGTTCTGGCTCCATCATAAGGGCAGCTGAAGAGTTAAAGCTTCATTTACAGGTGCGCTGACGAGTATTCTAAAACTTGCCTTAAACTTGCCTTGGAAAATCTGGGGCTATCACCAACAAGATCCAGATACATGGTGGGTACATGCTGGGTACATGCTGGGTACATGCTGCAACATTTCAGTGACATTTCTGCAGACAGACTAATGGCCCGTCGGATTAACAGTGGGGGTCTCTGGCAGTCCCATTCAGTTTGATGATTGCCCTAGATTTGTTTTAGAATACACGTAGGCACTACAGTAGTGCTGCTTGGTTCAAAGATATTAGTATCTTCTATGTTATAAATACCCAACTCATGTTTTGTGTTATGGTTTTGTCAGTCGTTGATTAATTTTGGTTTGTGGCTTGTAACAAAATCTAAAAAAAAAAAAAAACACAGAATAAGCAGGATTTATTTTTCCCGACCTTGGGCCAAACGTTTCGACCTTGGAACTTATTGCAAAGCTTGGCTTGAAAATATTTCTTTGTTCTTCGTAAATAAATCCCCCCCTTCCCAGATAATACTACCGACGATGTCTTTGTTTTCATGGGTTTTCCAGAATTCCTTTCAGTATCTCTGCTGTTAACATATAACCTCTTCTACAAATGACTTTGATAACTCTGTGTTATCTAAATCGTTGTCTTCTTTTTCAAGCACAAAGCTTCTCTCTCTGTGTTCTCAAGGTCTACGGTGCCTTTATGTAGACAGAATTTGATTTGTGTTAAGTAGAACTCATCATTTTTTTTTCTTTTAGTCAACGCAGCTTGTTTGACACATTTCTCTCAAATGTAATATGGCTACATTATACATTTTAACTTGCTGACACAATATGATTGAGATGGGGTCATACTTGCATACTGCTTGCTCAATGATTATACAGTGCTCTTTTTATAGCTCCCTTTTTGTCAAATGAATAGAAAAGATATTGTGCCGGCCCAAAGAACTAAGGGTGGGCACTTTCACTGGCTTTTTGGTCCTTTAAAAAAAAAAATGTGACTCCTGTTTTACCGAAAACTAGATTATTTGCATAGTAGATGAGGTGGAAAAAAAGATATATGTCCAGCAAGTTCAACCTATGCTAATGATTTGGGATTTGTAACAAATGATGGAAAAACCTCAGTGAGCATATTATTTCCCCCCTCAAAATTATATTCCAAAAAATCACTTTAGTCCAAAAAATAACATAAAAAAAAACATTAAACAAAAAATCTCATCCAAGGATGAGCGTTTCTCAGGCTTATGACCTCAATTTCGATCAGTCTAAAGTTCGTTACGAAACTCCGAAAGAATTTCAAAGTAACTAAACCTAATTTTAAATATACAAATAATCCTATCTGAATTCTTAAATTGGCTCATTTGCATTCTGTATGTAACGTGTGTTCTCATTTCCAGGTATTTCTCCACGTGTTGGAAATAAGTGTTTTGGGAGTCAATGAGTACTGTACTAAATGGGACTCTTGACTAGAGATGAATGAATTTGGATCCGCAGCGGATTGGCCGGTTCCTTTGGTCCAGAGATTTCAGCGGATCAATCTCAAAAAGGGCGATTTGCGTTTCGCTGTGTTTTAAAAAAAAAATATTATTACCAATACACTCCGCAGATTCCTCGAGCCGCAGACTGATTTGCAGAATCCAATCCGCGGATTCAGCAATCCGGCCATGGATTGACGAATCTGCTGATTGGATTCTACAAATTCGTCCACGGCTTGTATCCAATGGCGGCTTTTGAATCCGCGCGGATAAAAAAACGACCAAATCCGTTTGTGTCTTTTACACCGTGAAATGGATTTGGGGGGTATGCGGATGACACAATCCTATATGCACACAGCCCTAGCCTCTCTGACCTTGGACACGTACTTCAAGTCTTGAAAAATTGGATTGAATGCTGGATTTCCCAAAATAAACAGTTTTATTAACACTGACAAAACTGGAACTGGTAACTACAACACACACCACTGAGAAATGCTCCTAGAACTAGGTTGGCTATTCGATGAGTCAGTCGCAATGTAAATTTTTCCTGTCTTGCCTTCAAATACTTTCTGGGCAAGCTACCCGCCTACCTGAACAAGCTCCTCACCCCTACCACACGCAGCACTTATCAGCTGAGACCTGACTCCAAAAGACTTTTCACGGTCCCAAGGTTCAACAAGGAATCCGGCCGCTCCTCCTTCTCTTACCGCGCACCTCACAACTGCAACAATCTACCGGAGACTCTTAAATCCGACACCAGTGTAAGTTCTTTCAAGACTTCAGCTGTCTCACATTGTAATCTCGTCTGTAATGGTTACATACGCCCATAACATATATTGTCTCTACCTGTTCATGTAATGTCTAAACACATTTTAACCACTGCTCGTTTAACGCCTCCATGCATTGCTATCATAACGCTGTGCCAAGGGCATACTTGAAAATGAGACGTAACTCTCAATGTATTACTTCCTATATATGGAGTTAATCAATAATTAATCATATCAAAAGAAACTTGTACCCGTTGTATATTAGAGACTTAATTGAACAGTGTGAGCGGTTTCCCAAGGTCACCCTCTTCTTTAATCATTTTAATAACTAAATTGCTTTAAAAATAATTGATAACCTTTGTGTCGTTTAATTACGAATTTGCACACCCGTGTAATGCTAGTGCTATAAATTTGGATGGTAACCTGATTAAGTTTTCCATCTTTACATATATTAGCAGACGCGCTAGCAAACCATGAAATATGTAAGGAAATATTTAAGGTATACCAAGTGATAAAACATACTGGACAACTAAAAAGCTCCTATTGAACCCCCCAAAATAACCACAACACTGTACCGTGTATGAGTTTCACTGGATGTGTTAAAACTGAGCTCTGTCTGTGTTTTATGTTCTGTCTCTGGTTTTAAATATATACCAAGCGATAGGCAGATATTTTCTTCGTCAGAAATATGTTCTCTTGCAGGTGCACCAACGGGTCAAGGAAATGATGTAAGCGATCAAGGAAATAGACCCTTTATTGCACATATTACCCTTTATTAGTACAGCTCAACCCCGTTATAACGCAATCCGTTACAACGCGAATCTGCTTATATCGCGATGTGATTCTTTTTTGGACCCCAAGCACAGCGTTATAAGGGGGTTGAGCTGTACTAGTAGAAAACCCCAGTGATCATGATAATAATAATAATAGCATGTTCTTGTATAGCGCTGCTAGTTTTAAGCAGCGCTTCATAGCAATGAAGGATACTTTACATCAGGTGTGGCCAACTCTAGGTTTTAAGGATATCCCTGTTTCAGCACAGGTGACTCTGACTGAGCCATTGATTGTGCCACCTGTGCTGAAGCAGGGAAATCCTTCAAACCTGACCTGTTGGTGACCCTGGTGAAGAAACGCCATATTCCGGGCAAATTCGAATGTGGGCGTAATATTTGCCAATCTTTGATCATAACCTGCTGCTTTAACAAAACTTGATTTTTTAGAGGATTTCAAACTTAAATTCGTTGCTATGATTATTAGGCTAACGTGTGTCCTTGTGCCCTCTGGTGATCTTGTTAACGTTTCCTGCTATTGTGGTAAAACCCAAGTGTTGTGATTCGCATTCCCAATGTATTATTATACAGTTTATCCTCTACATCAACCCAATTTGCAGCTTGCAAAGACCAGCAATAGTCTGTTTTTCAATAGCAACTGTATTGAAGTATTTCAAACAAAACCCACCATACAGAAAATCACATATTGTCTAAGGTTATACTCGGTTAAATCAATATCAGTCGACGTGCCATCAGAATAAAATAATATGCCTCAAATTGCAGTGAATTCAATATTACTAACACTTGCCGAACATCTGCTTTGCTCACCATTCTCCTGCCTTGCAAAATAAGTATTTTATAATTGTCAGAATGTTTTCGTTCACGTGAGCGATTGAATTTTCCTGGCTGCATGTGCCTTTCAACAACTTTATGACACGAGGATAATAAATGTTTGCAGTCATCCAGTCTCGTAGGTAAAGTATCTCTGTCACCTTTTACAATACGATGCCGATGTTCAATTCCAAGACACAACTGGAAGGAAATGATCATGCAACATTTGGCCGAAGGATAATAATTTGTGCATGCGAGTTATACCGTTGGCTCATCCAATGTAATTATGGCAAACTATAATTTGCAGTGAGTGTTTCGGGATGTGCTAATGCTCGGCAATAGGATTCAGTGCGTTGGATTGGATACGCTGGCAGCAGACTGCTAAAGTCAAAGGGTACCAGTGGCCAGGAAAACTCCATTAACTAATCAATGTTTTGCATTTACCGTATAATGTTTTCATTAAGGATACAAACAGTTGGTGTAATTCATTATTGTAAGCCTTCGCAGTCTCATGTTGCTGCCTGGGAACACGGCACACGCAGTAGCTATGAATGAGTTGTATTCTCAAGCATGAACATGATAATGTTCCTAACATCCCTACTGGCTAATACACGAATACACCTATACACTAATACAGGGCTGGCCAACTCCAGTCCTCAAGAGCCACCAACAGGTCAAGTATTAGTGATATCCCTGCTTCAGCACAGAGACTTTATCGATGGCTCATTCATTTTGATTGGACCACCTGTATGTGCTGAAGCAGGAATATCCCTAATACATGGCCTGTTGGTGGCCCTTGAGGACTGGAGTTGGTCAAACCTGCACAAATAGGTGGTTGCTACTACTGTATGGTTACAGCCATTGCAGTGAATAATCTTTCTCTGTATATGGCTACTGATGTTACTAAAGCTCTATCACACAGTTTAACAGTTTCATCCCTTCAGAGGATATTTTAAACAATAAGCTTATTCTGATTGGCAGGTGCCCAAGAGAACCAATGATGGTTACTGCGTGTGGCTAACAAACTCAGTTAGAAGATGTGACATTATCTGTGTTGACAGGGCCTTAACCCCTGTCTAAAACTGTTTCACATTGAAAGCCAGTGTTTGTCTGAGTCCAGCAGGGAGCTGGTTAATTGCAGCTGCAGACAATTAGCTTGTTTCCACCTGGCTCATCAGACAGGTAGAAAGCCTCCTGCTTAATCTGCAGGGGATCTCTCTAGCACTGAGAAAGTGGGGGCTGCCAGAGAGAGATCCCAGAAAACCATACCCTCTGTTCAAAATAGTAATAGAATCTGTAGGTTGGGATTTTGTCTCCTGCACTAATTCCAGAAGAGTTATTCTCTGTGCTAAGTATTAGCAGGGGGTGTTACGATATTATCTATTAAGACAGACTGACACCATTAATACGCTTTACTGATGGCACATATACTCCTACACGCCGTTCTTCATTTTTAATATATATTTTATTTGAAGTCCGCCTTTCGTCGTTGCTATTCATCCCCAAACACATATATTTGTTAATCGTACAATTAAAAGTTGATCTTATACCCTTGAGGGTTTTTCTCACTGCCGCACAAGGGGATGCTTTCTCTCTTAGGGCCTCATGCAGAGAGCAGCGCTAAAATAAATTGGAGAGTGTAAGAAAAATTAGCTTTATTGGAGAGTTTTTTTCTCCATATGCAGAAAGGGCATAAAACTGCATTTAGAATCCTTTCTGCATATGGAGAGTTTCAACCAGCGGATATGAGCGCTGTTGAAACTAGTGGTAAAAAAATCGCGTTTTTTTTTTTTTCCTCCCCCACCGGCCGCCGAGCGCCAGCTGCTTGGTGGAGAAGGAAAATGTTGAAAATCGCGCCATTTTTTTGGCGCGAACAGCCACTAGATGGCGTTCGCGGCTCTCTGAATAGGCCGTTTTTAACACTGGAGAGATTTAGGATCTCTCCAGCCGCGCGGCGAGATTCAGAAAAAAAAAAAATGGCGCTTTTTTTTTAAAACTCGCCATTATCTGCCTTTCTAAAGGCAGATTTCGGCAAAACATGCCGCTTTCCCTGTTAGCGCTGCTCTCTGCATGAGGCCCTTAGTATATACAACACCTTGTTCCCTGCGAGCACCTTCTTCCCACTGTGTTTGGGACTCCTCTAATCACTCACTAATCACCCTCTGGGACGTTTGAGCAGAGTTACTCCACGCCCTAAAAAGCGTTCTTCTGTTTCCAGAAGTATAATAATAATAGCATGTTCTTGTATAGCGCTGCTAGTTTTTATGTAGCGCTTTACAGAGACATTTTGCAGGTTCCCCTGCTTCACACTCAGTGCCAGTCAGTGTCTTTACTCACTGAGCCGCTCCTTCTCCCAGGTTCCCCTGCTTCACACTCAGTGCCAGTCAGTGTCTTTACGCCTGAGCTGCTGCTCTTCTCCCAGGTTCCCCTGCTTCACACTCAGTGCCAGTCAGTGTCTTTACTCACTGAGCCGCTCCTTCTCCCAGACTCCCCTGCTTCACACTCAGTGCCAGTCAGTGTCTTTACTCACTGAGCCGCTCCTTCTCCCAGACTCCCCTGCTTCACACTCAGTGCCACTCAGTGTCTTTACTCACCGAGCCGCTCCTTCTCCCACTAATTTAATACACGTTTTTAAGTGTTTATTTGCGATTGTATTCCTCTTTCTGTGTTCACTCATTATAAGTACTGTAAGTAAATATGGTGATAAATCACACGTTTTCTCCACTGAAACAGTACTGTACATTAAGGGCGAGGCTTTTCTTATCACTAGATGCCCGAACCCTGATAAGAGATTATGCCTTCTCGGGTCAGAGGTGCAGAAATATCTTAGATCCTTGAAGGACATCCTGCAGCCCCGAGAGACACAAGCAACCTCCATGGGTTACACAAGCGTTAATACTTTCTTCATATTCAATATAGTATTTACTGTAGTAATATAGTAATAGTGTAGTAATAGTATAGTATAGCAATATAGTATATATTATAACTCCATGTTATCTGTTACATATGGCACACGGGACAAGGGTTAACAGACAACTATCTAGCAGCCCTACTTTTCACCTTTGCACAGGTCCCTCCAATGAATAATATCTCACCGTAATCTGCTCCCGTATACCATCTGCAGCGGCGCGGGCGACCAGGCCATTGATTGGTTCAGAGGCTGTCACATGAGGCAATAGCCCATGAAAAATCAAATAGTCCCGGCTTCAAAAAATCGCGTCGCCACGTCGACAATGCATTTGTTTTCGGGTGACGTCGCCGGCACTATAAGCGCAGCTCCGGAGACAGTGTGGTTGCCCTGCAGGGGGATCCATGTTTTTAGATCAGACCCGCCATAGCAATAATCCTTTTGGCACCACGGTGATCGCAGTTGCGGTCCCGCAGTCCCCCCCCCCCCCCAGTGCCAGCAACAGTAAGTCGTGCTGTCTCTGTGCCTGTGCACTGAACATTACATCTATATTAAAGCAGCAATACATGCTCTTTTCTTTAAAACAATGTTTTTTTTTTAACCCAGTACTGAAGTGGGGGGTCTCCAGACCCCCGGGGACCCCCTGCTTCTGGAGATGCTTGCCTCCATAGTAGATGCTGGTAGCTGCTCAGCTCGGTTACCAGGGATCTCATAATGGCCGCTGTTCAAAGCTCCCGCGCTCTGCAGGCTAATAAGAAGCCGTGACATCATCGGGTTCAGCTTCCTATTGGCCCGAGTGACGCAGCACCTTTAAACTTTAAAGCCCAGCCAGAGCGGCTACTGGCACCTACAACAGAGCTAAGTATCTCCGGAAGCAGGGGGTCCCCGGAGCTGAAATCAACGGGGTTCAGCTCTGGAGACCCCTTGCTGCATACCTGGCTTAAAAAAATTGGGTTGCGCCTTTAAAATACATAAGATTAAATACCACGTGCCAGTTATCCCACTTAAAGTTTTATGAAATGCACGTTTTTAGTTTCCTATAAAATATTGACAGTTACATGGAGATACAGTATATAAATAAAGACAAAACTAAAACAGCGCGCTATGGTGTGCCTTTACGATTATGCAGTGCGGTAAACTTTAGTCAGCTTGGTAAACACAGGGGAGAGAGAGATACAAAGGCCCAATCATGAAAGCTCGCAGGCCTTGGGGAATGTGTGAGGGAGATGAAAGAGGTGAAATACGGAAGACAACAAAATAAATACCATCTGAGCTCTTCGTAGCTGCAGGAGCCAGCAACATATTGCTGAGGATAGTGGTAGACATCTACACTGGGTAATGGGCTGAAAGTCAAGAGCTGAAGCATCAAGGATGAAGAGTGCGCCGCAAAGATCCTTAGAAATACAAATTAGAATTTGTGGGTGTATTCAATTACGGACTGGAATACAAACTAGTTATATATTTGTTTATTACATGATGGCATTTTTATCAGCATTGGACGAGTCCTTTACTTAATAATAATAATAATAATAATAATAACTATTTCATACAGCGCTTTTCTCCAAACGGGACTCAAAGCGCATCACAATTACAGGATAGTGTGCGGAACGCAGCACATACTGAAGGAATTATTTAGACACAGTCCCTGCCAAGGTGAGCTTACAATCTATATTTGTATATATATGGTGGGCTAAAATGACTTGCCCAAGGTCAAAAGAAGCTAACCAGGATTTGAACCAAGCTCCCCTGCTTCGAACTCAGTGTCATTGCTTATAAAGTGAGTGTTTTTCCGCACTGAGCCACTTACAATCCAAGTGTTGATGACCAAGGTATTTGGATGTGACGTCACGAACCAGGAAGTGCATTCCGGGCAAGCAAGCCGGCACTCCCCGGCGTCCTTCTGATACACGGAGCAGGGGAAAGGCGCAATAGAGACTCAGAGGCACCGCCGTGCTGACTAACACCAAAAGAAACCCATACAATGTGTGTGTTCTAAGTTTAAAATGTGAGTTTACATCTTAATCTTTTATTGTCTGTACGACTATAACGATCTGCACCACTAGATCCGTTTTTTCTTCTGTTTCTATGATCCCTGGAGGAAGATTGAAGCTCCTTGCAGTCACATAAAAGAAGAAATTATCAAGCAGTATATGGTTTAAATATTTTTATTCACATATCACTTGATTTTTTGCACTTTTGATACTATTCACTTTGCTGATATTTTGCATTTATTTCGCACTTATTTTTGCACCGAATTCACTGGATTTCCTGAGCGCTGCCCAAGTCTTTTTCACATTCTCCAGCACCTAACGCCAGGTATAACTGTGACCTAAATAAAAATGTGTTAATTCCCACGTTCACTTTAACGGACTGCTGAAGACATGCATTGAGGTGGTCCCTCACCTCTTTGGCATTTAGCACAGACTTCCGTTAAAATTAATGGCACGCCATCTCACCGATAAGACAGCATTTAGAGCCTTGTTAACAAGCTTTGAAGATACCTGTTAACCTCTCTAACTTCTGAGGATCTATCCCAAAAAGTTAACCCAGTATATATGTGCTTCCGGCAGTTCAAAGTACTAGTAACCATATTGACTCTGGAGAATTGTAGACACAATTTAGGTTGTGATACAGGACATTCTATTGAACCACCAAGAGTTCTTCATGGATGAAATGATAGTGTACAGAGCTTCTGAAACCTCGCAGGTCTCTTCTGCAATTTTACTATGCGACAGAGAGAGAGGATGGATGACTGGCAAGAACAAACAATAATCTCACATGAAGCATCACACAGGGTCTGACTTCATAAACAATGTCTTCCTTTTACCGGAGTCTACTCGTGTCTTCTGTACACCCAGTCCTTTTGAACATTTAAACACAGCTCGTAAGAGATGATGAACAAGTCACCCGCAGAAAGATTAGTTTAATCCTCGTCTTATTTGTATAGTGCACATTTTGCATCGTTTAACTGGAATCTGTAGACGGTTCTCTTTTGAATCATATCCCACCATGCAGTGGGCTCAAGATATGGTCAGAAACAATAGTCCCTGAATTGGATTTGACTCTGTGCTGCCATGACAACATTATGACTATCGCTGTGCCATTGTTGAATTTCTGCATAATTTCCAGCTCCCTTTGTGATAATATGATTGCAGCAATAATGGTCAAAATGGATTAAACTTTAGAATCTTTAGTGTATGATGTGACAGGTAACTTCTATTCTCAAACATAACATTATTGTTACAGTGCAAAGTGTGAGTCATGCAAAGTGATATTAATTTACGTTCTTTTCTCATTCAAAGTTTTATGCATTCCTGAAAATGGTGTACATTAGTTTTGGGCAGCGGTTGCCAACCTTACAATAGTGCACCCCCTACTAGAAAATATTTGTTCTGCGAACTCCTAATTAATAAATATTATTACCTACTCATCAGATTATTGCTAGCAAAACAGTTTGACTGATTTCAGACAGTATAGTGCTGAAGAAAGGGGAAAAAGAGAAACAAAAATGGTGTGATCTGTGAAGAATCAGACACTTTCCCACTCCAGCATTTGGAACTCACTGGATTCTTTCTCGGTTAAAACGCGTGCATGGAAATGTGTGGATATTACCTCCGTTACTGCGAAATGTATCAATATATCATTTGCATTTGGAGTACAACAGCCTGGGCGAATGCTGTGTACTTCTCCCTGCCACAGCGTACCACCCGATTCACTTCCGGTTCACTCGGTCCACTTGCTCTCGTTTCACGAAACTGGATCCTGCTCTTTTTTAAAAAAAAAATTAGGATTTAAAGGTTTTTTTCTAATCGTTAAGTGAATGATTGTAATATTTGAATATTTGTATTATTATTCTGGACCCAGGCTCACATGTAGCGAGTAAGTCCATGTTGCTTAACTCGCCCCTTTTTAAAAGCACACATGTCCTTCTATTTTCTTCAACTTTATTGAGGGGAGTTAACAGAAATATAAAAGTTCTATATGTGGATTGTGCTAGCAGATTTCTCTTGTCGGGAGAATAATCTATGAGAGGAAGGTGTTCTGCTATGTGGAAGTGCTTCTCTGAGGGGAAGGTAAAAAGGATTTCCTTTCTGATGGAGCAGTGGAAGAAGTGTTTACTCACTTTGGCTGCTTGTTGAAAAGAGAGAGCACACTTTGCTTTGCAGACAGGAACAAGTGAAGGGGCATAACAATACCAAAAAAGGGCAGGGGGAGAGGGCTCAGAAAGTAGAAAAATCTGTTTATTGGATCTTCCGCAACATTGTAGCAGCAAACAAAAGACCTTCATTTCGCGCATGTGTGCGCTTTGTCAAAAACCACATTTATAGTTAATCTCGTTTAGAAAACCAAAATAACACAATTCATATTAATTTGTTGCTGTGTTTCTGCCATTTATATGTTCAACAATATATCTGTTAGTATAACACGTCATGAGTTAGTTCCTACCATCAGTCCATTCATATGGGTACCACTTCCCTTTTCCCTTGTAAATATCATTGCTTTATTAGCATTCTTTAACATAAATGAACGGTCTGTGTACCTCCGTTGGTACGTAAAGTGCTTATTACCATATGAAGACGTCGGAGGTCCATTACAATTGATTATTCCCTTGTTTTTAAGGAAAATGTGTTTATTTATAAAATGTTTTACCAAGAAGTAATACATTGAGAGTTACCTCTGGTTTTCAAGTATGTCCTGGGCACAGAGTTATGGTGACAAATAATACATTAAGTGAACAGGGTTAAACATTATATACAAGATATCTTTCAGTTAAAGATAATATACATAGTTAAAGATAATATATATTATAGGTGTATGTAACAGTTACAGACCAGATTAAAATGTGAGACCACTTTAGTTTTGAAAGAACTTAGACTGGTGGCGGATGTGAGAGTCTCCGGTAGGTTGTTCCAGTTCTGGTGTGCACGGTAAGAGAAGGAGGAGCGGCCGGATACTTTGTTGAGCCCTGGGACCATGAACAGTCTTTTGGAGTCAGACCTCAGATGATGAGTGCTGCATGTGGTAGGGGCGAGGAGCTTGTTCAAATAGGCATGTACAGTAGATTGCCCAGAAAGTATTTGAAGGCAAGGCAGGAAAGATTAACTTTGCGCCTAGAAAATAGCTGAACAGCATAGCGTTAGGCAGGTTTGGGGATATATGTTGCAATGCGATAACATAATGTTATATACCCCTCTGAGTAGCACAGGTATAAGACGAACCGCTTAAACAAAGTTCCAGCATCACTTTTTTCCTTAATACATATTCCCTTGGTCCTGTTTCCCTGTCACAATGTCACATGAAAGGATTCTTTGACTATGAAATGTTTCTTGTTGAAGAATCAATTAAAGTGTGAGGTAGTACCTTGCATCAAGCAAGTCCTTTTCTCATTTCCCTGGAGCAGATCACAACTCCGTTGTGTCACTTTTTATTTTGGATGTTTGCTAATAGTTCAAACAATGTTTCCCCCCCCCCTGCTCCTCCCCCTTTAATTATTAATATTCTTGTTCTTCATGCCTTGAAGTTGCATCACGTTTATGCAATCACAATATCAAATCAGAGAGAGATAGAGATACACAATACACTGAAGTTGCTAGAGGAAATGAGCTTACCTAGTACAATATATAACTCAGTGGGGGTTGTACATTAAAGCTGCAGACCAAACAATATCCTTTTTTTAATAAATCAGTTCTGTACTATGAGAAAATACTTGCAGATTTTTTTTTTTTTTTAAACAACCCTGAATTAATTTTTTAATGTATTATAATGTAACAAGCATATTTTGGTTCTATATCAACCATTTACAAAGTCACATCCCCTACCTCTTCTGAAAGAGGCTCTGGCACACCCCTTTTTGAACCCTGCCCTCTCTCTAGCAGTGTACCAATTGTATCTAGTGACTGCCTGGTCACATGATCTTCCCCACAGAACTTTGCGTCTTTGGTCCTCTTCTGCTGCACTGACAACCATTTAGTGAACACCCGAGCCGAATCTTCGCCGATCGATCACAGGAGAACGGAACGATCGGCAACTTAGCTAATAACTTATCATTGTGTGGATTGTATTGATACACATACTAATGGCGGAAAAAAATGATACTACTGCTTGAAAGTGCAACATATTACACTACTGCACAACTTAAATTAGAGCTGGTCCATTAGCGCCGGATCAACACATCCTATAATGCATAACCCCCCATGTGTCTTTTCTGTTGGCTACATGCAGGGGACTGTCCATGTTGCTTTTTCGCTCTACATTAAAACCACTTCGGGGACTATTCAACGTTTTCAATGGCCTCTTTTGCCAGTAACTTGGTACCAAGAGAATTTTTGATGCTATGTTTCAGAGTTGAGACACAGCTTTAACGGTTTAACATCCTTCTAACCACAACAGGTAAAGGGTTCTCCACTGGCCCGGAGATCCACAGGCTTCCCATTAGGTCAGGGGTTCAGAAGATTATTATAGGTGGCTCAGACATTAGACATTATAATGAGGAGGTCTTACCTTCATTTTCTCTTTAAATCAGGGGTGGGCAACTTCAAGGGCCAGTCTTTGACTGAGCCACCTATGCTGAAGCAGGGGTATCCGTAACACCTGACCTGTTGGGAAGTCTTGAGGACAGGTGTTGACAACCCTTGCATTATGTTATTTACATTTCACGCTGCTTGGTGGTGACGGACCATGATGAGCGCTCGCGCATGCGCATTTGAAGGGATACCAAGATCCCCAGATGTAGAGTCTACAGGAATCACTGGGAGGCAGGACCGCCCACAGACTACGTCATTGGAAGGCGACGGAGACCCGGATGTGCGCGCGCAAGCGCTGTGCACCCTGGACTGAGACATTCACTGGGGAGTAACCGGATGATTTTAAGTAATTTCACCTGGGTTGAGGGCTATATATTGCGGACATTTTATTGTGTATGCTATCTTCACTTGGGAACGACCACACTTTGATGGTTGAAACGTTGTGTATTTGATATAATAAATTCTTTGGAAATCCGTAGAGCCCGGAACCTTCAGTTTCTTGCTGACTTTGGAGTTTTTCATTGACAGGGACTCCCCTGGATCAGGAGCACCGGTAACAGCGAGTAACAGTTAGATTTTTCAGTTCATGGTGTGCAGCATTAATCCTGTATTTTGCTATATAAATAAAGACATGCATACATACATGTCTCGTGTATAACTGCTGCGAAGCACTTTGTACATAAATGGCACTTTATAAATAAAGATATACATGCATCAGCACAGGCTTAACGCCATGTGAATTTAGCACTGCTTTGCTTTAGCCTCAAATAGCATGGCGTTAAGCCGCTCTTACCATAAGATGGCGCTACTTCCATCAGCTCCCTGAATAGGTGTTTAATTAAAGTAAAAAAAGAGGAGACAGGAGAGGAAAATAACCCTGTAAATAACAATATGATCTTCCACGTATCCAGACCCTGTAACAGTCCTATTTCAGGGTCTGGAAGTAACGCCAAGTTTAACAATGAACGAACCAATGTTACATTAGTAACATTCGGTAACTATAGCGGAGATCTGAGGATCTGCGCTGTTTGCATATCATTAGCACGAACGCCCGTTATAGTAATGCACGCGCTCGTTATGCATGAAAACAGCATGGGATTTGAAGATCCCTGTTAACACTTAAATACTTAACGATACATTAACTGTATCATTAACGGACTTCTGAGGATCTACTGTACCCCAAAGGGTCAGCTGTTTGAAAGCACAGGCATTTAAAGCTGCAGTTCAAGGTGTCGTTTAAAATATATACCGTATATGTAACAGCCCTATCCCCACCCGGCTGCAGAAGATAGGGTGTACATGCAATCAGTCTCTTTCTTGCACGGCAAACGGGATTTCTACCTGCTTCAGCGTAGTGTAGCCCTGCTCCCTGCAGCATGAGAACTTCTGTTGCACCTGGCGCCTAGCACACTCTGCCCCAGCACAGTCTTCTCTCTAGGGTGGGTCCCCACCTCTTATACCCAGGTGGTGTCAACCTTTCCCCCTTTCTGTCTCTGGGCAAAACATGCTGTAGCAATCTGTCCCCCCATCGGTCTCATTTCCTACTAGAACTTTCCTCGCTTTCCTAGGCCTCATGTGCCTGAGATCTGCAACATTGTATCTTATCTCTGAGCCAGCTCACATGCAGGACCATGTGTAATAGGCTTAGCCCCTACACTGCCAGAGTGGTGCCCTAGTCTGCATGCTAAAACGGGCCTGGTTTTAGAAGGGGGATATATATATATATAATATATATATAATATTTATCTTATACTATATTAGTGAAAGCACTGTATGTTTGCCTGCCTGGATGTCCGGTGTCCCTAGGGGAAATCTCATTGGTCCCTTGGTCCGCCCCCGCACACCTCTCATTGGCCTGAGGCGGAGTGATGGGCCAAAGGACACACACACACATACGGTCTCTCTCTCTCTCTCTTTCTCTCTCTCTCTCTCTCTCTCTCTCTCCCGTCAGCTGGACCGCACCTCAACTTCCACACCCCCCCTGTGCCCGAACTTACCCGGAGTCCTGTGTACACACACACACACATTCCCACCCTCCCCCCCCCCCCTTCCAAGCCCCCCCCCCCCGCCCTTCCACTCCATACCCCCTGCCCTTCCACGCCCGGGCAACGCCGGGTATACCAGCTAGTATATATATATGTATATATATATATATAGTATATATATATACACACACATACACACATACACACATACACACATACACACATACACACGCATATACTGCAATCTAATTGTTTATACCTAAAAATCTGTGTCTGGAATCTACCTGTATTCCTCCATTCTAAAGGTAGATTTCTTTCTAAAAGACACCGTTTTGATATTCAGCTACCACTAGCGGCATATTTTTTTTTTTTTTTGCCATGAGTGAAAAGTTCCATGGTTTTATTTTTGAATAATAAAAATGTTGAGTAATTGCTTCATATTACAGAGAAAGCAGTCGGTACAATTGGATAATATTGTTAAGAGTACAAACCTAGTTCAATTTAGTTGGCACTGTACGTAGCAATGGTTTACAGAATACATCTCGTGGGCGTAGAAATGGCCTCAAAGCAATGAAGCAGGTGGTAGACTCATTTTGAGATGAAAACATCAAAGGCACATTGCTAAAAAAAAAAAAAAAGCTATGACAATCCATTGACTTACAGCATCACAAAACAAATTGGTGCACAAGGTAAAGAAGTGAATTGAATTGAGTCAAATTTGCATCAATTCTTTGGTACAGGTGCTTAGAGGACTTAAAGCATCCTTGACGTGTCCAGTGTGCGTGTTCCTGTGTGGGTCCCCAGCAGTCTCTGTCTGTCTTGTGTGGATATAATTGTTTTAACGCTCATCTAGCGTTTTAGAACAATGGTTTCTTTCCTTTTAAGAGTCCAGTAATGTTCTTTCTACTGCTAACCAGCTGGGGTGAGGCATTTGAAATTCTATGAATATGTGACTGCAGAGCGTTAACTATACAGCACACTGCTGTAAATGTGTGATAAATACTCTACAGTACCTGCATGCCAAGAATACTAGATGCCGTTTGCTGTAGGTTTATTTCAGGGATTGGCAATTTTGCTCAGATCCGGACAAAATCCAATGAATATGGTAAAATGTTTCTTTCTTTTAATCTGCAGGTGTAAATGAATCAATGTAAAATGTAGCTGGTAATATGCTATTACAGGTATTATTGGGTACTGGACACATTTGTGGATTGCAAGAAAATCAACATTTTATTTTTTTATTTTGTATATAGATTATTATTTGTAGCTGAAGGTTCATAAGCTTCAACAAATTGAAACAAGAGGCCAATCTATTGGCAGCAGTCTGGGGAAAACAGTGAAACAGAGCGAATAGAACTCTGAGTTCATGAATTTATGTATTAAGAGTGGTAATAAATTCCTTTATAAAAAATAAAATCAAGTATGAGACTTACTGTCTGTATAAATAAGATATGGTCCTCCCAGTCACTCACTGCATTTGATTTTTTTTTACCTCCTTGACCCCAGTTTTGTTGTAGAAGCAACAGGCGAGAACTCTAGGGGAAATATACATGTTCAATATGTATAAGAAGCAAAAATCTCAGCAGGTTAACCCAGAGTCTTTCTCTTCAATGTAATCCCTATATTGGATGTGATAATGGGGGTGAATCAGGGGTTTTGCACATATAAATAGTGCCATTGTCACTACTCCTTGCTGACCTCTTCTTCATTCTCTCACTTTTGATGGGATAATCTTTACTCTAGAAGAGGATTTAGGGACCACATTGTTTATACCCCATGTGTTTGTATTTCTATTTATCTATCTGCAGCAGTGGTTTTCAACTTCCTTTTGGTTAAGGAACCATAGAATTATATTGTGAAATTTTGCGGAACCCAAACGCGTGTTTGAGATCAGATGCATTGTAAGGAACCCCAACCCTCTCTAATAGCGCGCCTGAGATCATATGCATTGTAAGGAACCCCAACCCTCTCTAATAGCGCATCTGAGATCATATGCATTGTAAGGAACCCCAACCCTCTCTAATAGCACATCTGAGATCAGATGCATTGTAGGGAACCCCAACCATATCTGATAGCGCGTCTGTGAGATGTATTGTTTGGAACCCCAACCCTCCCTAATAGCGCATCTGAGATCAGATGTATTGTAAGGAACCCCAACCCACTCTAATAGCGCGTCTGAGATCAGATGCATTGTAAGGAACCCCAACCCTCTCTAATAGCGCATCTGAGATCAGATGTATTGTAAGGAACCCCAACCCTCTCTAATAGCGCGTCTGGGATCAGATGCATTGTAAATTCTTGTGTGTTTTGTACTTTTTTCAAAAAAAATGAAAATTGCAGGGAACCCTTTAGAGATGCCCGGGGAACCCAAGGGCTCCTAGGAACCCCTGTTGAAAACACTGAGCTATAGTATTGTATTGATCTAAATAAATGAAAGAGAGCGCAGTCAATTTTGAAAAAACACGTGCATATATATATATATATATAATATATATATATATATATATATATATATATATTCACATGTTTTTTTCAAAATATATATATGCACATGTTTTTTCAAAATTGACTGCGCTCTCTTTCATGTGGCTTTCTGTAAAGGTCAGGATGAATACAATAACCAAACAATTACATTGGTAGAAAGGGATTTCAAAGTCGTTAGTAATAATAAGAACAAGGGGTTTATTGATCAGTCTCCCTACAACATAAAAAAACACGAGATATATCAAGGAAAAACTTTTTTGCCTTTCAGGGGTTTCTTTTTCAGGGTTGCAGGGGAACCTAAATGATTTGGTATTTTATTCCGTCATCAACATCTGATTTAATTTTTACCATAGAGATTATTGTGTGTTAATGAAAATACTTGTCACTTTAAATTAAGATTTAATGACTGAAAATTGAAATGGACAGAGCAAAACGTTAAGGGCTTTTTTGCAAAAATCAAAAAAGGGGGTTATATCTAATATAGAAATCTCTTGCTCTCTAGCACAAAAATTGTGACGTTTCACGGTCCATGACTTATCACCCCGAAAACGTTGCCATTTTTCTGCAAGAGACCGGTAAATGTTTAGCTTAGGTATAACCACCTTTTTGTTTATTTGTAGAAATTCTCCAAAAAAAAAAAAAATGTATTGTGCACTAAAAGTGAGTTGAATTTTTGAAATACTTTTCAATATATTTGAGTGCCGATCCAAACCGTGCTGATTTTGTATTGTTTGTAAGCCTATTGGTGGATCAGTGCCTAAGACTGCGGCCAGGCAGGGAGCTCGCGAGCTGGCGCTCGTGCGCAGTGACGTCATGCTACCTGCTCAACTGGGAGATTTGTGGCCGGCTAGGTGCACCCGCGTGGGGGGGGGGGGCATGTGGGGGGGGGATGCGCTTCGGGGGGCACAGCCATGACGTCACGGAGCTACTTTGCCCTCATTGGGCGAACCACTCACTTGACGCGACAGCGAGAGCCAAATTCAATTTTGCTTGCTTCAGCAAGCAGCTAAGCGCCGAGCATGCGCAGGTGCTCACTGATGCTGGCCTATACACATTGCAGTCGTAGTTGTTTGTGGAAAGTGAGCGACCCCGTCAGGAATACAACATGTAAATAAAAACATATAAAGCATAATTGTGCAGTATTGTGATTATTTTTTGGCTTGTTCAAGAATCTTGGCTCTTGGGGAAACCTACTTAAAGCAAACATAGAGAAAATTCGCATTTGTCTGACTCGTCAGGTAGTGGAGAAATGATGAGGTTTCTTTAAGGTGTACTTATATCCCCACTTGGTCTTGACACATATGGATAAGCTCAGGGTTGGTAAGATTCAAATCCCCATAAGGTATATGTGGACAAAGAGCAGAGAAACAGACCGATGGTGTAGGTTGTAGAACAGGATTTTATAAATAGCAAGTTAAAAGATGTACTCACACTCTGGACATGTATATAATGCACATAAGGGTATCTTTAGCGCGTGTGCCGCCGCGTCGCTTCTCCCGTCCTTCTCTATCCCAGTCCTGCTGCCGGCAATGGCGTGTGACGTCACGTCCCTTGAAGGCTGATCGTGTCCAAAGGAGATAGGCTGTGGCGCGCTGGGAGAGGAATTGCGGGTGAATTCAAACGGCTGAAATCTTGAGTCTTCTCTTTAAAGCAGCTGCAGCTTGATGAGATGGCTCTATGCGTTTCGTGTCGCATACAGCTTCGTCAGGATGACGCTCCTGACGAAGCTGTATGCGACAGCGAAACGCATAGAGCCATCTCATCAAGCTGCAGCTGCTTTAAAGAGAAGACTCAAGATTTCAGCCGTTTGAATTCACCCGCGATTCCTCTCCAGCGCGCCACGCCTATCTCCTTTGGACACGATCAGCCGTTCAGAGGGACGTGACGTCACACGCCATTGCCGGCAGCAGGACTGGGGATAGAGAAGGACGGGGAGAAGCGACAGCGGGCGCACACAGCGCTAAAGATACCCTTATGTGCATTATATACATGTACAGAGTGTGAGTACATGTCTTTTAACTTGCTATTTATAAAATCCTGTTCTACAACCTACACCATCGGTCTGTTTCTCTGCTCTTTGTCCACATATACCTTATGGGGATTTGAATCTTACCAACCCTGAGCTTATCCATATGTGTCAAGACCAAGTGGGGATATAAGTACACCTTAAAGAAACCTCATCATTTCTCCACTACCTGACAGAGTCAGACAAATGCGAATTTTCTTCTATGTTGCTGTAAGTAGGTTTTCCCCAAGAGCCAAGATTCTTGAACAAGCCAAAAAATAATCACAATACTGCACAATTATTGCTTTATATGTTTTTTATTTACATGTTGTATTCCTGACGGGGTCGCTCACTTTCCACAAACAACTACGACTGTACCTGTGGGAAATCAAAGCATATTTCCCTGGAAGGTTTGAGAAGTATCCTGTTGGGTAACATTATTCATTTTTTATTATATTTATTGTTTGAATTTGATCACAACACTGTGTATTTACTAGGGAACTGTGGCGCCTAGGCAAGTCATTTAAGTACATTTTGCTATACACATTGCAGCCATGTGTTTCATCACGGCCAGCGTGAGCGTGAGCGCCCGCTCAGCGTCACCCTGGCCGCAGCCTAAGAAATAAGACATATTTTAAGAAAATGCTAATGGTGAGTGCAAGTTCTTTTTGGGGATTTTTTTTTTGTACAAAGCAAAATTTTTATAAATCATCAACAAAAGGCAATGAAAAAATGTACTACCGATTTCATTTTGATGATCGCCAGAGGAGAGGTGGGCCCCTATTTCGTGCAAATATTGTATCTACATTTTGAGCATGTTGGAAAAAGTGCAGGTACAGTGTATGGTGCTCGCGTAGAGAGGAAACACATTGACAAATTGTAAAAGAAAAGTGAAACTGCAAGTACAGTACATCTCACAGTAAAAGGCATCTTCGAATGTCACTGTCTCACGGTACCTTTAATTGCCCTTTTACAAGGTCACATGATGTGATTCCAACGCAACGAGTTCAGACTTCCGCAATGTCACTGACATTCTCCCATCAAACAGAAATTAGAATGCTAAATGGAACTAGGGAATGGAAATGGTAGGACGCTTGCAAAGTGCATTGGTGAACTCTGTTGGACTAGTTTTGCCATCAATTTGGTTTTTAAAAGTTGGGTTGGGATATTTGCTTTAACATGATTATTGCTATAACGATTACTTCAGCCACTTCAAGTTTTTAATCTGTCCAGGGCTGTAATCTTACTGCAACATGTACGTGGACCAGGATGACCCTTACCAACATATACTTCCCAGCTTCTTGACAGTGTCGCGGGGGAAGTGACACAGATGTAATACGTGGAAATGCTTCCCCAGATAACACAACGTATCCCCTTACAACTCAGAATATAAAAAGGTTCCATAGGGTTCAATGGGAACGGTGCAGTATATCAGAATATATCGCAACATATCATACCAGAGAGAAGAATCTCTCCCTCTCAATCTCTCTCCGTCTCAATCTCTCTCTCTCTCTCAATCTCTCTCTCTCACAATACAGTATCTCTCTCTCAATCTCTCTCTCTCTCAATCTCTTTCTCTCAATCTCTCTCTCTCTCAATCTATCATTCCGATCATATTCTCAATCGCTCTCTCTCTCTCTCAATCTCTCTCTCTCACACACACACACACAATCTCTCTCTCAATCTCTCTCCCTCTCAATCTCTCTCCCTCTCAATCTCTCTCCCTCTCAATCTCTCTCTCTCTCAATATCTCTCTCTCTCAATATCTCTCTCTCAATATCTCTCTCTCTCAATATCTCTCTCTCTCAATATCTCTCTTTCGCAATATCTCTCTCTCAAATTCTCTCTCTCGCAATCTCTTTCTCGCAATCTCTCTCTCGCAATCTCTCTCTCTCTCGCAATCTCTCTCTCTCGCAATCTCTCTCTCTCGCAATCTCTCTCTCTCGCAATCTAAAAAATGATATATCGTGTGTAATGAATGAGTGTTATATAAACATGTATTCTTTGAAGTTGCCCTTGGGTGATCTCTATGTATGGTAATGTAGTATATGAAATAGAGAAATGCTGCAATGCTCAACTTGCAACTGATTAACCAGGCTTGACCTAAAACAAGTTTGAATACTGATGCCATAAACACCTCTATAACGACCAGCAGGCAGTCGGACATGAAGGATGGCGGCTGTTACAATATCTCTGGGATTCCAGCAATGAAAAGATGTGTCATGTGGTTTCCTACGGGGAGATACTAGAGCCGACATAAAAATAAGGACGTCTCTTAGTGTGTTTTCTAGCAAACTATTTTACCAAAACAGCGGGAATAAAAGAAATGTAATGTTACACTACTTAGGAGTCAAAGATAAAATAAGCGCAAGGCTAGTTTATATCTCAGATCACAAGTGTGTTCAATGCTACTAATCAAATGGAAATCAAACAGCTGATAGCCCTAGGTTTAATGTGCTAGTTTATGTATAATACAAAATAAGTGTCAAGGTTACTTCCCTCTGGTTAAACACGTGTATGTAGGGTAAAAATGTAAATAGTGGAGCCTTTTATTGGTGCAGACAGACACACGCACGCACGCACATGCACGCACGCACGCACGCACGCACGCACGCACACACACACACACACACACACACACACACACACACACACACACACACACACAAAACCACCCACCCTTGGGAAAAGCTATTTGAAACACATCATAAAAAATTCTACCATATGTATTCTTGGGAAGGAGAGAGAATTTGTTATTACTGTACATGAAAAGGAGAGAGAATTCATCAAATAAGTTAATTATTATTTAAAGAAGCAATCCAAGCAGTTTAAAAAAATAAAACACCTCGTCTTTAGACCCAAAGTGGTCACACTGCTTGTTACTTCCCTGAAGCATGCGAGTGCACTCTGTCTACTGTGTATATTTTATCTTTACAAAACCGTTTTGCACTATGTCTGCATCTCATTTTCTCCACATAACCATCAGGAGTTCACAGCATACAAACGCCATGAAAGAAAAGATCAAGACTTGATATAATACTGAAAACGCTGGATTTCGTTTCTGATACCACGCGAGTTGGGCCGTTTATAATACTTTTTGAGCGCCATCTATCACTATTTGCAATCAAGCACTACGTATGTTTTGCTCTTTGTATGATCCTGGAGAGACTTGTGCGCTAACCTTTGTGCTGTCAGTTATAGGTGCCGCCAATGTTATTGCAACCCGTGGCACGCTCCAGTAGATGAAGTAGCGAGGTGGCCAACGCCCTCTTCTCCCCTGTGTGTGGCTGATTTAAAATAATGGTTGCTTCTCCCACTGGTGGGTTGTGTATGCCACTCCGCAGCGCGTCTTTGGGACTCTGTGCCCAGCTATGAAACATGAATTAGGAGTTGACTGCTAAAACTGGCAATAAATGGTGTATACGGTCGGAGTGCTTTCATTTTATTGTAAAACGTATGATGCCAGTGAGATGACACCATTGCGTTGTATGCCTGCAGGAAGTATTAACACACAGGTGCGCCGACGAGTATTCTAAAACTTGCCTTAAACTTGCCTTAGAAAATCTGGGGCTATCACCAACAAGACCCAGGTACATGCTGGGTACATGCTGGGTACATGCTGGGTACATGCTGCAACATTTCAGTGACATTCCTGCAGAGACTAATCGCCCATCGGATTAACACAGCAGGGGTCCCTGGCGGTCCCATTCAGTTTGAATCGGACTGACAGCTTCCCCCACTGTTAATCCGATGGGCCATTAGTCTGTCTGCAGAAATGTCACTGAAATGTTGCAGCATGTACCCAGCATGTACCCAGCATGTACCCAGCATGTACCTTGGTCTTGTTGGTGATAGCCCCAGATTTGTTTTAGAATACTCGTCGGCACTACAGTATTAATAATATAAATATTAACATATTTGGACGCTATGTGTTAGACAGTGTAATTCCCCCTCCTTTGTATCTGCAAGAACGAGTTCTCATGTGCTAAAATAATCAGCTTTATTAATCTGTGTTAGAAGTGTTATCAGTGACACCTCACTGGCATTATTCATTCTTGTACTCATGAAAAGTTAATTTAACTAGAAAAAGAGAAGAGAAGAAAAAAAACCTGTCTTTTTTTCTTTTCTTCTACCTGATAGACAAATCTCATACATAATACAGCTCTAACATCATATTCAGTGTTAGTTCAGCATCGTCAACTTAAACTACTGCATCTGTCCTCTAAATGATATGAACCGTCTTTTTCATCCACGGTGTTCCATATTTTATTGCTATGCTTGTGTAACTCTGAACACGTACCTGGCACTTTGGTGAATACGCTGTCCAAGGTCCTAGTAGTCATATGGGTCCTGGAGAAATGTAGATTAACTCCAGGTTGGGATACCTGTTTATGAGTTATGATACTGTATAGCTAAAGGAAGGTAAGTTATGCACAACCACACAAAAAACAAGGCTAACAGGGGCGGCCACCTCCAGTACTCAAGGGCCACCAACCAGTCAGGGTTTCAGGATATCCCTGCTTCAGGGCCCAATCAGTCCCTACTTCAGCACCGGTGGCTCAATCAGCCACCTGTGCTGAAGCAGGGATATCCTGAAAACCTGCCCTGTTGGTGGCCCTTGAGAACCGGAGTTGGTCGCCACTGGTTTATAGAAAGATGTGCTCCCAGGTGCTCCAGAGAAGGCATGCAGTATCTTGTCAGTGTCTCGCAGGATAAATAGAAGAAAATCCAGGCAGTCTAAAAATATAGTAGCAAAATCTTAGCATTTATTAATTACATACAGTATTTGAACAAACCAAAGTCCATACAAATGTTCCTCTGGGTATAAATGCCCTGAAAAGGGTTTGCATGGGGCATTGATCAGTTCCAATATTAATTAATAGACACTAGGATTCGGCTACTATATTTTTCGGGGGGCCTGGTGATTTTTCTATTCATGGTACCTGTTAAGAGACGAACATGATGGTTCTTCATATGCGTATATTCTGTAGTCAAATGATAGTGTCTGTTCTTCAAGTCATTGCACACAAAGAAACCGGGGATGTTTCAAAAGCTTTGTATGTAGGGTTGTCAGGTGTCCAGTATTGAACCTGACTGTCCTGTATTTAGACACGATGTCCAGTAAAATTTTGAGCTAATACTAAACATGTACAGTATGTGTCCGGTATTGCCTCTCTGGATATGTATATGTCTGGTATTACCTCTCTGGACATGTATGTATCTGACATTACCTCTCTGGACATGTATGTATCTGATATTACCTCTCTGGACATGTATTTATCTGGTATTACCTTTCTGGACATGTACGTGTCTGGTATTACCTCTCTGGACATGTATGTGTCTGGTATTACCTCTCTGGACATGTATGTATCTGGTATTACCTTTCTGGACATGTACGTGTCTGGTATTACCTCTCTGGGCATGTATGTGTCTGGTATTACCTCTCTGGACATGTATGTGTCTGGTATTACCTCTCTGGACATGTATGTGTCTGGTATTACCTCTCTGGACATGTATGTGTCTGACATTACCTTTCTGGACATGTATGTGTCTGGAATTACCTCTGGACATACTGTATATGTCTTGCATTACCTCTCTGGATATAGTGACATGACCGGCTTGGGGGCCACAGGATTTCCCTGAGCAGGGAGAGAGCAGGGCTGCTGCAGACCATATAGACAGAAGAATTAACTTGCTTATAACATCCATGAAAAATGTTCATGCTGAACCATCAACCCCTTCAAAGCCAGAGGAACCAGCAACACATTATGCTATTGCTTTCTCTGGCACAGAAGGGGTGCAAAGGCATCAGCATCTGCCAATATTTTTAATCGTTTTCGCACACGCCATTGTGTTCTTCTTCAAAGGGAAATTCAACTCATTGAGCATTTCTTCCACTTGAATGTATGGGACATAAGGCAATAAAACACCGGCTATTCATTGACCATCGGTTTTAATAAATTCTCTGATTTTCCATTTCATTGCTTTTATTAGTCTGACGGGTAATAAAAGAAACGTAATTAACTAAGCAACAGGTGCCATATTCAAAGGATTTATTAAAGATACAGTGCATGCAGTATCTGTTAAACACTACAGCTTCTAGTTTACAATCTGCTGAGCCATACGGCTGAGACTGGAACTTCCTACTCAATCATAATCAGTTGAGTTTCCTAAAAAAATTTTTTTACTTTGTTACACTTTTTCGGAACCAGTGGGGTAAAAAATATATTAAGCGCCAAGAAGAGACATTTTGAAGTCTTGAAAAATCATGTGTATGCACATCTCCTCTGTGGACCAAAATGTTTAAGAAGATGTTGAACCTCCCCTTCTTAAAGGCTTCGGGGGTTTTATATCTTTAAATATTCTTGTAACCCTTTCACAACCAGAGGTGTTGGCATCGCATCACAAAGCAAGGAGGTTAACGAGACAATGAACTGTTATTAAATGCAGCGGTCAGGAAAGAGAAATCTAAAGTTCCGTCTCCCGGCTAACTAAATAAGATAAGATATGATTGATAAAAGAGCTGAAAGCGATTGTGCTGTGTCTTCTTTGTATCACCGTAATTAATAGCAGGGCGCTTTACGTGGTATGTAACATACGTGCTTCTTGTTTTGCCGTGTCTGTTTCTTACTCTTTGCTTTTCAGTGCTTTTTAGATGTCTCGTGCCTTGTTGTGGAACCATGAAAAAAAAACATGGCAAGAATATATGGAGATTATAATGTGTGTTTATGAGCGATTTTAAGATTGCTTTAGGGCAACTGTTAAGTTATTTGGCACAATGGTTTTATTTGCTTATCTGCATTATTTATGGTCAGAGCCTCTGGATAATGATCACAGTTATGTAGGCCATGCCTTTGGCAAATTTGTGACTGTTCCTGTGTTTATTGCATTATTCTTGCAATCGCAGATTGTCACTTGTTTCCTGTTATGATGGTCAGTTGTCTTACTTCATTTTTAAACACGTGCTGTCTATAATACATTTCTTTTATTTTGCTACCAGTACAACATTGGCAACACCGAAGTGCAAAAGGATGAAATAGCCGTCTCTAAATGGGTCCACTGATTCTGCACTTACTTGTCCCAGACTTAGCTGACAACGCCTTGTAACAAAGCAGAAAAAGGCTCTTCTAGGGAAACCATGTGAACAATGGATTGGAAGCAAAAAATGACATGTCCACTGTGCTTATTTGCATTTTGTTACTACAGATGGATGTAACGGATGATCGCCAAAAACTGGACAGGACCGCGAGGCTGAGGTGTGGATTAGGAAACACCGACCTAGAGACGCAAGGTCACATCCGGTGTGCAGGCTCGTAGTCGTGGATAGCCGGGTCAGGGTCGGAGAATGTAGAATCGTTGAAGGCAAGCCGAAGTAGAGGATTGGAAAGAGCAGGGTAGTCGTAGGGAAGCCGAGGTCGAGGGTTGGAGAGAGCAGGGTAGTAGTAGGGAAGCCGAGGTCGAGGGTTTGGAGAAAGCAGGTGTCGTAGGGAGGTCGAGGTTTGGAGAGAGCAGGGTAGTCGTAGTGAAGCCGAAGTCGAGGATTGGAGAGAGCAGGGTAGTCGTAGGGAGGTCGAGGGTTGGAGAGAGCAGGGTAGTCGTAGGGAAGCCGAGGTTGAGGGTTGGAGAGAGCAGGGTAGTAGTAGGGAAGCCGAGGTCGAGGGTTGGAGAAAGCAGGGTAGTCGTAGGGAGGTCGAGGTTTGGAGAGAGCAGGGTAGTCGTAGGGAAGCCGAAGTCGAGGATTGGAGAGAGCAGGGTAGTCGTAGGGAGGTCGAGGGTTGGAGAGAGCAGGGTAGTCATAGGGAAGCCGAGGTCGAGGATTGGAGAGAGCAGGGTAGTCGTAGGGAAGCCAAGTTCGAGGATTGCAGAAAGCAGGGTAGACGTAGGGAGGTCGAGGTCGAGGGTTGGAGAGAGCAGGGTAGTCGTAGGGAAGCCGAAGTCGAGGATTGGAGAGAGCAGGGTAGTTGTAGGGAGGTCGAGGGTTGGAGAGAGCAGGGTAGTCATAGGGAAGCTGAGGTCGAGGGTTGGAGAGAGCAAGGTAGTCGTAGGGAAGCCAAGGTCGAGGGTTGGAGAGAGCAGGGTAGTCGTATGGAGGTCAAGGTCGAGGGTTGGAGAGATCAGGGTAGTCGTAGGGAAGCCGAGGTCAAGGGTTGGAGAGAGCAGGGTAGTCGTAGGGAAGCCGAGGTAGAGGGTTGGAGCGAGCAGGGTAGACCAAGGTAAACGAGGCACGGTGAGACAAGGCAGGGTGCTTGCGACCACCAAACGTCACAAGGTTTATGCTCAGCCAACTTCTTCGTGGAAGAGGCTGAGCCTATATAGCAGGACCGGCGAAACAGACGCAGGATTGGGGCGGAGCTTGATAGGGGCGGAGCCTGTGTCTGATCCTCACAATGGGTAAACCTGTCTTCAATCCGATCCACGGATTTTCCCGGCCAAATCCAATTTACGGAACGCCATTTCACTCATTTCTAGTTGTTATCAGGGTTGACACCTTCTATTGAAGGTTAACCCGGAGACTTTTTGCAATTAATAAACATTTTTTAATGTATTAATTTTATTTATATATTTACTTATTTTACCTTCTCCCGCGGTGGCCTCTCCCCCTGCAAGGTCCAGCCAACATAGCTCCGCGACATAAAATGGCATCACGGTGCCATGCTGTGTCATGTTGCCATGACAACGGGACAACTTAAGGCACCACGTGATGTCCCCGTTGTCATTGCAACGTTGTGCCATTTGACGTTGAGGAGCCATGTTGACGGGACCCTGCAGGGGGAGATACCGCCGCGAGTCGAGGCCTCGCACTGGAGATTTTCACAGATACATGGCCAAAACTCGTAGTCAAACGTGAAGTGGTGGCAACCCTGGTTGTTACTAAGAATCTATGTCTGCAGCCTTTGCTATGGTGTGATATGAAACAATCTGGTGAATGAAGCATGTTAGAAGGTGCTTGGGGAAGAAGCCTGGGGAAGATATGCTTTCTGCTGCCTCTAACCATCTGGTTACATACAGTATGGTGGCGAGAAACACCCCAAGTTTTCATCTCCACTGTAGAGATGGTCACTTTCAATGCAGCTGTGAATACAAAGTTCTTTGTGTCCTCTTGGCTCATTAACATTCTAGTGGGTGGGGTTGACGTTCCACAAAGTACAAGCAAATGTTAACCCGTATTATGCTGATCCTGTGCATAGGGGAGCAGCTCTTGGGGAGGCTGTCCACCTTTGGGGCAATGCAGATGTACACTGTACAAGACCCCACAAGTCCCTGTGTTACTACTAAAAAAACTACCTCGAAGTCCTTGTGGTAAAGGTAATGCCTCCAAAGGTCCTTAGCTATACGCAAATTGCTGCCATATTTAGAAGTCACTACAAAGGTATTTTGCTTTCCAAAAAATGTCCTGAAACAGATGGGTGTCGGCAGAAAAGTTTGTGAAAAGTACAGAGGAGAAATATTTAAAGCAAAACTATTTGTACAGGATTCATAAATGTTCAGAGCCCCAAAGGATCCTACTCCATAAGACACCTTACTGATGTCGCAAGACAATTTGAAGCCAAAGGCGACTTATGCCATAGCATTGTTTGTTAAAGATGGCCCTGAAGCCTTTGTACCACACAGACGATAATGTAGAAACTGCCATTTAATCAAAGAGAAGTTGCTGCATCATTAACAATGAATGATCCGGATTCTTCATATATTTTTAAGGGTCTTAAAAAGGGATCATCTTTCTAGATTTCTGATTGTCACACGCCTAACTTTGCATATTGAACAAGCATCAACCTCTCCAGGTCATTCTTCTTCAGTCTGACCCTAGCCTAACCACGCGGTTTACTTTTTAAAAAAAAAATTTTAGGGTGCTTTGTGCACTGTATGTATAATAAAAACTGATTTATTTCCGTGCCATTCCATTGAACAAGCAATGTGCACAGACATGATCACAGCTGTTCTAGAATAATTAAACTGGTTTCGGAGCAAGTCCCTGTTGCAATTAAAGGTCTACCCGTTTTTTGCCTTCCTAATCATAAGTTGTGACAAGATGTTCTGATCCGATTTATTAGTCGAGTAAGAAGAAAACTTTTCTGGCACAGTTCGGACCTCCTCTGGTGCCAGCAAGAAATGAATATGTGCAGTTTTAGGTATTGTTTTTGACACATTTATCTGGATTGAAGCCCAGAGCATGTTTGTAAAATGTTGTTTAAATTATGGATTATTTTTTTTTAGCTTCTGCTTATAGTACACGGGTGGCCAACTCCAGTATTCAAGGGCAACCAACAGGTCAGGTTTCCAGGATATCCCTGCTTCAGCACAGGTGGCTCAATCTAACCTGTTGGTGACCCTTGAGGGGACTGGGAGGCCATCCCTGTTATAGGTTTATTGTGAACCTTTTCTATAGCCCCCATATGAAAGCCTCTTCTGTGTTTGTGGGTGAAAATAAAGTGCCCTGGTAGGTAAAGTTTTGGCCTCTGAAGTTACTGGTCTTGGTTGAAGTATATAATTCATCTCCATATGATATTCAGCCAGTTTCTTTAGCTTCCTGGCGGCTTCTCCAAAAATACTGGCCACAATGGTGAAAGGTGTGACACGCTCGAGACACACCCACTCTCACTTCTCTCCCCATCCATGCTGTTTCCTCCTCTCCTTGGCCCCATCCCTAGGCTTCTGAAACCTACTCCTGATTGGCTGCATTACCCAACAATAGCCAATAATGATGGAGAAAGCTGCCCAGCTCCCTAGCAACAGCCCTGCTCTCTCCCTGCTCGGGGAAACCCCCCCCTCTCCTCCCCCAAGTTGGTCAGGTCACTATTGTAGAGGGAGAGGGGGGTTGGCCCGGTATTAAAGGGGTTGCACCCCATATGGCCACCCCCTGACCTCACCAGGGAGGCAAGGGATTAACTGGACTGCGGTCCAGGAATGTGGCTTACACCTTGTCATGTCAGGAAAATGTTCCCCTGTTCTCATGTTTCATTATAATCCTGTATTTTAATGTTATAAAGTGCATTTCTGTATCTCCAGCTCTGGAGGTCGCAGAGAGTTGATATTTGGCCAATGTGTGGAGTCACTGTAGGCATTAAAAACTGGCAAATTTCGACCCACTGAGCCCACCAGAATGGAACTTATTAATATGTGTATATATTAAAGTGTATATATATGGTATTTTGGATCTGCTCTGACAATGCAGACTCCTTCTGCTATGCTAATAGGTCATGAAGGGCAGCCGGCTGATTGAGCCTAAGCACTGTGATCAAAAGTTAACTGCCTGATTGTTTACACTAAGTACTAATCAACCAACCAAGTACTAATCAACAGACTCTGCCACTCTAATTGTTACCTGAGAGTGGAGAATCATCAAACTGGAGTGATTTGTAAGTGTTATGTCTACACCTACAAACAATGCAGATACTTCATTTGGTAGACTGGTCGTTGCCCCTGATTTAATTATGGGGCTACCCATAGAGTCCCAGTACACATGGGCTAATTAGCTGGGGGGCATGGGTTAATCTGTGTCTCCACATTAGGGATTGGAAACAGATAATTGTTCACCAATAGTCTGTATTCAATGTTAAGAATAGGGTTACACAGGTATATAAACTGTGTCAACCCTACAGATTTTAGTTGTGCTTCTGATTCCACCTGGAATGTCACCGGATTGCTGGAGAATTGCTAGCTGATACTTCTCCATTCCCCAACCCTAAGTAAGTGTTACCTTCCTGCCTGTTAATTGTACTATATTGCTGTGTTCACCTTTTTTAAGGAATACATATATTTTATTATATCTAAGCCTCGTTCAGTTCAACCCAGATATTTGGTGTTCGTTATATCTTGTCATAAGCTACCGTGACAAGCTCTATAATTAACTGGTGTCAAGCGGTGGGATTGAACTGAACCTATATTACAGTGTTCTGTGGGACCCTGTAATATAGTGAGAACTTGAAGGGAATTGCGAGTTCCTGGGACTAAAGATATTGAACACACAGTAGAGCAAGAGTTAACACAAGTTGTAACACCACCTCACTGCTGTGACCGTGAACCATGAGCGAGGCTGAAGGCTCATCCAACATGAGGACCCAAGCTCAGCTGAAGGACAAGTGCCGTGAATATGGACTGCCCTATGAGAACCAGGAGGTCGCAGACATGCTTGACGCAATCGGTGACTATGAAGCCCGGCTTGCAGAGCCTCAGGATACGGCTCAGCTTGCCCTTATACAGCCACCCATAGATCAGGGAAGGAACCCAGTGCCGGGGCGGCGGAATCTCGGGGAGGGAATGAGTGCACCTCCCGGGAGCAGTGCAACAGGAGGGGTACTGGTTGCTGCGGCTACCAGTCTGTTCACCCCTGAAATGTTGGCACTGATTACTGCGTGGGGAGACAGAGGGACACCGGAGGAGTGGCTGCAGTTTATCACTATGGCAGTGAACAGACCCGCGTATTGCCCCCCCGTCCAACCCAACAACGATGAACTTAAACTGGTCAGCACAGTCTCACCAAGTTTGCGGAAGGTACTGATCAGATGGACAGTTGTCTAAAGAACTTTGAGACACAGTGTCGGCGGTACAAAGTGCTTCCCCAGCATAGGGTTGCACGTTTGGACCCCTTACTGTCCAGCTTGGCGAAGCAGACGATGATGGCGCTTCCAGATGAGTATGCTGATGACTACGACCACCTGAAAGAACTGTTATTATTTCAGTACGGTTTCACCCCTGAAGCCTACCGGGGTAAATTCCGGCAGGGAGAGAGGCAGCCCCAGGAGTCCTATGTTACCTACATGACCCGCATGGCTTTGTACGGGATACACGTATTTGCCCTGGTCACATCAGACCAGATTGCCCGGAACCCCTGCGTTCCGGCGGACCCCATCAAGGGCAACGCACCCCAGCTGCGAAGCCGGTAGCCCGCGTGCGGGTGGCTTCCACCAAAGACTCCGGACCGGTCATGGAACCAACTCCAAGTGAGACGTCCCATGCAACGCCTGTCCCGGTTTCATCGGTGCCTACAGCCAGGAGCAGAGGACATCTCAGCGCGGATCTGCAGCAGACGGACGGCCGGAGCAGACATCTCACCCCGGTCACAGTCAGTGACCGGCAAGCAGTCAGCTTGATGCATTCAGGAGCTGCAGTGACCCTGGTCCGACCTGATATGGTCCGGCCAGAGGAATTACTCCCAGGCCCTGGGATACAGATCACTGTGACTGACGGAGAGCCATGTTTCCTGCAAGTGGCCAGAATCTTTTTGGATTGGGGGAGGGCCAGGGTGTGCGGGAGGTGGGGGTTTTACCCGGTTTGGATGCCGATGTTCTTCTTGGCAACGATCTGGGACCAATGACCTGCACCTATGACCGAGTGCCCAAGCCCGCTGCAGTGGCGGCGGTTACCCGGAGCCAGACAGCGGCAATGGCGGCGGCGCCAGTCCCCCAGCCTTTGGGACCAACGTTAGCGGAGGGCGCATAGGAGCCCGGGGAGGTAAGCCAGGATCAGTTGCAACCACAGACTGACTTATTGTTTCCCCTCACCCTTCCCCATTCTCTGGACAATGACAGGACTGGGGGGTGGCCAGAATTAGGAGCCCAGTTTAGGGAGGCAGTGAAGACAGACCCTACCCTGGCCGGCGTGAGACTTCGGGCGTCCGAATCTCAGGCAGGGGAAGGCACTGAGCACTGCCTATGGTATAAGGGACTCCTGTATAGAGAAGAAGGGAACCCAGGGATAGAGGAGGGATTGACCAGTAAGCGACAGCTAGTAGTGCCCCAGGGGTACCGACAGCAACTGTTACGGGTAGCTCACTCTATTCCGTTAGCAGGACATCAGGGGTCAACAGAACGTGAGCCCGGTTATTACACCATTACTACTGGCCGGGGGCATCTCGAGATGTGGGCAATTTCTGCCGCTCTTGTGATGCCTGCCAGCGAGTGGGTAAGGCGGGCGACCGCGTGAAGGCACCCCTGAAACCCCTACCGATAATAGGGGAACCCTTCCAGACAGTAGCGATGGATCTTGTAGGACCCCTTATGATTCCTAGCAGGTCAGGGAAGCGCTACATCCTCACGGTGGTGGATTTTGCCACCCGGTACCCTGAGGCGGTAGCGCTTGGCACCATAGATGCCAAGACGTGGCAGCAGCTTTGCTGAACATTTTTTCTAGGGTAGGTTTTCTTAGTGAGGTCCTAACCGATATTTGGTGTTTGTTATATCTTGTCATAAGCTACCGTGACAAGTATGTCCAGAGAGGTCATACCAGACACATACATGTCCAGAGAGGTAATATCGGTATACACATACATGTCCAGTATTACAGAATCTTTAATTTTTTAGTGGACAGAGTGTCCAAATACAGGACAGTCTGGTTCAATACTAGACACCTGGCAACTCAACTGACAGCTTTTCTGCAGCCCAGCAGTATTGACCTGGACTCCAGGTATGGGAGTGTGAGGAATTTGTGGGTCTGGGGGGTGTGAGTGTGTGTGTGGGGGTGGGGGGGGGGAGATTGCTGAAGTACTTGTGGGGGGGGAGGGTACTAAGGTTAGGGTATTAAGGCCGGCACCAAGAGGGGCCCAGCCTGATGGCCAGTCAAAGAAGTTGCACCTGTTTTACGGTTGGGTACAACCTCAGATACAGTATGGGCTCTGCCCCACGTAGGTGACCCTGCCAGTAGAAATGGCATTACCCTTATGGCTGGGATTCACTACGCTCTGGTAAGGGGTCTGAGATTTTAAACCTGCGTTAACGGCTATTGACTTGATGTGCAGTCAATGCTGAAAGGAGCTCTGATAACCCTTATCGGTTCTTAGTACCTGTTGGTTCATTAGGAAGATTATATACAAATTACTTTGTTATTGTGCTTTTAACCTGCCATGTACCACTTCGAGTGTAAGCTCTTCGGGGTAGGGATTTCTATTGTTTGACGTTGACCTTATTGTATTATAATTACCTGTACTGTATTGTCTTTGTAAAATGCAGAGTACATGGTGGGAACAATATAAATAAAGATATACATATACACATGTACTCAATTAACACTGCAAGCAAAACAAACTTCCATTCATTGATCTGCTAGAAAAACATGATACCACGGAGAACATGTAAAGACGAATATTTACCTACATCGGAAAATATTGACACCCATTCAGTAAAAAAGCGGCGATTTCCCACCCTTTTAGCGCCCGTCAATGTGGAAATATCTCATGCACTCTAATTATATCAAAGTCATTATTTTTCCTCCATTACAAAATATATTCCAAATGTGATGGAAATGTGCATGCAGGGAGGCAGAAAAACATTTTTACGAGCATCTGCTGATTGCTGGATAAAGAGATTGTGCCTATCTTCGGAGAACACTTTGTAGATGCAGTTGTAAACAAACCTTCAAAACCTTACAAGTTTCTTCTTCAGATGAGCTGTAGCAGCAAAGTGGAAGATAGAAAGCGTAAATGCGTGGGGGGTGGGGGGAGATGAGATGTGGCGGGGAGAAAATAAACAGCAAACAAGGTCTGCAAGTAGAGAGATTTATTATCATCAATTAATTAGTACAACAGAGCAGGTGTCGGCAGGTGGTAGGAGAAAGCGCTGTTCAGCACTGAGGTGCTGAGCAGAATGTGCATGGTGGGCTGTTATAGTGAGTCAGAAAACCGATGACTTCATTTTGCAGCATTCGTTTGTTGTTGACGTCCAGAAGATGAAAATGCTGAAGATCCTGTGTGCTTCAAAATTGTGCGTTTCTCATCTGGACTTCAGAATACACACCACGCAGATCAGCATCCACTCTAAACCTGTGAAGTCTCCATGTAGGTCTATGAGAATCGCAATGGAAAACAAGAAAGGTTGTACTCCATTGTCGTAGGTAGATAGGAAAAGTCTAGCATCCACCGTGTAAGATGCTGCTTGGTAGGAGTGGATGTAATCAAACTAATATGGATTAGGTTCTACGTAGGATATAAAACATCCAATATTGATTCATGAAATGGTCAGTATTAAAGCTGCAGACCAAGTAATATCCTTCATGTGTTTTTTTTTAAAATAAATTAGTTCCACATGATGAGAAAATACTTGAAGTATTTTTTAAAAACAATTCTGAATGACATTTTTAATGTATTATAATGTAACGAGCATTTTTTGTTTCTATAACAACCATTTACAAAGTCACATCCCCTTCCTCTTCTGAAACAGGCTCTGGCACACCCCTTTTTGAGCCCTGCCCTTCCTCTAGCAGTGCAGCAATTGTATCTAGTGACTGCCTGGTCATATGATCTTCCCCACAGAACTTTGCATCTTTGGTCCTCTTATGCTGCACTGACGGCCATTTAGTGAACACCCGAGCCGAATCTTCGCCGATCGATCACAGGAGAACGGAAAAAAATAAAGATGTCCTATTGTACATTTCAATAAATACACCTCCCCCCGTCATGTTAAAGGGAAATGAAGCACTGTCATTCTTATTGGCTGGCTTCAGTCCCTTTCATGACATCACTTCCAAAAAAAAAAGAAAAGAAAGGGCACATGGTTTTCACAGCCAATGAGATGGTGTGTGAACCATGTGCCGCCATAATGTGATGTCACGGGCCATATTTAAGGCCGTGATGTCTCATTTGAGCTCTAGAAGCCGACGGGTCAACATCGTGGATTTAACATTGGGGTATTGGATTAACAGATGAAGACAGAAGATAAAGACAAAAGATAAGGAAAATAAAGAAATAATCACAGATGAAGAAAGAAGAAGATGAGAGAAGATTAAAGAAAGAAGAATTGTGTTACCTGTCCTGGATCTTCACGGTGGATGGCGTTGGATTGAGCTTCATGACGTCACGGTACAAGAGCTTGCTGGTTCACCAGGATTCGGAGGGCCAACAATTCTAAAGGTAACATAAATATTGAGTGAATGTACTTTTATTTTGACAGGTTTTTTTATTGCATTTTTTTAATTGTCTTTTTTTCATTGCCCATTGACTGCTAATTTATTAATCTGTGCCTTTTTATGGTACAGATGAATACAGTGATAGCCAATGCATTTTGGGCCAAATGCATTTCTTCTATTGACTGTTATATTCTCTATTTCTGTTTATTGTATAGCTTAAATTGTTTTGAATTGTGATGGCTTGTTTTTTTTCCCCCACAGATTGGTTAGTGTTTTTATTTAATGATGTATTTTGATGGCAAAGTAGAAGAGATGTGATGCATCAGTAATCAGAGAGAATTCCATCCATAACATGTAATGATAATCAAGATGACAATGGAATGTCCTGGAGGATTGAGTAAATGTGCAATAGGAAGGGATAATTGTCTTGTGGAGTCCACTTGACCACCACAGCTTAAACACAATAAACACCCAACCAGATAAGCAAATCCGGAAATAAAGTAGCACAGGTGTCCATATATATATATGACAGGGCACAGCGGCCCTTTACCTGTGTGCTTGGACGGATGTTCCAGACATACGGGGCGTGCAGTCCATCCAGATGTAGGTACACCATGGTAGAGGTGGATGATGGATAGCATTGCCAAGGAAATCCAGCTCCCAGTGTAACCGGAAAAATAGGAAAAAAAGCGCACACTCCAATGCACACATTGGAGTGTGCGCTTTTTTTCCTATTTTTCCGGTTACACTGGGAGCTGGATTTCCTTGGCAGTGCTATCCATCATCCACCTCTACCTTGTATTTTGGTGGCTACTGGTTTTAATTTGTGTTTCCTAGTGGTTGTATTAATTAATTGTTGTGTTGCTTACTGCTTTTATGTATTACATTTATTGTTTGGCTAGTGGTATGTTTTATGTAATTGATTGGCTAGTGGTTATATTTATTTAATTGGTTGGCTAGTGGTTTTATTTCTTTAATTGATTGGCTATAGGTTTTATTTAGGTAATTGCTTGGTTGACTAGTGCTTTTAATTTTTGTTTCTGGGGGTTTATGTGCTTGTTGTATATGTTTTATTATTGTTATTTTGGACATTCATGCTTTTGTATTAGGGTGACATTGACTGCTATAGTAGCTTATCATGCCCATATTATATGGGTATGATGTACTACTATGCCACTCAATGGGTACAGGGTGGGTATAGTGGGTCCAGGTTGGGTGGTTAGGCCTCCCAGTTGGGTAGTGGGGGAGGGTAGGTTAACCCTTTAATTACTATAGCGGGTATTAACCGCTAAGGTGATTAAGGGCTATTAGATTGTATTTTTGAATGTATTCTTTCTGGCAATGGAGGACATGGCCCTGCAGTATGCTGACGAGGATGCTCTTCATAATGGCAGGGGTAAGTAGTACGTTTTTTATTTACGCTGCCTGGCTAATGTGTTGTTTAATAATGGGCATATTATCTATTATCCATATCTGATAATAGTTATTTTGCACATTACTGTACTGTATGTGTTTGGGGGAGGGGTATTTATTGAAATGTAGGCCATCTTTATGTTTTGTTACAACACAAATGGTACCGCAGGCCAGCAGGGACCCACGGGGACCACTCGAGGTCCCCCGGGTATAACCCGGGGATCCCGGCCGGCTTGTGGTATTAATCCTGTGTATAAAAAAATAATAATGATTTTATGGGGGGGCACAGATGGTGGGTGGGTTGTGTATTGGTGTTTATTAAATATTGTAATGGTTATTGGTGGCCTAGGAAGTGGATATTAGGGCTGTTGTCTGTATTTTTTTAATTGTGGGTTGCGGAGTGGGTGAAGGGGGTAGTAGCCCCAAGAATGGATGTTTAGGCCTACCGGGTGGGTTGCGGGAGGGGTTAACACCTTCATTACCTTAGCGGTATTAAACACTAAGGTAATGAAGGTGTTAAGTCCACCCAGAAGCCCCCCGCAAGGCCCAAACACCCCCAAGGGCCAAATACAACCTTAACCCGCCCCCGATACCCACAATAAGCATGGCACTGGCAGTTAACCCCTTCATTGCCATAGCAGGTTTTTTGGCCAAAAAAACAGAGATTTTTTGCTCTTATTGGGCTTTACTGATGGATGTAGGCTTTTTTTGCCGATAAGTGGCTTATCGCTGTTTATAGCATGAGGCCCTAGTAGTGTGCTCTAAAAACTAAATAAAGTGTAGCTACAAATGAATACAAAGTGCACCTATGGTACAGGTTATTATCTACTTACGACAATTGAGTGCTGACTTTTTTCATTTTCTATTACGAGTATCATAGACCTATATCGAGAGTTCACAAGTGAGAGTGCAGGCTACTGGCATGCAACAAACATCTGGTCTTTGAGGTGTTAATTCTGTTGTATATGCTTTCATTACCCCTCTTGCAGCAACCTGTTCTTTAGTCTGGGTTGAACGAGTACTTAGTGCTGTGCGTTTCTCGTCTAGACCAAAAGGTGAAAAGGGACTCCCTTCCTTTGGTAAGGACGTGAGTAACTTGTAGCCTTCCATAGAATTGGTTTTTGAATATTGCACACCACTGTCGACTCTAGATGTCACATTAACCCTTTCGTCTTTGCTATTCCAAGGGTGGTAGGTCCCTCTGGCAGCCTTAAAAATACAAGACAAAAAAAAGGAAGCATTGAAAAATGCTTATTACAGACAACTTAGAGCAGTGGTGGGCAAACTCAAGTCCTCAAGGTCCCCCAACAGATCAGGAATTAGGGATATCCCTGCTTCAGCACATGTAGTTTGGCACAATGGCTCAGCCATTCTGATCTGTGCTGAAGCAGGGATATCCTGAAACCCTAACCTGTTGGTGGCCCTTGAGGACTGGAGTTGGCCACCCCCGAGTTGAAGACTCTCACCTGGATGCCTACACAACAGCCATTCCCATATGGGTTGTGATGTATGATAGAACTGCAAAAGAAACTTATAAAGTTCATGCACAAGTATTCTATGAAATACGGTCTTGTTGGTATGTAAATGATATTATAGCGTGCAACAAACTGGTTGTTACTTTTCTAGCAGCCAGGGAGTCAAGCAGTTCGCAAGCGACTCGCCAAGCATTAAGTTAACGTACCTTTCAATTTTGTTTAATGATGCCAACTGCTCTCCAAACTCCGAAACAGGACATGTGGGAGAGACCTCTCCTCTCCAGCAAAAACCCTTATTTCAGGTTCTGGGGTGAAGTTGGTATCATTAGACAATATTAAAATACTTGGTGAATAACTTGTGAACTGTGACTGAGATGCGATTTGTTGGCGAAACAGCCAAGTGGTTGTGTTGGAAAGGAGCAATTTCGGAGGAATGTTTAGCCCTTCTGCAAACCGGTGACTCCTTTGGGAAAAAAATGTTACATTTGCACAGTTTCTCATATCTCCAAAGCTACTAGAATTCTGCACTAGCTTGTGTTACAACCTGGATTCTTTTATTGCCTTTTATCAGTGTGTGGGGCTTCACAAAGGGATTTGTGTTGTTCCTCGGACATGTGGCTAGACTGGTACCTGAGAGATAGAAAGAAGAGGGAAAGGCTCTCGAGGTGGTTAGAATAACTGTGGGATAGAGGTGCCTCCGGCTGATCACAATGAAAGAAGGCAAACGTGGATCAGAAGACAGTCCTTCAGGACTTTGTTCTGGGAGAGATTTATTTGCTGCTGGAATTTTCAGGTTTTAACAATAAGTTATATAGTTACAGTTCTGGCTTAGAAAATAATTCCAAAACCCTCTGAAGTGTAGCCAAGGGCATATTCTGTATACATAAGAAGGATATTGTTATTGTTTTTCTACGCTTTGAAAAAGTTTAAGGTTCTGAATTATGATCATACTGAATCGACTTAAAACAAGACAAACTTTGGTGCTCATTATAGCCGATTTAAAACCGCACCATACAGTACGTTTAAAGCAGATGCCCTGCCTGCTGGAAAGCACCCATACAGTATTGAGTAATGAGTGAGGAATCGTCACTCCAAAAATGTACAGCCTTTCAATATTCCATCCAGAGAAAATGGAGTGAAAACCTATGTTGTTTCTGAATTCGTAGGGCCCTATTCCCATAGCTCTGAAGGTGTCAGCGCCAACCCGCTCCGTCTCTGTAAAGCGCTACGTAAAACTAGCGGCGCTATACAAGAACATATTATTATTATCAAAATGTACATTTTATTATTAAATTAAATAAAATCATCAAACTCGCATAGTGTGCTGAAGTCACAATCCTCAACGCCAACAACGGGAGTACAGAAAGCGGAGTTTTTAACCATTTAATGCTTGTGATATCAGCGCACGTTGTAAGCACGTGGATTTCTTTTAATAATAAAACTTCGTTTTAATACTACACCATTGGAATACATTTTTGCACTTTCTTCCATGATATGTGTATATTTGACGCCGCGCAAGGTAAGGAGGGGAGGGCGGGCGACCGGCAGAGCAGGTAGGGGGGGGCGCAGCAAAAATTAGCGCGCCCCTGATCTAGACAAACTGAAGCAGATGTTTAAAGCAGCAATCCAGATTTAACATAATAATATTATTATTGTATTTATTTTGTTACAGGATTGAAGCAGAGGGCCTACGGCGTTGAACTGTACCGGAGATATTTTCCTCTGCAGCTGTGCCAGTATCTAGGCAGGCAGGGAACTCGCGTGCCTAACGAAATGGCGGCGTTTTAAATGTCCCGCGCCACGCCGGCCAATAGGGAGCCGTGATGTCATCCATTGCGGCTTCCTATTAGCCCGCATGACCAGGATCGTTAAACTCTACAGACATATAAACCCCCTCTACGGAGGGTCTGTATCTCTGGGTCACCAGAGCTGAAATCAATGGGGCTCAACTCCGGAGAACCCCTTCTTCAATCCTGTAATAAAATTAAAAAATAAAACAATAAATTAAACCTGGACTGCCGATTCAGGTGTCTAAAGATTACCATCAACTCTGCACGACCTGCTGACTGATTTGGGGAGCGGTTGCTGGAACAGCGAGAGGAAGAACTGCTCGGTACAATATTACGTTGGGAGTACTCAGTCTTCTAGTCTTCCTTTCCCTTTGCGTTACTTAAACTCCCAATTTAATCGTAAGCTCTCCAAGGCAGGGACTCATGGCAGAGACGGAGGGTCAGGAGCGCACTCACATCCAGGGTTCTTGTCTTCATCTCCATTGACTCATTGTGCCTGCAAAGCTCTACGTACAGCGCTGCATACACTGAAATGACTGTATGCGCGTCCCTTTCCTGGTTAGTGGCGTGAGACGCATTGTATCACTCTGTATTGTGCTAACCGATGGCATATGTGTTCTGCCATGTCTGAGAACAGCGGCCTTGCTTGTCTGCCAAGTTAGAACAAACACTGGGGTATGTGAAAAGGAGCATATGCTGTTTTGGGAAACATCAGATCTGATGACAGCGGTTATGCCGCCTCTCACCAATTACAGAAAACACTGAGGAAGCCATACAAAGCGTTCAATACAAATCGCTGATCTACACAAGTGATCGGCAATCATTTGCACATGCTGATAAATAACCATTGAAGAATCAATGAATGCATGAGCCCATTTTACATTAACCCCTTAAATCCAATCCAAGCTGTTTTTTTTTTTTTTTTTTGCTCTTTTTTTACACAGGATTGAAGCAGGGGGTCTCTGAAGCTGAAAAAAAACATTAATTTCAGCTCCAGAGACCCCCTGCGTCAGGAGGTACTTACCTCCGTAGTAGGTGCCAGGGGTCCCGTTATAGCTGATTCTCAAAGCGCCATGCTGGCCAATAGGAAGCCGTGACATCACCGGGTGCCGCTTCCTTTGGGCCCATGTGACGCTGGAGCTTTAAACTGCAGAGAGATACCTGCGCCCCCTTCGGAGGTCTGTATCTCCGGAAGCAGGGGGTCCCAGAGCTGAACTGAATGGGGTTCAGCTCCAGAAACCCCCTGCTTCAATCGTGCATTAAAAAAATTAACAAAAATGAAGAAAACCCCCCACACATGGATTGCATCTTTAACTGCGTGCGTAGCAATGCTTTTGCAGTCTTATCCGGCACCAAGGATGATAACCTCTTCATTGCTGGAGGGAGCCGTCAGAACCCTATCCATCAACTGTGTGGATTATACATACCATACATCCATCTATCAAACCAGGAGAACTGATACCTCTGGGTATAGGAAAATAAATAGTCTCACAATACATTGAGTGAAAGAGTATATAACAGTACTTCAGCAATAAGTATAAATCAATATCACAATCCTCTGTGATGTATGTTGTTTATACCACAGAGGCTTGGCACTTTCATCCTGACTCTTGAAAATCCCTGGCAGGTGAAACCTTACCTCTATAAATTAGAGAGAGCCCTGACATTATCACACCATAACACTTCAGGTTTTCCGTGTCTGTGTTTTTAATCTCGACGTTAACAGTTACCCTGCCATTCTTATGGGGACAGGAAAACAGAATGAAAAGTGACAAAAGA